>CM056059.1:110435676-110443176 GCA_029574335.1 Rana kukunoris | reverse complement strand
TTTAATATCATTAAGCATTCCCAGACCCCCATCTAGCATGTCTTGTCTGTCCGCCTTGCTCTGCCCAAGGCCCAAATCTCACAGAAGACAAAGGGAAAATGGTCAAGTCCCACACTGTGCAGCCGGTTAAATGAATTTTGTACATCCTGCATGCATCATTGATAATGCAAACAAGCTAATCTGGTTAAAAGGGGAACCTCTTAATATGCTGAGAGATGAGGATAAATCTAGCAGCTGCAGCCGAAGCCTTAGACCTCTCTAATGTGAATTCTACAGGGCAATTTTACTAATAGGCTCACAGTGAAAGAAGTCCCCCTTAAAGGGGAACGTAGGGAGGGCCTAGCCTGAGGATAGCATTACACATTTCTCTGCTTCATCGTCTGGGAAGATTAACCATGGGAGAGGTAGGACCTAGCTGTTCTTTGAAGTCTTATTTTGTAAGATCAGACAGGAATTTAGACCTTAAAGATGGCACTTCTGGGATTATTGAATAAAAATGATGATGTGTAATGTGTCACAATAACCCATAGCAACTAGTAACAATTAATGTTTCATTGGGTTGAATACGGGTAATCTAAATTTAATTGGTCAATAGGGCTTAGTGCTCTCTGCACATTATTGTTGCCCTTTGCATTGTCTCCCTGAAAAGGACTTCTAAAAATCGACATTTGCATAAAAACATGGATATTTTTAAAGAAACCTCTGCATATTATTTACAGAATTATATGCAGTGCACAGGGGTTGATTTATTTACAGTGATAGTAAACCACCGGGTGAGTTTTTTTTTTTTTCTTACCTGCAAGGTAATGTTATACGTACATGACAACAAAGTCCTTCAGAGAAGCGCTGTCTTAATTGGAGGCCGCTTCCATCTTCACCCGTCTTCCTTCTGGGTTTGTGAACTCCCATGTATACCTGGGGGAGCTACAGTTTATGGCACAGTCAGTGGTGGCCAGTCAGTCGGTCAGTTGGTCGGTCGGTACCACGAACCCCAATACTGGTGGTGGCTTCCCCTGCTTGGCAGCCTCCCATTCTCCTTCTCTCCAGGGGACATCAGAGTGGCGGCGGCTTTCGTTTCCTCCCTCCTCCACGGTGGCCAATCGGGAGTTTTTTTGGCCAATCAGAAATCGGGTCTCGCACCAGCTTATTGGCCGGTTGAGGAACAGTGTTTCAACAGAGAATATTAATTTGCTGTTGTGACACACCTGGGTGGGCTCAGTTTGCATACTATGCGACCCGAGCCCACCCTATTTTGAAGCCTTTTAGAGCCTCTGCCTTCAGAGCACATGCGCCAGTGATGTCATCAGTCGCATATACAGTAAATATTTCCTAAACTGTGCATATTTAGGAGATATTTACAGTACCTATAGGTGAGCCTTATTATAGGCTTACCCATAGGTACTAGTCAGAGAGTTTACTCCCAATTAAATAAAGGAATCTTCCAAATTAGTAAAGTGGGGGAGATTTGCTAAAACTGAAGAGTGCAAAATCTGGTGCAGCTGTGCATAAAAACCATTCAGCCTCCAGGTTTTATTGCCAAAGCTTCATTGAATAAACTGAAGTTAGAAGCTGATTGGCTACCTTGCACAGCTTCACCATATTTTATACTCCCCACGTTTAGTAAACCAACCCCACAGTGTCACATTTTTCATCATACAACCACCGACTTATTTCTTATACTTCATTCAAAGTGGCTCCTCTTCCTTAAAAGCTGCATTAATTAAACTGTGGATGGAAAATTAGCTAGATAATATACTTGCCTTTCCCCCGATTTCTGCAGATGTTGATGTCATCAATGGACACCACATCTCATGAGAAGAGCAAGACCTGGACTACACAACCTTCTCCAAGATCTGGCTGGAAGGAAGATGCTTTCACCCTTGCCTAGGTGCTATAAGAGAATGTCAGGGGAAAGGTAAGTATGTAAGTATAATCGGTTCGCAACAGAACATGCGAACAGGCAAAAAATTTGTTCGAACACCATTAAAGTCTATGGGACACGAACACGAAAAATCAAAAGTGTTAATTTTTAAAGGTTAATATGCAAGTTATTGTCATAAAAAGTTTTTGGGGACTTGGGTCGTGCCCCAGAGGACATGTATCAATGCAATTTTTTTTCAAAACTGATTTTTATTCAGGAGCAGCGATTTTAATGATGCTTAAAGTGAAACAATAAAAGTGAAATATTCCTTTAAATTTCGTACCTGGGGGGTGTCTATAGTATACAGTCCCTGCACAAAATGACAATTCTAAAGGAAAAAAAGTAATTTAAAACTACTTGCGGCTACAATGAATTGTCGGGTCCCAGCAATACAGATAAAAGTAATTAAAAAAAACGTCATGGTACCCCCCCCCCCCCCAGTACATTACCAGGCCCTTTGGGTCTGGCATGAATATTAAAAAAAAATGGCACTTCAGTGCGCATTTGGACTTATGCCGCGTACACACGATCACTTTTTGTGATGAAAAAAAACAGCGTTTTCAAAAACGTCATTTAAATGATCGTGTGTGGGCAAAACGTTGTTTTATGTCTTCAAAAAAACGACCCAAAAAAGATTCGAACATGCTCGAATTTTTGTGTCGTTTTTCAAAATGTAATCTTTTGGGTCATAAAAAGTGATCGTGTGTGGGCAAAACAACGTTTTTAACTTGCTCAGAAGCTCAAAAGCAAGTTATGAGACGGAGCTTCAATGGAACAGAGTGCTGTCGAACGTGTCTTACGTCACCACTCTTTGCTAGAGCATTTTGGAAAAACTATGGTGTATATGCAACGTCGTTTTGGAAAATGAAGTTTGAAAAACGTTGTTTTGTTTCGTCACATAAAACGTCGTTTTTTTTCATCACAAAAAGTGATCGTGTGTACGTGGCATTAGGATTTTCAGAGTATTCTGGTGCCTCTCAAACTATCATCTAACCTTTTTCTGACCCTAATATGTAACCTGTCCTTGTCCCTAACCTTAAAAGAGAAGTTTGTTTGTTTTTTCAAAATCATATTTACCTAGGTGGATACAGCACTGGTGCAATGCTGCCTCTGCCCCAGCCGGCTCTAAGACTTATGCCGCGTACACACGGTCGTTTTTTGCGATGAAAAAAAACGACGTTTTCTGTGAAGTAAAAAACAATCGTTTTTGAAACGTCACTTTTCAAAGACAATTTTGCATACACACCATCGTTTTTTCACAAAAAGCGAGGTTACGTTCACCACTCTTTTCCATTGAAGCTCGCTTCATAACTAGCTTCTGGGCATGCGCGGGTTGAAAAACGTCGTTTTAAAAGACGTTTTTGCTACACACGGTGACTTTTTGTGAAACAAAAAACGACGTTTTGAAAAACGACACAAAAAATTCAAGCATGTTGGAATTTTTTTTTGGTCGTTTTTTGTCTTCAAAAAAACGACCGTGTGTACGCGGCATAAGAACCGAGAGATCTAACACTGCTGATTGCTCGGTTCTCACAGCTCTGTGAGCAGAGAGCTGGCGGCTGTCAGTCACCGACTCTCTGCTCTGTCCCCCTGCAATCACTGGAGCGATTGGCTGTGGAGGGGTGGAGGGCAGCTGGCTCAGACTCTCAGAGGCTTGCTGGTTGCCGATCCAGGGTTGTGGGCAGATGCTGACTTTATTGTTGCAATCTTGCCCCAGCCAGCTGGACTGGCTCTGTGATAGTATCTGACAGTGTCACAGACACTGCTGAGCAGCCAAGGGAACCAGGGGCGGGGCCACTTATGTCACTCACTGACGTAGGACATAGGCGCCATGTAGGCTGCATAGCCAAGGACGAGACAGTGAGACTGTCACACACTGAGACAGAGTGACTGCACAAGTCAGCGCCGTTGCGGGGACTCGTCCTTCAGATGCCGCCCGCAGCGGCAGCCCACACCACACACACGCTATCTCGATGATCGGGCGACTGTCACGGACCGGTCAATTTTCCGTCCTGTTCCCTGACGCCGTAAGGCAAGTTCCCATGTTGCCTTGCGCTAGCGCCGGCCCTGGTTCTGGGAATGAATGAACAACAACTACCGACAGCTTTTGCAGCTGACTGCTTGTAGTTTCTAATGAACTACCAGGACGCTGTTGAGCGCTCTAATAATTCATTGATTCCTTCTGTAATTCTGTAACTGCCTGCTCATACAAGGGATGGGAAGATAGCTTATACTTACAGTCTGCAGGAGCCCTGCATTGCACCCATAGCCTGCTGATTGCAAGTGCAATGCTTTCCGGGCTCCTCCAAAAATTATTTGTAAATGCAATTATTATGGGAAATAGACCCTCTCTATTTATTCTGCCAATAAAAGAAAATCCAAACTCTTGAGTGGTCACCAGAACAAGAACAGAGGGAATGTCTTTGAATAGGGATGCTTGTTCTGGATAAGGGAATTTTCCTTACTTTGGAGAGAATTATGAACACATTGCCTGTTCGCCGAACAGCGAACAATTTGGGCAAATTCAAAAAGCCACAGAACACCCTGGAAAAGTCTATGGGAAAAATCTAAAGTGCTTATTTTAAAGACTTATATGCAAGTTATTGTTAGGACCTGGGTCCTGCCCCAGGGGACATGTATCAATGCAAAAAAAGTTTTAAAAAACTGCTGTTTTTTTGGGAGCAGTCATTTTAATTAGGGTTGTCCCGATACCACTTTTTTAGGACCGAGTACAAGTACCGATACTTTTTTTCAAGTAGTCGCCGATACCGAATACCGATACTTTTTTAAAATGTGCCCCCAAATGCAGCCATGTCCCCCCAGCCATGTCCCCCACATATGCAGCCATGTCTCCCCATATACGCAGCCATGTCTCCCCATATTGCAGCCATGTCTCCCCCATAGATGCAGCCATGTCCCCCCCATAATGCAGCCATGTCCCCCACATACAGCAGCCATGTGCCCCATATACAGCCTTGTCCCCCCCCCCCATATACGCAGCCATGTCCCCCCCCCCCATAGATGCAGCCATCTCCCCTGTACCTGATGATGATGACGCTGCCGTATGTACAAAGCCGCAGCCGCCGCGAACATTATAGGCACCTTTAGTTTCAATAGCTGTTTTCCCTGCCACGTGCCATGTAAAGGACACTCCCTCTTGCTTGGGATTGGACAGATCCGTCCAATCCCGAGCAAGGGGGAGTGTCTATACACGCGCCGCGGGAAAAAAACATCTATTCCAAAAAAAAGGTTCCTATAATGTTCGCGGCGGCGGCTTTGTATATACGGCGGCGGGGTCGGCTCTGCATATACAGCGGCGGGGGGCGGAGGGGGGGAAAGTATTATATTTGGGTATCGGGGGTATTTGCGGGAGTACAAGTACTCCCGCAAATACTCGGTATCGGTCCCGATACCGATACTGGTATTGGTATCGGGACAACCCTAATTTTAATAATGCTTAAAGTGAAACAATAAAAGTAATATATATTCCTTTAAATTTCGAACCTGGGGGTGTCTAAAGTATGCCTGTAAAGCAGCCCTTGGTTCCCGTGCTTAGAACTGTCCCTGCACAAAGTGTCATTTCTGAAGGATAAAAAGTCATTTAAAATCGCTGCTCCTTGATTAATCTCATATGGGTGGAAGATTTTAGAGTGATGTGGCTTCCAGGTGGAATGTTTGGCAGTTTTTTGGATCACAATAAAGTTGTGTTTACTTCAAAGATAAAAAAAGATAAAAATATATGTATAATATGCGCTAGATATTACCGTATTTATCGGGGTATAGCGCGCTCCCGCGTATAGCGCGCACCCCTAAAGTTGCCGCCATTCCTGTGGAAAAAAAGTTTTTTGTACTTACAGTTTTGGTGTCTTGCGCGGCGTCCATCGGCGGCTTCGGGTGTCCTCTTCGTCCGGTCCGGCGTCCGTCTGCAGTTTCGGGTGTCCTCTTCGTCGGGTCCGGTGTCCTCTTCGGCGGGTCCGGCGTCCTCGCGGCGTCCTCGCGGCGTCCTCCTCGCTTTCCCGCGCCGAGTTTCAAATACTCCGCCGGCATATACCGAGCGCAGTACACTCGGGTATAGTCGGGCAGACTCGGCTCCTCTAGCGCTGAGCGTGAAAGGAGCCGAGCCTGCCCGACTATACACGAGTGTACTGCACTCGGTATATGCAGGCGCAGTACACTTGTGAATAGTCGGGCAGGCTCGGCTACTCTCACGCTCACGTCCTGTACGTCCAGGACATCAGCGCGAGAGGAGCCGAGTCTGCCCGACTATACCCGAGTGTACTGCGCTCGGTATATGCCGGCGCAGTATTTGAAACTCGGCGCGGGAAAGCGGCTATCGGCGTATACCGCGCACCCACGATTTTTCCCTGATTTTCAAGGCAAAAAAGTGCGCGGTATACGCCGATAAATACGGTAACTAATGTGATGCAAAACCATAAACACCAATTATAAATGATAATAATCAGTAGGAAGTTCCAACAAACGAAAAAAACAAGAAAAACTTCTTAGTGCAATCCTCCACAACTCCTCCGTGCATGGGGAAAAAAACACAGTACTGATGTAATTATCTTGAATGATGACAGGTGGACTCAGCCTCACAGGTTACTAGTAGCTGTTTCACTGACACAGTGTATAGCCATCCACAGTAATTTTAAACATGAAAGACAAAGATGAAAAAAAAAACTCATTGCGCAATCGTAAAGAAAAAAATGGGATTCACACAATAAGCCTTAGGCGGCGTACACACGAGGGGATATGTCCGCTGAAAACGGTCCGATGGACCGTTTCAGCAGACATCTCCGCTCGTGTGTATGGGCTAGCGGACAGATTTCTCCACCCGACAGATTTCAAAGCAAGCTTTGAAATCTATCCGGTGGGAATCTGTCCGCCCGACATGTCTGCTGGTTAGTACACTTACCAGCAGACATGTCGGCCCCCACCGCCGCCGCGCCGCTGCCGAATGGATTCGGCGCATGCGCGGAAGTGTTTTACTTCCTGGTGCGGTGACGTGGCGGTGACGCGGCGGCGTCAACGTCACCGCCGCGTCACCGCCACGTCACCGCGCCGTCCGGCGGCGGGAATTTGATCCGATGGTGTGTACACGCCATCGGATCAAACTCCCGATCGGACATATCCGATGGAAATGGTCCGCGGACCGTTTTCAATGGATATGTCTGATCGTGTGTACGCCGCCTTAATCTGAAGGCGCACTCACGAATCCTCTGGGCATGTTAGACCATCAGAAAACAGACATCCTGTTCGCCGCTCAGACTTGATGTTTTTCCTCCAAAGTCACGTGCCTAGTGACGTAACGCGTGGGGGAGGAGCTACGCACACCAACGACGGACGCTGGATCCGCATGAGGAGTAAAAACATCAAGTCTGAGCGGCGAACAGGATGTCTGTTTTTGATGGTCTAACATGCCCAGAGGATTTGTGAGATTGAGGCTTATTGTGTGAGGATTGGAGGTGGAGGATTGCACTAAGAAGTTTTTCTTGTTTTTTTCGTTTGTTGGAACTTCCTACTGATTATTTTCATTTATCATTGGTGTTTATGGTTTTGCATCACATTAGTTAATATCT
>CM056059.1:109903176-110433176 GCA_029574335.1 Rana kukunoris | reverse complement strand
TAAAATATATTAAAACAAATATATTTTTTATAAAAAATAAATTAAAAAAGAGGGGGTTGCTATCTGGGGCCCTGGTTGGCCTCCGGGCCCCTGGGGACCAATGGACCCCTAAAAAAAAAAACATTTTTTTGGGGGGGATTCCCATCCGGGCCCTGGGGACCCCCGGGCCCCTTAGAGGTGTACTGCCTGTACCCCCCTGATGGCGGCCCTGTCTGGGACTACAAGGATTATGAGAGCTTGGGGTGTTGTTATCTTCTATACCTTCTACTGGGATTTGTGATTAGAAAAGAGATATGCATGTGACCACAATATGTGCAGTGTTCAAAAACCCAAAGAGCAGAAGTGACAGGAAAAGGGCCTCCATTTAGGATGTGAGTGGAGAACACATTTGGGAGAAATAAAAATGGTATACATATTACAAATGTGCTACGTCAGGACTTAAATAGAATCCCCTTTCTGATATAATATTACCACTGGGAATTTGCTTAAGGTGTTTGCCTCCTTCACCCTCTGAGGGTGTCTCTAGTGTGACTTCTTGCAAGCCTTAATGGGTCAAACCTCATCCTTCCTTGGGACACGAGCAGCCATGGGACCGCTGGGATTATCCAACTGTTTTTAGAAATTCTGGACAGGAGACTTCACACTTCACCTTCCAGTGGTAACTATACCTTGTGCATATGAAATTGCATATAGGACAGAATATACACTTGATATTTGAGATGTTAAATATATTTCGTAAGGGCAAACCAACCCCTGAAGAAGACCGCGACTGTATGGGTCGAAACGCCTCAGGGCTTCATTATAACCGACACTTCAATATGTGACGCTGTGTAGATTTCTGTGTTTGCATTTTTTGCATTTTAGAATGGTATTGTTACTCCTTAAAGGGGAGTTTCACCCTCCAAACAAATTTCAGGCATGCCATGGAGCCCACCCACCCAACCGGCAGTATGCCGGTGTTTTTTATTTTTTTCTATACATACCTTTTTACGGGCTCTCGTCCCCTCCGGCGGTCCCGCGGGACTCGGCGTTTACAATCAAAGGCTGTGATTGACGTCCCTCAGCCCGGCGCAGACAGCGCGTCACGAGATGCCGAAGGAACCCGAACGTCGCTGCGCAGGCGCCGTATAGGGCCGCACCGGATTTCGGGTTCCTTCAGCATCTCGTGACGCCCAGTCACGCGCGATCGCCGGAGGGGACGAGAGCCTGTAATAAGGTATGTATAGAAAAAAAAAACCGGCATACTGCCGGTCGGGTGGGTGGGCTCCAATGCATGCCTGACATTTTTTGGAGGGTGAACCTCCACTTTAACCAGAGCTATTTATTTTAAACTACAACATGTTATTGATCTTACAATTTTCTAAATAAAGAACCCTTTTAAAATCCTTTTTGAACCTGTTTACACTGCTGCTTTAAAACCCCATGGGGTAATCTTCCCATATTATAACTTAGGCTGCGTACACACGACCATTTTTAATGTCCTAGTTTTTCTCGACATGAATCTTGTAAATCCTGCCTTGCATACACATGATCGTGAAAAAAAAATGCGCGAGCAAAGCGCGGTGACGTACAACATGTACGACGGCACTATAAAGGGGAAGTTCCATTCAGATGGGGCCACCCTTTGTGCTGCTTTTGCTGATTTTGTGTTAGTAAAAGTTTGGTGAGAGATGATTCGCGCATTTCAGTCTTTGTGCTTTTAAGTCTGTTACAGCGTGACGAATGTGCTATCTCCATTACAAACGCTAATTTTCCCAAAACCAGTGCTCCCGTCTCATAACTTGCTTCTAAGCAATACTCCTTGGAATTGTGTTTCTCCAGTAGGCTACAGTAAATGCATTGACATCAAAGGGAAAAGCCAAACAAAAAAAAAATATTTTATCAGAAAAAAGTTTTATTAGAGAAAAACCAACAGGTACCTCATATACGGTGCAATGATCCTTGAAAATACATATAGCAATGGGCATCAAAAAAGACCAATATTTTGACTAAGACATATGAGCAAGGCCGGGGTCGAAGTACAAATATACCTGCAAAAAAGAAAATTGTACATTACACAATATCCAAGCTACAAGCAAAAACAACAAACAAAAGAACAAAAGAAACAAAAGAAACAAAAGAAGAGAATGTCTATATGGGAATAAGCACTGAATCGTCACCAAACCCCTTATAGAGCTTTAGCCCCCAAGAAGTTTATTCATTACTAACTGATGCAGTGCAAGGTCTGGGACATCTAACCAAGGTTGCCACATTGAGTACATGTTTTTGGGAACATTTCTGTGTTGTTAAGTTAATTTCTTGCAAATGAGCATTGTATTTACCTGTTCTACCTATTGCTTCTTAGTTGGGATATGAAGAGACATCCAATAACGGGCAATCACCACATGTGCATGTGGGAATAATGTCTCCTTTTTCAGAGCTCTGAACAATGGAGTCTTTAGAGCTGGAAGTTATATACCTACGAATTGGTACCAATAATATCTGCCTGATAGCAAAAGAGTTTGGAGCATCTCCATATCATATAAAGGAGGTCCCCATGTTCCCTCACACATTTTGGGCATATAGGAGTGTCCCTACTAAGTATGAGCTGAAACCCCCCCATTCGGTTCGCACCAGAACCTGCAAACAGACCAAAAGTTTGTGTGAACTTTAGAACCCCATTAAAGTCTATGGGACTTGAACGTTTGAAATCTAAAGGCTCATATGCAAGTTATTGTCCTAAAAAGTGTTTGGGGACCCCGGTCCTGCTCCTGGGTACATGTATCAATGCACAAAAAAGTTTTAAAAACTGCATTTTTTTCGGGAGCAGTGATTTTAAGCGACTTTTTATCCTTCAGAAATGACACTTTGTGCAGGGACAGTTCTAAGCATGGGAAACAAGCGCTGCTTTACAGGCATACTTTACACACCCCCAGGAATATTTTACTTTTATTGTTTCACTTTAAGCATTATTAAAATCACTGCTCCCAACTTTTTTTGCATTGATATGCAGGACCCGGGTCCCCAAACACTTTTTATGATAATAACTTGCATATAAGCCTTTAAAATTAACACTTTAGATTTCTCCCATAGACTTTTCCAGGGTGTTCTGTGGCTTTTCGAACTTGCCGCAAACACTTCGCTGTTCGGCGAATAGGCAATGTTCGAGATGAACATGAGTTCGACTCGAACTCGAAGCTCATCCTTAGTCCCTACTCCCCCAACGATGTAGTTGAATTGGTGTTCTATACACTCTGTGAAAAAAAATAGATGTGAAAGCTTCTGGGAAGCCAAGACCAAAATTAAAGGTGCAGATGCCAGGCAGAGCTCCCAGGTGTCCCCATCAATGATACCCACTCCCTCCTGTAAAGTGTTAAGTAAGATTAAATAGACCAGTGAGATCAACCTCTTCTTGTCTTTTGCCAATTTCACCCACTATGGGATTATCTGCCACAGTCCTGGGGGTTACAGAAGTATTAATTAGCCTTATTATTTTACATTTTGGAAAGCATTTTATAAAAAATGTTCAAGTGCAAAAAAAAGAAAAAGAAAAAGAATACTAAATTGAATAAATCAAATTGCCGTAAATATACCCTCAAAACAAATATATATATATATATATATATATTGTAAACATTGGGGGTTTAACTCTTCTGGTAGATGCGTTTTGGTGTAGTGAGTCCACAGCAAACAGGCAATTAGCGTTAAGGGCCTGGTAGCCCACGTTTATTAAATGGAGATAAACAAAACAAAAAGTCCATTCACAGGAATCCCACGCAGGGGTTTAAACGACATCCAAAGATAAATGAAAATCCCAGCCCACATGGCTACTCTTCAACAGCACTGCTGTTATAGGTAATGGTTCCTCAAACCATCCGCTCCTCCAGACCCACGGTCCTGGATGCACAAGGCCCAAAGTCCTTCAACGCACTCAGCGTCCGTCCCAACACAGGGACACAGCGTCCGTCCCAACACAGGGACACAGCGACAGCCACTGTTCACCTTCCTTCCTCTCTCCTTCCTTCCCATCTGCTCTCCCCAGCCATTCCTTTAATGAGCTGTCTGCACCTGGGAAGGCAGCTTACAGGCTATCTTAAAAACCTGGACACAGGTTGGAGATCCAGTCCCACCCAGATCCCAGCTCTGCAATCTGGTTATATGCAGACCGTGTGTCCATTTCATCATCATTTTTATAGTTACAGTAGCGGTTACTGTTACATACCTCCCCCCCTTGTTTCGAACCCATAGGGGGCGGAACACACCAGCCCGAATCATTGATTGGGGCACCTCTGCGCCAGCTGTAGGCCCAATCTTTTTTTCGGGTGCGTTTCCAGGCACGCTCTACCCTGGATCGCAACAGGGTTCTATAATTCTGTATACTCTGCCTTCCCACTCTTCTCTTGGGGTCCCTGAGCATACTCTCCTCTCTTGGGGAAACTCTGCCTTCCCTAATCCTACCTTTCACCACAGGACTTTCAGGTTCAAAAAACTCTCTCTGGTTACCCACGGCAACCACATCACTTTTAACAGCACCTCTCATTAGCCAATCAGACATTTCAATGTCACCCAGTCCAACACAATCAGTGTCATCCATCTCAGTGTTTGTTAGAACTAGACCCGAGGAGGGAACACACACAGGTAAGTGACTACAACCCACTGGTCCATAGCACATCGCCACTTCACCTGTTGTCCGACACTCCATGGGCAACTGATCTAACAAATTACACTGATCCACACACAAACTACTTCTTTCTGATGTACACCTTACATTGTTGCAGAAACCAACATTAGTAATTTTTCTCACAGCATCTCCGGGTACTTTAAGTTGTACCTCTTTCTGAGTGTTAGAAAGCATCTCTGCTAGTGCTGCGTCTATTCTGGGCCCTTCCTTCTTATGAGGTTTAGCTGGTGAGACAGTATCTGCGCCCTCTACTGGCCACTGCTCAGCTGCACCTCGGACCACACCAGCAGGGATGTTTCTAGTCACTACACCAGCCGGAGAGACCTTTGATGTCTCCAACAGTTCTGAGCACCTTCCATACCACTCAGTAACTAGGGGCACCCTCTTAGAGAACCTCAGGACTATTTGCCACATTGTTAATAAGTATTGGACCCACCAATACAACTCATGATCAAAGTTTCCCTGCACAGCCTGTACCACCTGGCTCCACCTATTGGTACTACGCAGCACAACCTGGTCCGTCTGTGGTGGAGACACCCAAGTGTACAGCGAGTGCATTTTTACCAACTCCAACATTTCTAATAAAGTTTGTGTCATCTCTATGCAACCCATGTCTAAATACCAGACCTTTCTAGGGACCTTTTTCCTGTCCAAGACATGGAGGGGCTCACCCACTGCAAGTTGAAAGGTTGAGACATTTGAAGAGACCTCCACCTCCTTGGAGGTACCCATCATCACCACATGTTGCTCCCCTGGAGCGCTATCAGACACATGTCTCACACTTAACCCTTCTGCACCAGTGTCAATGAGCCTCTGCAGGTCATTACAAGTCACATTGTCACCTTGACACTTGCTACCACTTAATTGCTGGGTTGTGGACAACACATCTGCCATGTCTATGCCAATAACCGCTCCTTCAGACTGGAGGGGATCAATCTTCACAGGGGCTGACATGCCCTTGAGCACCGGCCACTCTGCAAACCCTCTGTCTGGCATAACAGATGTTGTGTCCACACACTTGTCTCCCATCATTGTTTTATAACTCATGGTTACTTTGTTTAGCGGTGCGACTGTTTCCTTGCACCATGCTTCACAGTCTGTGGTACTTCCCTCTTTAGCAGGCTGAATTAACCCCTTGACAACTGGGTTACACTTAGGGTTGTGGGGCTCCGCCCACACACACTCACTGTGCGACACAGTCTTCCCTTGTTTCACCAGAGTAGCAACACAACCATCCTGGAAAACCTCTGGCTCCAACCCATGGAGACCCCATGAGACTTCCCTGGACAATCCTGTGCTTCCGGTTGTCATGGGAGATATCCTACTCCCATCATTGGTAGTAAACACATTTTCAACATTTTCACACATGACATTAGAGGAAACACATTTTTCAATGTCATCATTACCAATACCATCACATTTGCCAACATTTACCCTTTTATCAGCATAACCATCAGAATGTTCATTACGCTCAGACATAACTTCTACTTTTGCGCATTGTCCATTACCCACAACAGTCTGTGAGCCTCTCCTCACAGCACTCTCTATTTTTAAAGGGGAACTCTTTGCTCCTTGAGCAGCTCCATAGCTGACCTGGGAAACGCCCTGCTTAGCCACTGCGAGCTCCTTGGATGTTTCCCTGGGCAACTCTGCAGCACCTGTCACTAGGGAACATGGCACAAAGACAGTTTTGGTCACCCCTAGTTCAACTTTCCCAGCACTCTGCTGGATTATAGCAGGCACATGCACAGTCCCAATGTCCATTTGTACTGCAGATCTCTCCGCTGAACATACCCCCACTTCACTGGGATCATAAACTGAAACAGTCTTACCATTTTCAGTGGCTGGTATCATAGTCTTCACTTGAGTTCGCTGTCTCTTAGCTGCATCTATACCAGCTACTGTCTCTTTGGGGCCAAAGGATGACACTGCAGCCTTTCCAGACCCAACACCCCCTGCAGGCCACACAGACTTCTTGCCACTGTTGCCAGGGGTGACAACCGATATGTTTGCAGAAAACGCACAGCTGGTATACTGACGCACACTCATGCTCTCCTGAGCCATTGCTTGACTGGTGCTCTGTTGTCGCAGTGATGCCTCTCCAGTTGCTATGGGTGACGACCTCCCTTTGCTGAAGAATTGCTGGCGGCCCATGATGCGATGAAACTCTCCTCTAAGAAGGATTTCCTCTTTAAACTTGCGGTAATCATCCTGGTCTCCGTCCATCAAATGGTAAACCGACCGATACTCTACCAGCAATAAGGTTTGCAGCAATTTTGGCCACCGGTCTATAGGCCATTTCCTCCTTACAGCGACTTTTTCAAATTTTTCCAGGAAGTCTCCAACCTCCTCTGTAGGTAGCATGGGTTGCATATAGTCAGAGGCCACTATCTCAGCCCATTTTACCGCATCCGATTCTTTAGTCTGGTTCCACTTGAACCACTCATTCACAGTCTCATACACCACTGCCCCTTTTTACTGGCCTCATCTGGGTTGCTATGGGCAACCACTCTACATCCTGGCTTTTGGTCAGCCTCTCTTCTGGCACAGAACACAGGATTCCTTCCGCTGGATCCTGTCTTAAGCTGTGTCGCTTTCACACTTTTTGCAATAGCTGTTGGTTTAACTGCAGCAGCGTTGCCAGGGGCAACAACACCTCTCTTTGTAGTGAAGATTGTCTTGCCTTCCACTTCAGCTTTGTCTAATTCTGCCAGGTGTCGCTTGCACCAATCCACTGCAGATTCAAATGCTGGTGGATGCTCCACACTAGCAGTCCCATATTCACTCATTGCAGCAGTGTTGCTAGGGGCGACAGCAGCCCTCTTTTCACTTGAAAAACTTTGTTCAGGCATGTATGGGGTTCTATCAGGCGGTAACAACCCCTCCAGCCACAGAGCTCTATCTCTGGCTTCAGCAAGAAACGCCTCCTTTTTCTGTTTTGACCGCCCCATCCTTGCGGTGTTGCACACAGCAACCAGTAACACAGTTCACAGCAGAGAAGAGAAAAAAAAAAATGTGATTCTCCTTTCACAGGTACACAACACAGTCCATCAAATTTCTGTGCAATGCTGTTTGCCTGGCTGCCACACACAGCTAGCAGCAGTTCCTGATGCGACTCACCACTGTAGCAAGGACCCGGATTCCACCGTTTAGATGCCCGCTGAATCCACCACTGTAAACATTGGGGGTTTAACTCTTCTGGTAGATGCGTTTTGGTGTAGTGAGTCCACAGCAAACAGGCAATTAGCGTTAAGGGCCTGGTAGCCCACGTTTATTAAATGGAGATAAACAAAACAAAAAGTCCATTCACAGGAATCCCACGCAGGGGTTTAAACGACATCCAAAGATAAATGAAAATCCCAGCCCACATGGCTACTCTTCAACAGCACTGCTGTTATAGGTAATGGTTCCTCAAACCATCCGCTCCTCCAGACCCACGGTCCTGGATGCACAAGGCCCAAAGTCCTTCAACGCACTCAGCGTCCGTCCCAACACAGGGACACAGCGTCCGTCCCAACACAGGGACACAGCGACAGCCACTGTTCACCTTCCTTCCTCTCTCCTTCCTTCCCATCTGCTCTCCCCAGCCATTCCTTTAATGAGCTGTCTGCACCTGGGAAGGCAGCTTACAGGCTATCTTAAAAACCTGGACACAGGTTGGAGATCCAGTCCCACCCAGATCCCAGCTCTGCAATCTGGTTATATGCAGACCGTGTGTCCATTTCATCATCATTTTTATAGTTACAGTAGCGGTTACTGTTACAATATATATATATATATATATATATATATATATATATATATATATATATATATATATATATATATATTTTTTTTACCCGCATGTCTCAATGAACAAAAAAGTGAGTTTTGGCTTTGGCAGACTTTTGCCGACAGCAACATTTGGGGCTGAAATACATTTTGGCAAAATCACTCATTCCTAGTAATTCACACATTTGTTTGAATGCAGTAAAACTTGATGCTGGTTAATCTTAGTGTATGACACAGTGTATTTCAGTTTCAATATCCTGGCCTGTCTGACTTTCAGTGACATTGCAGCCCTTATAGCCATCTCAGAAGAGTACTTCTATTGACTAACACACCAGCAACATTTCTTTTGCCTACAAATGACTTGAGCCAGTCAGAATCGCTATGATCCTTTGGCCTCTCCTGTGATATCCAGCAAAATTAACCAAGCAATATTTCCCGGCCACTTCGCCCCCATATCGGAAATAATTGCCCACCTGCTAAAGTTTCCACTCTGCCCCCTGCCTGTGGTCACTATCACAGCAGGAGGGGGCAGAGGCTTCTAGGGAATTTCGGACTGCTGAGCGACAATAAAGGCCAAATTGAGCTTGAGGATTTTTTTCTCCTGAGCCGCATGGAAATGTGTCAGCCTAAGTGGGGAAGAGATTTTTTTTTTATCTGTCATCAAATTCTATGTTTCCATATAAGATATTGTGTCTGTAAAATTCTATTTACTGTTAGCTATATTGGGCTCATGAAGATCTTTGATTGCTGTTGGAAGAACATTGCGGTGTAATATAAAACCCTACTCCTTATTAGATTGCTCATATTTCTACAGAAGTGAATAAAATCCCAAAGTGGTAATTCCCCCTCTCCTGCTGCAGGTGCTTATAACTGTTTCTTGTGAGTATGGTCGCTGGCGGAGAAGGAATAAAGGAAAGCGGAGGGTGAAATGAAACAAAAAAAAAAAGGGAAAAGCTGTCGACTGCTATCCACTAAGTACTTCACTCGCTCTGTCGTGCTATGTATCTTATTACCGAAACGGCATGAAAGTTATTTAGCTATAATTGCCCGACTGCTGCACTATTTGGAATTGTTCTTTGTCAGAGCCAAGCAAAATCGACTGAAATACCTGTGCATCGTCAGCCAAAAATTCTCTGCAGATTTATATTGGCCCCGCCGAGAAATTTCTGTTTAACTTGTAATCAAAACAACTCAAACCTAGTTACTGTTTGCATAGCTGCCAAAGCTCTCAGTTTGAGCAGTAGGCAGTGCACTCTTGGTATGACAGGCTGTCGCTCATGTGTAAGTGGGATCTGCCAAGGCTTCGCTGTAAGGTGGTGAATTAAATGGCAACAAGTAAGGGCACCGAAGAAACTAAAGAGAACCGCCAGGTTTAGGGTAGATCTCACCTCAAGTTCCTTCTTAAAGTAAAAAAAAAAGAAATACTCAAGTAGGCATAAACATCATCTCTAAAATCTCATCTAATCTTTAATGTGTTCATGCAATCTCAAAAGTGATTTTCAGACTATCATTGATTTAACATCTTGTTAAATAAAAACGAGTGATGTTACCATTAAAGTAAAACTAAGGACCACACACATTTGTGTCTGCGTGTCTGTGTGGGGTAGAAGTATTTGGGTATTTTTTTACCATTTTACTTTATTTATGTATTTATTTATTTGATTATATTTTTCCCATTTTATTTATGTATTAATTTAATTCATTTTTATTTTTACAATTTTATTTTTTATAATTTTTTACATTTTCTTTAGGCCCCAAAGTCGGTCAGGGGGCTTTGGTTAAATATCAAGAGTCTAAACAGAACTTGTGTGTGTTTGTGGGGGGGAGTAGTAATAGATGTTTTTTTTTTTACCATTTTATTTATTCAATTATTTTTTTAAACGTTATATATATTATATATAAAAAAAATATAAAATATCAAGGGTCTAAGCAAATCTTGTGTGTGTGTGTGTCAGGTTTTCATTGCTGTCTGGAGATTCCCTTTTTCTAATTGTTGTGTGGTGGGATACAATTGTAAATCCTTACTGGCTGTTTGTAATTAGGGATGAGCTTCGAGTTCGAGTAGAACTCATGATCGACTCGAACATTGTCTGTTCGCCGAACAGCAAACTATTTGGGGTGTTCGCAGCAAGTTCGTGTGAACTTTAGAACCCTGTTAAAGTCTATGGGACTCGAACGTTTGCAATCTAAAGTGCTAACTTTAAGGGCTAATATGCAAGTTATTGTAATAAAATGTGTTTGGGGACCTGGATCCTGCCCCAGGGGACATGTAGCAATGCAAAAAAAAGTTTTAAAAACTGCAGTATTTTTGGCAGCAGTGATTTTAATAATTCCTTTAAGTGAAACAATAAAAGTGAAATATTCCTTTAAATTTCGTATCGGGGGGGGGGGGGGGGTGTATAGTATGCCTGTAAAGTAGCGCTTATTTCCCATGCTTATAACTGTCCCTGCACAAAGTGTAATTTCTGAAGGAAAAAAAGTAATTTAAAATCACTCGTGGCTATAATGAATTGTCAGCTCGCGACAATACAGAGAAAAGTCATTCATAAAAAAAAAATGTGTGGTGGGTCCATGGCATTTTTTTTTAAATTTGGGGTGGAGTTCCCCTTAAAATCCATACCAGACCTTAAGAGTCTGGAATGGATATTTGGGGGAAACCCCACATCATTTTCTTTTCATTTCTGCAGTTATTAAAACCTTTTTTTAGCATTGATACCTTTCCCCCGGGGGCAGGGCCCGGGTCCCCAAAAACTTTTTAGGACAATAACTTGCATATTAGCCTTTAGAATTACTACTTTAGATTTCAAACGTTCAAGTCCCATAGACTTTAACAGGGTTCTAAAGTTTACACAAACTTTTTGTCTGTTCGCAGGTTCTGGTGCGAACCGAACCCAGGGGTGTTCGGCTCATCCCTATTTGTAATAGAATCTTTCAATTACTGTTAATCCGAAAAGTATTCACAACGCTTTACATTTTCCACATTTTGTTATATTATAGCCTTATTCCAAAATTGATTTATTAATGTGTTTTACCCAAAATTCCACAAACAATAACCCATAATTAGTGTTGAGCGGAATACGCCATATTCGATTTTGCGATATTTCACGAATATATAGAAGAATATTCGTGAAATATTCGCTAATATCGAATATTCGTGATATTTTATCAAAAAAACAATATTGCGAAATTTCGCTAATGCGAATGCGAAATTTCGCTAATGCGAATGCGAAATTGATTGCGAAATTCTCGTCAACACTCGAAAACGGAGATCATTTCCTGGATTACTAAACTAATATGCACTAAACACCAACTCTACTTACACAAACTTATATGACTAAACTAAAGCTAATTTTTTTTTTTTTTATACACAAAACACAGAAGGGCAGAGAAAGTATTTGCGAATATTCGTAATACGAATATTCGCATTGCGAATATTCGGCAACATAAAAGAATCGCCTCAGCTACTCGGCCCAGGGTCTCTAATCATACCAGCAATGCTTTTAGACGTTGATGGAGATCACTAGGATGTGATCTGTTTTAAAAATACATTTGAAAAAATACGAATATTCGCAATATCGAATATTCACCGCGATATTCCATTTATTCGCGAATACTCGAATATGCAATATTCGTTACGAATATTCGCAATGCGAATATTCGTGAGCAACACTACCCATAATGACAACGTGAAAGAAGTTTGTTTGAAATCTTTGAAAATGTATTAAGAATAAAAAATGAAAAAAGTCACATGTACATAAGTATTCATAGACTTTGCTCAATACTTTGATGATTTTAATTACAGCCTCAAGTCTTTTCGAAATATGATGCTACAAGCTTGGCACACCTATTTTTAGGCAGTTTCTCCCAATTCTTCTCAAACTCCATCAGGTTGAATGGGGAGCGTCGGTGCACAGCCATCTTCAGATCTCTCCAGAGATGTTCAATCGGGTTTAAGTCTGGACTCTCAAGGGCCACTCAAGGACATTCACAGAGCTGTCCCGTAACCACTCATTTGTTATCTTGGCTGTGTGCTAGGCATGTGCATTTTGTTTCGTTCCGTATCGAAATTCAGACAAATTTTCCATTATTCGGACATTCGGATGCACCCGAATTGCAATATTAGCGAATTTACCGAATTCGAACGAACGTTTTCGATTCCGAATCAAAAACCCGCGGACTAAATTTGATCGGAATTTGAAAAAAAAAATTCTATTCGAATTGAATTCGAAAAAAATTCTATTCGAAAAGAGACTATTTGTTTTCTAATCCGGATGAAATATTTTCGATTTCGACCAGATTTTTTCGAAATTCGGTCGAAAACGAACGAATTCCGAAAACGAATTCAACACATGTAACAAACCTAACTTAACGAAATTAATTAAATGACGAATTGAAACTAAACGAAACAAAACACATTTTTCACTTTTGCACATGCCTACTGTGTGCTTAGAGTTGTTGTCCTGTTGGAAGATGAACATTCTCCCCAGTCAGAGGTCCACAGCACCATGTAATGCCTCTGGCGATACCTTTTAGTAGAACGGGCACAGCTGCTTCTTCCCCTAGCAGCTGCGCTAAGTTCTGTTTACTATCGACGCGTCACTTCCTGTGCGCCTCGTGCGTTCCACGCTGGAACGCGGAAGTGCGCCGCAGCTACGCTCCAGCGCGGTCCATTTAAACCTTTAGCTCTGACAGTATGGCGTTCCTCAATTCTGTCAGGATGCCTACTGTCATCTGGGGTTCTGCACCCTGTTGACCTCCCCTGTGTGACCCTAGACCAGACCATAAGAACCCCCGAGCCTTCTTCCCACCAGCTTCTGTCAGGACGCCTACTGTCATCTGGGGTTTTGCACCCTGCTGACCTCCCCTGTGTGACTCTGGACCAGACCATAAGGACCCCTAAGCCTTCTTCCCACCAGCTTCTGTCAGGACTGGACCAGCAGGACCATCATCCCACCTCAACATCCATTAAACCGCAAGTACACTGCTATTGTCTAAGTATTGCTGCAAGCTCTGATAGCTGCTTAGTAGCTCACATGCTTTGATCTGTGCTATGTACCAAGTATTAATGGAAGCTCTACATGCCTGCTCGGTAGAACTCTAATGCCATTGTTCTGTGCTTATATAATCAAGTATTGATGGAAGCCCTTATGTCTGCTCTGTTGCTCCCAGAAGCTATATACCACTGCAGATATTACAAGTATTGTTGGAACCCTTGCCTGTCTGCTCATTAGCTCTCACATGCCTGCAATCCGTACTAATCATACAAAGTATTGCTTCAAGCCTCGGGTATCTCCTCGATACTTCTGATACAACTATGAACTGTGATATTCATATGAAGTAGGTTGCATACCACCGACATGTGCTCAGTAGTACCGTATGCCTATAATCACTGCTATCCAGTCCAAGCATTACTGCTACGCTCTCATAACAGCTAAGAACTTCTTATATTCCTATGAACTGTATTTACTGACCCAAGCATTGCCTTAGCACTACAGGTCCAGTAATACATGGTCTCATGTATTCCTTACCTTATTGTCTTTTAGTTTTTACTTTAACCTTATTAACGCCTATGAAGGAATAAGCGCCATTTCATTATCTGAGGCTATGATGACAGAACCTTATCTCTCTGCATTGGAAGAGAGTAAAACCTGGTGTCAGGAATGGTCCCCCCTGCTGGTAAATCTGCCTGTTATTTTGGCTGCAGTACTGGCCTCCACCAGCGGGGGGTTCTTGGTATTTTGGAGCACACAGCCTTTCCTGCGTTCAGGTGTGACCTGAATGCAATCAGCACGCCTCTATAATACCCGGCGTGTGTAATCACTCCTCGCCCTGGTATCAGTCTACAACCTTGATCCTGAGCCTGTTACTCTGACCCTGAGCCTGCTTTCTGGACCCGATCCTTATCCTGGATTGCCCTTCCTGCTCTCCCCTTAACCTTGGATCCTGTTCCCCTTGGATTCCTGCCCATCCACCCGCTCCCTGCTCCGTTGTGTCCGTCCTCACCCATCTTCTGTGATCTCCTGGTATATGACCTTGGCTTGGCTTTTGTTTATGATTACGGCATTCCCCCTTGACTTATATATATGCTTTGTTGTTATTTGTGCACTGCTTGTCTTCACATGTTTTGTTCACCTTGTAAATAAACACCTTTTATTTCACTGCATAAAGTGTTGGTCTCCTCTGTGTAGGCACACAGTACTGGTCTATTTAGAATCCTTGACAGTATACCAGGGCCATCACTTGACCAGACGTGCCTGCATAAGGAACCATCCTGTTGTGGTGCGTTTTTTGAAACATGGATTTCAATGAAATTACTTACTTTTCTCTGCTAGCAGAGGAGGATGAGGAGTATTGTCGCCAGGTGTTTGAGGGATGGACAAGTGACCAGCTGATCAAAGCCATCTGATCAGCCCATTCCATGGTGGATCTGGGTTATATGTCTTATGATGATATTCAGCCATTAATCAAGTTATGTGTTAAACCAGCCCTGTCAGTTATCCCAGATGGTAGTGATGACTTCTCTCCCCCCTTCAGTTGTGATCAAGTCAAATCCTTGGTGTGGTTAATGGAGGATGACCCGGCTTATTTTGATGAGCATTATTCCTCCTGTCCCCAGCAAAAGTTATCTGTGTGCATTGATTCTGTGCAGTCTCTAATTAGGCAAGGTGTGTGTGAACCTGCTTTTGTTCAACCTGTGCTGCAGGCATGGTCAGATCTCCTGATTCCAGCCAAGCCACTGCATTCCAGCCCTGCCATTAACCACTTACCTTCCCAAGGATCTAGCCGTCCATTGTCAATGACAACCTCAGCTATAGCCCAGTTAATTCCGCTTCCTACCAAATATTATTACCCAGTCTCTACTTGTTGTACCTACCCCGCCTTTAATCCACCTGCTTCTTCCTTTTCACCAGTAACAACTCCACAAAAACCTCCTCCAGTCACCATCCCTGTGTCTCTGTCATATTCCAACCCTTCCTCTTACTTGATTCCATCCTCTTCATACATCACTTCTGTTAGCAAACCTGCAGTGTCTAAGTCTAAGAAGAAATGGAAGTACTTCCCAACCCACACCATCGTGCCAGTTACCCAGCCTGTCCCAGTGCCCTCTGCTCAACCTGTCCCAGTGCCATCTGTTCCAGTGCCATCTGTTCAACCTGTTCCTGTGCCAGCCTGCCAGTCTGATGTTCCTGTGCCAGCCTGCCAGCCTGATGTTCCTGTGCCAGCCTGCCAGCCTGATGTCCCTGTGCCAGCCTGCCAGCCCGATGTTCCTGTGCCAGCCTGCCAGCCCGATGTTCCTGTGCCAGCCTGCCAGCCTGATCTTGTGCCAGCCTGATCCTGTGCCAGCCTGCCAGCCTGATGTTCCTGTGCCAGCCTGCCAGCCTGATGTTCCCGTGCCAGCCTGCCAGCCTGATGTTCCTGTGTCAGCCTGCCAGCCTGATGTTCCTGTGCCAGCCTGCCAGTCTGATGTTCCTGTGCCAGCCTGCCAGCCTGATGTTCCTGTGCCAGCCTGACAGCCTGATGTTCCTGTGCCAGCCTGACAGCCTGATGTTCCTGTGCCAGCCTGCCAGCCTGATTTTCCTGTGCCAGCTTGCCAGCCTGATGTTCCTGTGTCAGCTTGCCAGCCTGATGTTCCTGTGCCAGCCTGCCAGCCTGATGTTCCTATGCCAGCTTGCCAGCCTGATGTTCCTGTGCCAGCTTGCCAGCCTGATGTTCCTGTGCCAGCCTGCCAGCCTGATATTTCTGTGCCAGCTTGCCAGCCTGATGACCCACATTAATTCCTCAATTCTGTCAGGACACCTACTGTCATCTGGGGTTCTGCACCCTGCTGACCTCCCCTGTGTGACCCTGGACCAGACCATAAGGACCCCTGAGCCTTCTTCCCACCAGCTTCTGTCAGGACACCTACTGTCATCTGGGGTTCTGCACCCTGCTGACCTCCCCTGTGTGACCCTGGACCAGACCATAAGGACCCCTGAGCCTTCTTCCCACCAGCTTCTGTCAGGACTGGACCAGCAGGACCATCATCCCACCTCATCATCCATTAAACCGCAAGTACACTGCTATTGTCCAAGTATTGCTGCAAGCTTTGATAGCTGCTCAGTAGCTCACATGCTTTGATCTGTGCTATGTACCAAGTATTAATGGAAGCTCTACATGCCTGCTCGGTAGAACTCTAATGCCATTGTTCTGTGCTTATACAATCAAGTATTGATGGAAGCCCTTATGTCTGCTCTGTTGCTCCCAGAAGCTATAGACCACTGCAGATGTTACAAGTATTGTTGGAACGTTTGCCTGTCTGCTCATTAGCTCTCACATGCCTGCAATCCGTACTAATCATACAAAGTATTGCTTCAAGCCTCGAGTATCTCCTCGGTACTTCTGATACAACTATGAACTGTGATATTTATATGAAAAAGGTTGCATACCACCGACATGTGCTCAGTAGTACTGTATGCCTATAATCACTGCTATCCAGTCCAAGCATTACTGCTACGCTCTCATAACAGCTCAGAACTTCTTATATTCCTATGAACTGTATTTACTGACCCAAGCATTGCCTTAGCACTACAGGTCCAGTAATACATGGTCTCATGTATTCCTCACCTTATTGTCTTTTAGTTTTTACTTTAACCTTATTGACGCCTATGAAGGAATAAGCGCAATTTACTTATCTGAGGCTGTGATGACAGAACCCTATCTCTCTACATTGGAAGAGAGTGAAACCTGGGTTCAAACCTGAGAAGCCTCCGCAGTTGCGATCCACATATCTAAACCCCAGATTTGCGTATCTTTACACACCAGGAGCAGGTTTTCATTAAGGATGTCTCTGTATATTGCTGCATTCATCTTTTTCTTGATCCTGACTGGTCTCCCAGTTCCTGCCACTAAACAACATCCCCACAGCATGATGTTGCTACCACCATACTTTACTATAGGGATGGTATTGGCCAGGTGATGAGCGTTTCCTGGTTTTCTCCAGACGCTTGCCATTTAGACCAAAGAGTTCAATCTTTGTTTCATCAGAACAGAGCATTTTGTTTCTCATGGTCTGCGAGTCCTTCAGATGATTGGTGGAGTGCTTCAGAGATTGTTGTTCTTCTGGAAGGTTCTCCTCTCTTCATGGAGAAATGCTGGTGCTCTGTCAGAGTGACCATCGGGTTCTTGGTCACCTCCATTACTAAGGCCCTTCTCCTCCAATTGCTCAGTTTGGCCAGGCGGCCCATTCTAGAAAGAGTCCTTGTGGTTCCAACCTTCTTCCATTTATGGAGGCCACTGTGCTCATTGGGACCTCCAATGTTGCAGTAACTTTTCTGTACCTCTCCCCAGATCTGTGCCTTAATATAATCCAGTCTCAAAGGTCTACGGACAATTCCTCGGAGTTCATGGCTCAGTTTGTGCTCTGACATGCACTGCTAACTGTGGGACCTTATAGAGCCAGGTGTGTGCCTTTCCAAATCATGTCCAATCAACTGAATTTACCACAGGTTAACTCCAATCAAGTTTTGGAAACATCTCAAGGATGATCAGTGGAAACAGGATGAACCTGAGCTCAATTTTGAGTGTCATGGCAAAGGCTGAGAATACTTATGTAAGTTTTTTACATTTTTTTTTTTTTATATAAATTTGAAAAGGTTTCAAACAAACTTCTTTCACGTTGTCATTATGGGGTATTGTTTGTAGAATTTTGAGGAAAATAATGAATTTAATCCATTTAAGAATAAGGCTGTAACAGAACAAATATTGAAAAGCGAAGCCCTGTGAATACTTTCAAGATGCACTGTATACTATAAATGTATAGGGGATACGATTCCTAATACTTCAATGATCATACTTTTATCCATACTACCGGACTCCTACAAACAGAATAAGAAAGGTCTACTCTGCTACTTCCTAACAACAGTTCGTACTGTTATGTCTAGAAACTGGCACAAACCAGGCACCCCCTCATAAATTGACTGGGCCTGCAGGAAAATTACAAATCAGAGTCATACAGTGTAACATTCAAATCGTTTTTTAGAAGTAGGTCAATGTGTGCTATATGTCCACATCTGTATGCAACAACATACATTTCAAACAATATCAAACAATATTAGGTAGCCATGGATTTATTTTTTTTGGACATATAAAGAAAACAGTAACAATAACATAACATAACATAACAATAACATAAAATCAAGACATTTTATTTAAAAAAAAAGACAAGAAGCAGAACATTTTGCAAAGGCATAAAATATATCTATTTTTAGGTTAACATGGATGTAATGATCCAAAAGAAATCCACATGTAAATTCAACGTGTTTCGAATGATCTTCCTCAGGAGTACATATGAATGGAGCCAATACGATGGAACACGAATCACTTATTTTTAAAAATTCACCAAAGGACAATATTAACTGGACTACACATCAAGTGAAATATCACCATCCCATAGGGGGAGTATCCACATAAAGAGATGGAAGGCCAACATCAATCTTGTGCAATTTTCCAAAAAGTTCAAAATACATACATACAGGCACTTGTTGCAATATCCAAGGCCTTAGGATACAGGGAATTTGTATTATATGGCTAAATCTTTACAGGAACAATTGTATATGTAACATACAATAACAAAAAAAGCATCTCACTCATCCACATCACTTAGGTCATGACAATGGGTAAAACATACAGTCACATCAAGAGCCATAACAGGTTCAACAATATCAGTGTTGTTGTTTTTTTCTTTTCTCTTTTCTTCCCTTCTCCTCTTGACTTCTCCCCTTTTCTCTCCATTTCTTTATTTCTACGAGTAGTCACATACTTTATAGTTGCGCAAGTATATCTCTGGCATCTCTCAGTTAAAGGATTACAAACCTAATCACCTACACTGCAGTGGTAATACAACAGAACCTCGGTTGGGATCATGTTCTCCCACATTCTCACCATGGTTGTACTGTTAGGCCTCGTACACACGAGGGGATATGTCCGCTGAAAACGGTCCGATGGACCGTTTCAGCAGACATCTCCGCTCGTGTGTATGGGCTAGCGGACAGATTTTTCCACCCGACAGATTTCAAAGCATGCTTTGAAATCTATCCGGTGGGAATCTGTCCGCCCGACATGTCTGCTGGTTAGTACACTTACCAGCAGACATGTCGTCCCGCACCGCCGCCGCGCCGCTGCCGAATGGATTCGGCGCATGCGTGGAAGTGTTTTACTTCCTGGTGCGGTGACGTAGCGGTAACGTGGCGGCGTCAACGTCACCGCCGCGTCACCGCCACGTCACCGCGCCGTCCGGCGGCGGGGAATTTGATCCGATGGTGTGTACACGCCATCGGATCAAACTCCCGATCGGACATATCCGATGGAAATGGTCCGCGGACCGTTTTCATCGGATAAGTCCGATCGTGTGTACGAGGCCTTAGAGTTTGCACATTCCTGCACTATGGGTCAGGTTCTTTTTATGATCCTGATATAATAAAGAATGCATCTATTCATTAGATGTACCTAGGTTACCATATTCCTACTACTGCTACTAAATATGTAACATATTTGTATTGTCAAATTAAATTGTTATATACCAAATACGCTAATCCCTTGTTTCGGTTGTCTGTGTATTTGTTAATACTTACCTCATGGCAACATTTGTTTTGTTGGATATGCTTTTTACCCTATACTGTGTGAATATCCAAAAAATTGTTAAAAAAAATAGATTAAACATAAAACTTTTCTGGTTGGAGATTAGGGGCATAATTGAGAAAGCTACACATCATTATCTGTTGGCTCTTACAAATAGGGATGAGCCTGATCTTTGAGTCGAACGTAAGTTTGACTCGAACATCGGGTGTTCGCCAAATAGCGAACAATTTGGGGTGTTCCCGGCAAATTCGAAAGCCGCATCACACCCTTTAAAAGTCTATGCGAGAAATCAAAAGTGCTCATTTTAAAGGCTTATATGCATGGTATTGTCATAAAAAGTGTTTAGGGACCCGAGTCCTGCCCCAGGGGACGTGTTTCAATGAAAAAAAAAGTTTTAAAAACTGCAGTTTTTTCAGGAGCAGTGATTTTAATAATGCTTAAAGTGAAACAATAAAAGTGAAATATTCCTTAAAATTTTGTACCTGGTGGGTGTGTATAGTATGTCTGTAAAGTGGCACATTTTCCCATCTTTAAAACAGTCCCTGCGCAAAATGACATTTCTAAAAAAAAAAAAGTAATTTAAAACTACTCACGGCTATAATGAATTTTATTTTAATTTTTAACCTCCCTGGCGTTGTTCCCGTGTCTGACACGGGGTAAAAATTTGCTGCTACTATTGTTGATCCCGTGTCAGACACGGGCTCGCCTCGCAGAATCCAGAGACAGTTTACTTACCTTCTTCCTGGATCCAGCGATGCATCCCCGCTGTGTGAGCGAGCGGGTGCTCGCTCGATTCACACAGCGTCCCCGTGTGCCGCCGAGCTCCGTTCCCTGCGACGTTACGACGCACGGGGACGGAGAACGGCGCCAAATTCAAAAATGTAAACAAACACTTGATACAGTACAATGTAATCTTTAGATTACAGTACTGTATGAAAAAATACACACCCCCCAATGTCCCTAGTGGTCTGCCCAGGCCCTGCATGTATTTTATATAATAAAAACTTTTCTTTCTCCCTGCAAACTGTAGATTGCCCATACAACCAAAAGTGTCCCTTATTAAAAAATGGTTTTAGATCAGCAAAAAACAGCGATTAAATTATAATCACTTGCATTTAGGGGGGGGAAATTCGTCATAAAAAAAAAAAAATTATGACAGATCTGCAACTGACAAATTTCAGTGATTTTGATTTGATTACATTATTGAATAATTTTTACATAATTATATATTATTTGTTATAATTTTTTATAATTATTTATTATATTATCATACCCGGGATGCCTATTAGACTCTTGTTTAGATAGTTTAAGTAAGTACACTAAGAATTGCAGGCCTTAATACATAACACCACATTTCCTTGCAAAACAATTGCAACGCTTTTGGTACAAAATTCCAGACAGAATCATAACGCCAGGAAGGTTAATAAAGAACTTGTCCCAAGCTGTCTCCTGCATTTTTTTAAATGTTTGACACCTTTTTTGTGAAATGGTAGGGGTAGGGGTACCCTATTACCAATTCACATGGGGGGCCCAGATCTGGACCCCACGCCATTTTTTTTGGTGCAGAGTTCCCCTTAAAATGCATACCTGAAGGGGGACCCATCCACCATTTAACAAAAAAAAAATGCAGTATTCCACTTAATATCCATACCAAACCCGTAGGGCTTGGTATGGAATTTGGGGGGACCCCCACGCATCTTTTTTATTTTGGTTCCACTTAATATTCATACCAGACCCAAAGTGCCTGGACTGGGGGGAACCCATGCCGTTTTTTCAATGACTTTTATTTGCATTGCCAGGACCCGACATTTCATTATAGCCACGAGCAGTTTTAAATGATTTTTTTTCCCTTTAGAAATGTCATTTTGCTGTGGTACTGTTCTAAACACTGGGAACATTAGCCACTTTACAGGCATACTATAGACACCCCCAGGGTCACTTTAAGCATTATTAAAATCACTGCTCCTATAAAAACAGCAGGCTTTAAAACTTTTTTTTGCATTGATACATGTCCCCTGGTGCAGAACCCAGGTCCCCAAACACTTTTTTATGACAATAACTTGCATATGAACCTTTAAAATTAGCACTTTTAATTTTTAACATTTGTGTCCCATAGACTTTAAAGGTGTTCATGTGTTCAAACACATTTTTTGCCTGTTCGCATGTTCTGCTGCGAACCGAACCGGGGGGTGTTCGGCTCATCCCTATTTGCAAACAGTCCTTTAAAGAGGAGCTCCAGTTTCCCCCCCAAAAAATTAAAGCCAGCAGCTACAGACCTTTAA
Source organism: Rana kukunoris (assembly GCA_029574335.1). Taxonomy (NCBI): domain Eukaryota; kingdom Metazoa; phylum Chordata; class Amphibia; order Anura; family Ranidae; genus Rana; species Rana kukunoris. Next base: position 110,410,847 of record CM056059.1, on the reverse strand, counting down.
TGTAAGGACACTTTACTGTCCCTGGATCCAGCGATGTCCTAATCAAATTCTTCTAGAGAAGAAGGGTTTCACCATGTCAGAATAGTGTGTTTTTGCTACATCCCTATTGTATAGGAAAACGAGATTGGAACTTTTTAGACAACAATCACACAAAAAAATAATCAAAATAGTCTTTATTGTTATAGATAAAATTATTTGATCATTCAAACATAAAATTATCACATAAAAAACATTTAAAATCAAAAAGACAAATAGAAAAAGAAAAAAAAAGACAAAAAGAGCATGACAGATTACATAGTAACCAAAAATTACTCTCCAATTATTTAGTAATATTTCCGGTATTTTCCAGTATTTCCAGTACCCAGATTCTTCAATCGGCTTCGGAGGCAGGTGCCGGCATCTTAAAGTGGTTGTAAACCCTTATGCCTTGTACACGCGTCAGTTTTCCACGACGGTCGTGAAAACTGGTCGTGTGTATGCTCCCTAGCAGTTTACTTGACGAAAAAAACTACCCGCAAAAAAATTGAAACCAGCCCTCTTTTTTCTCGTTGTGTTTCCCGTCAGTCTTTTTCTCGTTGCGAAAACCGGTTGTGTGTATGCTTTTTCATGGGGAAAAAATGCACATTCTCAGAATCAAGAGAATGCATACTAGCTCATTATGCCTTTGTCTTGCAGGTTTATTTATTTCATTTTAATTTTTTTTTTTTTCCAAGGGTTTACAGCCACTTTAAGTAAGGGAAACCAGTAGTAAAGCGCACTGAACATTGCAAATGGTCCCACAGTCTATTGGAACCTGTGATATGTCCCAGAAGGCTGTGGGGGGAAGGAAAGGGGCTGAACCTCCACTCAGATCCTCCCGGCGTTCTGACTGGAAGTGGATACCTGTCAAAACCAGGTACCCACTCCCCCCTTCCTCACAAAAAGTGCCAAAGGTGATAGTGGAGGGGGGGTGCAAACAGGTGGAATTTCCCCTTTTGGGTGAAGTTTCGATGTAAGCTACATTTGTTGAATGCTGGGAAGGGTTGGATTCTTTTGTTGTTCAAGTCACCTAGTGAAAGGGATGGTAAAGGAATAGTTACTAAGACCACAATATTATGGAAGCTGATGAAAAACAAATGTGATCACTTTTACAAATTGAAACAAGCACAGATACATTTTTGGCCACATGTTGATATGTCTCATAAGCCCTTATCTTAGGTAACACAGTTTAGTAAAGTGGAGCCTGATTTTTTTTTCTCTCTCTCTTTTCTTTCCATCTGTTTTTTTTTTTTTTAATCTCTGATTTTTCTGTCCCTTTTCCCAATTTTCCCAATTGGTAAGAAGTATGCAAAAGTGTTCTTGCGGGGGCGTGGCCTGGACATGGCTGAGTGAAGCTGCTTTCCATCTGAGCTCCCGGCCTGATCCCCCAATTTCGGCCAAATAACGCCTTTAAACCGGCATGAACCCCAATAAAAGATACGGGACCAGAGCAGCAACGAAAGGTACCCCATCCGGGAAGACCACGGGAGAAATCCAGAAATATTTTAAGACCCTACAGGAGACCCCTCCTGACCTGGGCCTACCGGAGACACGAGGCCCCGCACGTGAGGCTGCAGAAGACCCGCAACTGCAGGAGCCGAGTCCCAGCGGATCGGAGGACTGGTTTCCATCTGCCCAGTAGCCCCTGGAAGACCCCCACCGGGAGGGAATGTCCGTCCTTCAAGCATCAGAGCTGGCTGGCATGGACCCGGAAATTAAGGCCCTGCTTCAGGCCTTGCCCACCAGGACGGACATCAAGGCCCTGATATTGAAGCTGGAGGAGACACATAGAAGGGACATACAGGAGGTGAGAGGAGAGGTCTCCACACTTACCGACCGGGTGGCCTCGGGTGAGGAGTCCGTGTCTTCCCTGGCGGATCGGGTGGCAGCGCTGGAGCAGTCCCGGGACCAGCATCGTGAAGCGGCCATCAGTTTACAGCTCCACCTAGAGGATGTCGAGGACAGGAGCCGCCGCTGTAATCTGAGGCTCCGCGGTGTACCCGAGTCGGTGGATGCAGAGGATGTCGGGGCCCGCATAGAGCGCTCGGGCCTAAGCCTACAGACCAGGATAGGCCGCGCGATATAGTGTGCCGCCTCCACCGCTACACCCAGAAAGAGGCCATCCTCCGTAGAGCCTGGGACCTGGGGGACATTGAGGCAGAAGGGGCGCAGATCCGGATTCTGCCTGACCTCTCCAGAGCGACCCTACGCCGTAGGGCACTGCTGCGACCTCTCTTGGAGCTAGCCAGGCAAACAGGACACACGTACCATTGGGGATACCCACTGGCAGTCACCTTCCAGAAAGATAAAGGAGCCTTCACCCTTCAGACCGCGTCGGACCTGCCGGCCCTCTTTCGTTTCCTGGGCTCTGTCCCAATTCAAGTACCGGATTGGCTCCAGTTTTTTCCCCGCCAGACCGGTCGTTCGGGAGCTCCAGCCTACAGAGGACCCTCTGTGCCACGACCACAGCGGGGCAGGCGACGACGGAACTCGGCCCGAGGTGAAGCGGCATGTGAGTAGGCCATAGGTCGCACATTTAGGTCTCCTGCCCCGAGTTACTCGCCATCCCTACCACACAACACCCCCATCGGACATTTGCTCTATCCCCTCACCGGAACACCTGGAGACTGCCATATGCCAGATGTGATCCCCTGCGGGGAGGCTGCCCCCCCTCCATCTCCTGCCTGCACCGCTCGTGGCCGCCCCGTTCCCGGGTCATTGTCTGTTGGAATGTTCCTGGCGCCCCCCCCCCTTTTTCCCCCCCGGATGATTTGGGGGTTCGCCCCCCCCTCCCTGGCTCCGAGACCGCTCGGCTGAGCTGGACGGGGGATGCGGGCAGACCCCCCCTTACTCCCTACTAGAAGGACAACCTGATGCTCCAGCCCAGTCGCTGCGAGAGCCCTGCAGACACTGAGACTGTGAATTCTTCAGTTTCCCTACAAGCCGAGGCTATGGTCGGGACACACGAAACTAAGGATATGGAACTCAGGTTTGATATTTCCTTGCATGGAGGGGGACACGTGATCCGGTGTTGTGGGGGGGTTCCCGGTTGGGGGCAACGTTTCCACGCGGGGGGTCACCCTTATTGATTGCACCCGCTATGGTTGGGGCGGCCGTGACAGCTGCCTGGGGGAGTGGGTTACTTGCCGGGTGGCGGTGGTGGGGGGCTTGGGGCCTAGAGGGTGGACCAGCTCCTGACCTCAGGAAGATTACGTTTGGGGCACTGAGCTGGTCACACCCCTGGATACTTTGTTTGCACTTTCTGCACCATGTTGCCTCACTTAAGTACTTGTATTTAAACTGTTCCTATGGTTACCGGTTTTACTGTTGTTGATGTCTGTGATGTATAATGCCGGTTTATGTTAAGTTAATATGTGATATTTCATGCTATACAGTGTTTGGCCGGGGCTGGGTGGAGAGGGTCGGGGGCTCGACTCCCTCCCCTGTCTAGCCCATATCCCCCAATTAGGGTTGCACTCGATTCCTGGGAATATCCCAGAGAGTGCTTATAGCTGATTTAGCTATCTTAGTAGAAGCTTCTTGGAGGCCCCACCTGGAGCCTACCCTTTGAGCTCTTTCTCTATCTCTACCAAATACCTCCCCTTCTCTTCCTACTCCATTAACCCCCCCCCACCCCTCCCACCCCACACCTCACCCTCCCCCCCATCTCTGGCCCGCCACCCTGCGTTACTGTGGGGAGACGAACGTCACCCCCCACTTTGACACATCCGCTCACCCCCCCTCCTCCCCACCACTGCACGAGCATGGACCTGCTTACGGTAGTATCTTTTAACGTCAAGGGCCTTAACACTTCAGGAAGTTCTTGGACCTCGGGAAGGCGGGCCTCTATCAGGCATCACACTTTAGCTCAGGGGGACAGTGGAAATCAGCAACTGAATTGACAGACCCGGAAGGCGACTACCGCCTTGACTTTCTGAGGGCAAACCAGTTGACTCATTTCTTGAGCTCCATCCCGGCCCCCCCGACCGGACAGGTACCATTGACAGAGTTGGAGGAGCTATGCGGAGGGACGGGAGTGCTCCCACATCAGATACCGGCCCTGACAAAATGGGAAAGAGACTTAAACACACAGTTCTCGCCCACTGAAAGACAGACCATACTACGCTTCGCGCATAGGTCATCCCTATGCGCGAAAACTCAGGAGACGAACTACAAGGTTCTCACTCGCTGGTACAGAACACCGGATCTCCTGAATAAACTATTCCCCAACACTACCGACACCTGCTGGAGATGCCAACAAGACAAGGGTACTCTGCTTCATGTGTTTTGGTCCTGCCCGTGGGTCAGGGGCTTCTGGGGAGAGGTACGCCGGATCACCCAAAAGTTTATGGGGTACGCCGTACCAGACGACCCGGCTTACTTTCTCCTACAGGCAACTAATATACCACCTGGAACTTACAAAAAATCGGTGGTGCGCCACCTTTTGGATGCAGCCAGGGCCTGCGTGCCTCTCCGCTGGAAGTCCCCTCACCCTCCGACTATTGCTCTCTGGCTGAATAGGGTAGACGAGATCAGTCGAATGGAAGACTTGATCCTCTCCAGCCAACAGCGCCACTAGACATACTCTGAGACATGGCAGTTATACAACTTTTTCAAATACTCGGATGAAGGACAGAAGCTCAGAGAGACCGACTGCCATACGCCCACCCAGCCACAGGTCTAAAACCTGCTCTTCCTGGCAAGCTGTCTATCTGGGATTAGAACAGGAACACCCTACGCCCTTTTAGGGCGCTTTATATTAACCTTGCTCGTGCAGCCCCCACCTACCTTTTACTATGCCTCTCCCTGCTCCATTCTATGTTGCTCTTTAACCTCTATTCTATTTCTTCCCGCTCTGAAAATGGAAAACCGGACCTGGAGGCCGGACCGATCGGGCCCCGCCACTGTGTCACGAATTGCTACCCACCGCCTTGAAAGTCACGCCTTCACCGGGACCTTGTTACATTCTACTGCTACAAGGATGTACGGTGTCTGTGACTATAGTTTTACATGTATTATTGTACCTGTATACGAGAGCTGTTATCTCGACTGTTATATGTGTATGTTGCGGGTCCGCGAGGACTGGCCTTTTTGGTGATGAATAAAAAATAAAAAAAATAAAAATAAAGGGCCAGATTCTCATAGAATTCCGGCGGCGTAGCGTAAGCCAGTTACACTACGCCGCCGCTGCTTGCTGGAGCAAGTGCTTGATTCTCTAAGCACTTGCTCCCGAGGTTTCGCTTACGTCGCGTAAATCGAGCAGCGTAAACCCGCGCAATTCAAATGGGGCGGCTTGTATTTAAATTAAGCGCGCCCCCGCGTCGAACGAACTGCGCATGCGCCGGCCGGGGGAAAAGCCCAGTGCGCATGCTCCAAAGGACGTCACATTTTCTCAATGTAAACGACGTAATCGCAGCGTACGCCAGCCCCATTGAGAATCGACGTACGCAAACGACGTAAACGACGCACAACACGACGCGGTCCCGAGGCCATACTTAACATGGCATCCGACGGGACACGACGGCATCCGACGGGACCTCGTAAGGTTACTCCACATAGAAGCTGGGGTAACCTTACGCGGACGAAAATGACGTAGGCGACGACGGGGCGGCGTAAAAGCGATCGAGAATCGGCGTACTACTTCATTTGCATATGCAAATGAAAAAACAACGTAAAGGCCACCTAGTGGCCGGAGTTGTCATTACATCTACGATCCGAAAGTGTAATTGTATTACGCTTGTCGGATGTAGAAGCGTATCTATGCAAAAGTGATGCTCAGCATCACACGCATAGATACGAGCCAAAAAAAAAGGCGATACGACGGGGTATCTGAGATACTCCGTCGTAACGCCTCTGAGAATCTGGCCCAAAGTGTTCTTGCAACACTTCACTAATTATATGAAAAAGTTGTGAAAACTCTTATGCCGCGTACACACGATCATTTTTCGGCATGGAAAAAAACAAAGTTTTTCGAACTTCCTCATTAAAACGACGTTGCCCACACACCATTGTTTTAAAAAAATGCTCTAGCAAAGCGCGGTGGCGTACAACACGTACAACGGCACTATAAAGGGAAAATTCCATGCGGATGGTGCCACCCTTGGGGCTGCTTTAGCTGATTCAGTGTTAGTAAAAGACGATTTGCGCTGTCTGTACCAGCGTGATGAATGTGATTACTCCATTACGAATGGTAGTTTTACCAGAACGGGCACTCCCATCTCATAACTTGCTTCTGAGCATTCGCGGGATTTTAACGTCGTTTTAGCCCACACACATTCATTTTTTACAACCCGAAAAACGACATTGGTTAAAACGTTGTTAAAAAAAAGAAGCATATTCGAAAAAAAAAAAAAATTGTTTTTCAGAACCCGAAAAATGATGTGAAGCCCACGCACGATCATTTTTAATGACCTTTTTTTAAAAACTATGTTTTTTCATGCCGAAAAATTATCGTGTGTACGCGGCATTGGATACAAAGTTTCTACCAAAAAAAAGACAAAATACCAGAAGACAACCTATTATATGTACACCAATAATGTCCATTAAAAAGAAAAAAAAGAGAGAGAGGTAAAAATAAAGGGCCAGATTCACAGAGCCGTAACTCCTGTCTAACTAGTGTTAGACCGGAGTACTTTCTAATTACGCGCGTTTTTTCACTAGTTTGAATCCTCAAACCATTAAAAGACGGCTTTGCGCTTCAATCCGACTGGCTTACGTGTTCGTACGCCTTCGGATCTACGCTGCAATAAAATTGCGGCCGCTGGGTAGAGTTCCCGTCGTTTTCCGCGTCGGGGTATGCAAATGAGCTTTTGCTGACTATCCACGAAATTACGAACGTCTATCGCAATCTCTTACGGCATCTTTAGTCATCTTTTTTCTGCGTAAAACTATACCAGCTTTTTGCTGGTCTAATATTAGACAGCCCATGTTAAGTATGGCCGTCGTTCCCGCGTCGAATATCAACGTTTTCCGACGTCTTTTTTTTATTTCTGACGTAAAACGTCCGGAATTTGGAATGTCCGTAAACGACGCTACTCAAACAACGAATGACGTATCGACATTATTTTGCGCAATGCACGGCGGTAAATTTCTGAACGGAGCATGCGCAGTTCGATCGCCGCGGGGACGCGCCTAATTTAAATGCTTCACGCCCCCTAATCGCGTATTTTGATTACGCGGCGAGAAATAGACTGCGCTGCGCAAATGTACGTGTACCTGAATCTGGCCCAAAGTATTGCTGTTCCTGGTGGTAGAGGAAAATTTTGCAATAGTACCTAAAAGCTAACAAAGTCTATGGCCGCATCTTTGAGCACAAACGACCCGCTTGAAGTGGATGTAACCCTGATTCATGAAATTTGAGCTGGGCACATATTTGTAGTGTTCTCTTATCTCTCTCCAAAGCAGATTGGAGATTCTGACAGCAAATGTCCAATGGAGTCTACACACGTACAACATTTCTGACAAAAAGCTCACCTCAAACATTTGTTGTCGGAATTTCCCAGCGTGTGTACGCGGCATTACTAAAAAAAAAAAGTAGTTCTACTTTAACAACTATTCAAGGGGTTATAGAAATGCTGTACCTGTTAGGAAAATCATTAAAGCATTACATTTTTTGTAGGGTCGAGATACATCACATTATTAGCATTTATTAATCCTGTGCAAAACCATTGCACAGAGCAGGCAAATATAACATATATATATATATTTTCTAAATGTACCTTTAGAAGCTCTTTCATTTATATAAGTTCTTATTTTTGATTGCAGGTAAATAATGGATTTCAAGCAGAAGCAACATCCCCTCATTGAGTTATTGATGAAGGAAGGGTGCAGGCTGTGCAACATCCACAGAAAGCTACAGAATGTTTACAGATATGACACTATTGACAAAAGTCAACAATAACAAGACATTGGTCTTGTCAATGGTGTAATCTCTGTAAACATTCTATAGTCTTCTGTGGATGCCGGGCAGCCTGCACACTTCTTTCATCAAGAACTCAGTGACAGCACATTGCTTCTGCTTGGAATCCATTATTTAACTGCAATCAAAAAGAAGAAAAAAGTTACTATAGAGGAAGAAGGGAAGACGTTGGAGCAGTAAAACATAGGGCCAGATTCAGCAACACTTGCGCTGGAGTATTTCGATATGCGCCGCGTAACTGTGAAGATGCGCCGTCGTTTCTATGTGCCCGTACCCACCAAACTAGATGCGCCCAATAACGGGCCATTTGCGACCGGCGGAACGTTCCGACGCCAGAGTATCGTCAACGCTTAATTTCGCTTGGCGCATCAGTCGCGCCTATTGATTTCCCCTGCAAATATGCAAATGAGGGATTTTTCCCAATTCACGAACGGATTAGCACCATACGCTGGCTACATGCGCCGCGCGTATCTCGTCCGTCCGGCGCAAAGTTATTTCTACAAAAGGCTGCTTTATCTTTACTCCAGATGGCCACAGGTCAGCAGGAGAGCAGCTACAGCAGCGTTACCGACGATAAGAGCTAGCTGAGCACCCCCACTTGCAGGACAATACCTCTGTCCATGCTTTACAAAAACAAAAAATCGCGCTAAAATACTGGAAATAAAACTATGTATGATGGATAATGAACGATGAGTTTAGTCCATATACATGTGAGAAATAAATGCACAAAATGAAGTGCAATTTAAAAGTTCAATTAATCAATGAACAGTTCATAGTGAAGATCTCCCAGGAGTGGACATTGATGACAAACTTTTTGAGAAAAAAGTGTTGAAAGGAAACACCTCCACCATAGGAATGAATGGCCTCTTACCAGATGCACATTACAGAAAAGCCTTATGATATAACACAGCAGTCAGCGGGAACACCTCCAACCTCCAGATCACCTATATGGAAACCCTGCTTTGTACCACCGTGTAAAATAACGGTCCACAACAGAAGGAAAATCTCGAGATCCTTCAGCCATGTAAAGGCAAAAGACAATTCAGCAGCAGTTCTTATTCCCAAGTGCAAGCTTGCCTGTACTGGGACTCAGTGCACTCCTCCGTCAATACCACAAGCAAATCTCCTTTCTTTGCATGTTTAGGTCCTTTATCAGAGCAGCACTGTCTATTTCCGGTATCGTGCTAAAAGTATCTCCCCCTTTTACTTTTAGCACGATACCGGAAATAGACAGTGCTGCTCTGATAAAGGACCTAAACGTGCAAAGAAAGGAGATTTGCTTGTGGTATTGACGGAGGAGTGCACTGAGTCCCAGTACAGGCAAGCTTGCACTTGGGAATAAGAACTGCTGCTGAATTGTCTTTTGCCTTTACATGGCTGAAGGATCTCGAGATTTTCCTTCTGTTGTGGACCGTTATTTTACACGGTGGTACAAAGCAGGGTTTCCATATAGGTGATCTGGAGGTTGGAGGTGTTCCCGCTGACTGCTGTGTTATATCATAAGGCTTTTCTGTAATGTGCATCTGGTAAGAGGCCATTCATTCCTATGGTGGAGGTGTTTCCTTTCAACACTTTTTTCTCAAAAAGTTTGTCATCAATGTCCACTCCTGGGAGATCTTCACTATGAACTGTTCATTGATTAATTGAACTTTTAAATTGCACTTCATTTTGTGCATTTATTTCTCACATGTATATGGACTAAACTCATCGTTCATTATCCATCATACATAGTTTTATTTCCAGTATTTTAGCGCGATTTTTTGTTTTTGTATACCATGTTTGAGGTTGTATAACCTTTTTATTATCGCAGCTTTAAAGTTTTAATTTTTTAATATTTGGTTCTACAACGAGCGCTATATAACTTCCACCTTGTGCTCTGTCCATGCTTGTCTGTCAAATTTTACAGCCATGGAGGAAGACATCATAGGTCTTCATAGCCGAGATGACGGCTGACAGCTCCTGGCCATTAAAGTTCAGCTTTCTCCTGTGTGTTTGCGGGGAACGGGAGCAGCCATCTCAGAACAAAAGTAACATCACTGCGGGGAGGGGGAGCAGGATATACTTTAGTGCCGGAATGGCGCTTCTACGGGCGCATTTAAACGCCCAACGGAAGGCATTGCGCTGACGTTTCCCGTGAAGTGGTGCCGACGGAAGTTGTGAGCATGCGCGCAAAGGGGGGGTGGAGCCTCACTCACTGCGCATGCTCCGTGGTTGATGCGCTGAACGTAAGCCTCTGCGCTGGGCTCCGCCCATCATTTACATATGATCACACCCACTTCCCCTTGCGTCGGGTTACGCCAGCGCATTATCGTTACTCTGGCGCAAGTTTACGCGCAACTGCTATGTGAATAACAGTACTTGCGCTGAAAGGGTCGTCAGAGTAACGTAAATGAGAAGCGTTACTCTGGAGCAAAGATGCTCTCATCTACCTGAATCTGGCCCATAGTCACTAAGCTATGATACTAAACAAGAAGCACACTGTGCATATATAATAGGTTAATGTGACACGTGCATAAAAAATTTAAAAACCATTCAATGACAATCAAAACATTGTCATCAGATCATCAGGTGTGCTTGCAATGGTGTAACAAACAGGGGCAAGACTTTAATTTTCTTGGTTTGGGAGTTGATCTCTTCTTACACAAAGACATTAACAGATTAATTACCAAACCAGAAAAAGAAAATGACACTGCCACAGTGAGATATTAATGAATGCTTTTATCACTAGGCTGGGGCTGCTGAAGTTACAGTCTCCTACTGTGCAATTGATTTACACATTGTTACCAAATGGATATTGTTAATATAATCTATTATGTGCAAAATACACTGGCAATAAAACATATAATGTAGAGATCAATGTAATTTAGAGATATAAAAAGGGCTACATGGAACTAGCTATAAACGTAGGTGAAAGCCATTAAAAGCTATTTAAAGGGGAACGATGATACTAAACTGAAGGGTCTCCTATTAAAGAAAATCTGTACCGAGGTACTAAAATGGAATGATACTCACCCCCATTCCAGTGCTGCAGTGTCTCGAAGCTCCCTCACCAGCCACTGACATCTTTTCTGGTTTTCCTGGTTCTGATTATCAGTTTTGATTTGCAGTGATGAGATTTTGTCATTGCTATGCATGCGCAAGAGTTTACTCATTTCTGCCAATGCCAGATTTGCACTGAAGACCTGCCTGTATGCATTAAAAAAAAAAAAATAAGTTCCACTTTAAAGCGGAGTTCCACCCAAAAGATTTAAGCACTTATCACCCCCTTACATGCCACTTTTTGCATGTCATTTTTTTTTTGGGGGGGGGGGGGGAGTCGGAGGTTTGGTAGGAGAGGGACTTCCTGTCCCACTTCCTACTTCCACCTACGGGCCGCCTAGGCGACTCCTCCTCTCGCCTTAGGCGGACCCTCCTTCTAGGCGATGTCCAGGGACACATGGAGCTCGCCTGTGTCCATGCCTAGAGCGCAGCGCGACTCGTGCATGCGCAGTGAGTGCCCAGCCGTGAAGCCGAAAGCTATTACGGCCGGGTGCCCATAGTGTGAATGGAGGCGCTGACGGAGAGGAGGGGGAGAGGAGCGATGCTCCGGGAGACCGCATTGTTGGACTGTGGAGCAGGTAAGTGTCTGTCTATCAAAAGTCAGCAGCTACACTTTTTGTAGCTGCTGACTTTTAATAAACATAAAAAGGCTGAAACTCCTCTTTAAGGAGGCTGCCATTATTGAGCTCTGCTTCTGAAAATTCTGCTTGCCTGGCAGTCATGTTGGAACAATGGCTTTGATAAGCGCTAGGTCACAGACCTGGAAATGTATGCAGTAGGATTTCATTTCTAATCTGCATGACTGTTCTAGGTCATTGACTCAAAATTTTAAAGCCATGGGATCAGAATGATGGGCAGACAAAGAGCATGTTCATAGTGAAATCAATAGCAGATTTAGTATCTTATATCCTTTCATTGACAATTTAGTCATTGACCTAGAACAGGAACAAGAACAAGGACTTCACCCTGAGGAAGTCACATGGAAGAGTGACAAAACCTATTGGGGCGGGGCACGATGACATCATGGCTCACATACTAGATTTAGGGTGGAGAAGACTGGAGAGTGCTTTTAAAGGGCTTGAGTCTCTAAATAATCAGAGGTGGTTGGTTCTCATTGTCATCAAAGAGAATATAAAGCAACACAATGGATCCATGAGGATATTGTAATAGTCTGCACAGGAGGACAAGAGCGATTTGACCCTACATAATACGTAAGGTCATGAAGTCCGGTTGAGAGTACAACTGGTGTTGGTCACACGGATTGATAAAGCACAGTGGTAAAAGCACACAAGCCACAAAATAATCACAAATAGACTGTTTAATATTCAGCCATATCTTTATTGGGAAGATTATTGATGGATATAATGACTTTTTATTTGTTGTATATACTCAACCTGATAGAACACCTTTAGCCCCTTTTTACACTGAGGGTGTTTTGCAGACTCTATAGCGTTAAAAATAGCACCCTTAAACAATCTGCCCTTAAACAGCTGCTCTATTCACTCTTGGGCTTTTACACTGGAGTGGTGTGCTGGCTGGGGCTTCAGAAAAAGTCCTGGCAGCATCTTCTTAGGAGCTCATTAGCAGCGGTGATCTCACTGCTGCTAATTTGCTCCCGCCCATTGAAATCAATGGGCAGCGCTGCCATAATTCCGGCAATACGCCGCTGTAGCGGCACATTGTGAACAATTTTAACCCTTTCTCGGCCACTAGTGGGGGGTTAAAAGCGCCCCGCTAGCAGCCGAAATGTGCCGCAAATCCTATGATAAAATAGGGTCTTAGGATGAATTAAAGGGGAGACAGCAAGCCATGCCTTCCCGTCCACATCAGTGCCTGACCTCACAAATGCGCTTCTGGAAGAATGGTAAAACATTCCCATAGACACACTCCTAAAACTTAACCTCCTGGACAGCCTTCCCAGAAGAGTTGAAGCTGTTATAGCACTAAAGGGTGGGCCAACACAATATTGAACACTACGGATTAAAACTGGGATGCTATTTAACTGCTTGGCGACCACGCACCGCAGTTATACGGCGGCAGGTCGGCACTGCTAGGCGAGAGCACGTAGCTCTACGTCCTATCTTTTGCGGCCGCTAGGGGGCGCGCGTGCGCCGCCGACGGCGCGCACGCGCCACCCGAGTCCCGCGCGCTCCCGGCGGGTGCGATCGCCGCCGGGCACGCGCGCTCGTTCGTTACAGAGCGGGGACCGGGAGCTATGTGTGTAAACACATAGCTCTCGGTCCTGTCAGCAGGGGAAACGCTGATCTCCTGTTCATACAATGTATGGTCAGAAGATCAGTGATTCCCCCTAGTGAGGCCACCCCCCCATACAGTTAGAACACACCAGGAGCACACTTAACCCCTTCCCTGCCCCCTAGTGTTAACCCCATCACTGCCAATGGCCTTTTTATAGTAATCCAATGCATTTTTATAGCATTGATCGCTATAAAAATGCCAATGGTCCCAAAAATGTGTCAAAATTGTCCGATGTGTCCGCCATAATATCGCAGTACCGAAAAAAAGGTGATCGCTGTCATTACTAGTAAAAAAAAAATATTAATAAAAATGCCATAAAACTACCCCCTTTTTTGTAAACGCTATAAATTTTGCGCAAACCAATCAATAAACGCTAATTTGCGATTTTTTTTTTTTTTTTACGAAAAATATGTAGAAGAATACGTATCGGCCTAAACTGAGGAAAAAAAATGTTTTTTTAGATATTTTTTGGGGATATTTATTATAGCAAAATGTAAAAAATATTGCATTTTTTTCAAAATAGTGGCTTTATTTTTGTTTATAGCGCAAAAAATAAAAACCGCATGAGATGATCAAATACCACCAAAAGAAAGCTCTATTTGTGGGAAAAAAAGGACGCCAATTTTGTTTGGGAGCCACGTCGCACGACCGCGCAATTGTCAGTTAAAGCGACGCAGTGCCGAATCACAAAAAGTGCTCTGGTCAGGAAGGGGGTAAATCCTTCCGGGGCTGAAGTGGTTAGAGGATTTGTAAAGGAAAAAAAATGTTGGGCTAAACAGAAGACAGTTCTCTCATTCACTTCCTGGTTTGCGGCGCTCGTTCATGTAAGAACTATATTTTTCAGTATGCATTGCGGCACACCCAGTAATTCACACCTCCTTGAAGTCTCTAAGGCCGCGTACACACGGAGGGACATGTCCGATGGAAATGGTCCGCGGACCATTTTCATCGGACATGTCTCCTCTGGATTTTCGTCCGGCGGTGTGTACACACCATTGGATCAAAATCCCCGCTGGCAGACAGCGCGGTGACGTGGCGGTGACGTTGACGCCACCATGTCACCGCATCGGGAAGTAAAAAACTTCCACGCATGCGTCGCATCCATACGACGCTTGTGCAAGCAGATATGTCCGCTGGTTAGTGTACTAGCATGCTTTAAAATTTGTCCGCCGGTCAGACATGTCCGCTAGCCCATACACACGATTGGATTTGTCCTCTGAACTGGTCCGTCGGACCAGTTCCAGTGGACAAATTCGATCGTGTGTATGCGACCTAACACGTAGAGAGCATCCTGCCGCACAGATGTAGTTCCCAGGAGGGGGCGAGCACGACACTGACCACCGCAGTAAAGCCTCCCTTCATGGTGGTGAGTAACAATCAGACAGGCAGGAAGTGAACAGAACAGAGAAGAAATAGAGCAACTTCTGAGCAAAAACGAACAATGAGGAAGTGAAAAGAGGAATGTCTGCAGATAAAGGATGCTTATTATTAAAAAAAAAATTTTTTCCTTTACAACCACTTTAAGTTCATGTGCCATGTAAAGGCAGGCATCCCAATACTTTTGGTAATATAGTGTATATTTACATTATATATTTTTTTTCCCCTGGAGTCAAGCTTTAATATATCTGATGCATGGTGCCCTTTAATAGCTGAATTTTAGTAAAAAAATAAATACCATTAGCCTGCTGAGAATCACAGCCATGTGTAGACTTGACACAACGGAAGTGTTAAAAAGGAAAAAAAAAAAAAGAAATCACCAAATTATATTTCTGCTTTGCAAAGAAATCCTTATTGTTTGTCAGAACAAATAACATTTCTGCCGGCTTGATACTATATGTTAAGTTGTAGTGAAATAATGTGATTTTTCTGCCACGTTAATCACAAATCAAATAGAGCGCTTTTTATATTTCTGTGTTTTTGAACATAATGGATTCGGAGTGGCAAACATCGAGGAGTTTAAACCTCAGCTGGAGACAACAGAGCAAGTTATGAGAGTGCGGCTACAAGGTAGGCAGCGTTTTATTATGTAGATTTCAGTCATTTCATGAAATACCCCACATATCAGGTTAATAGAGAGGAGGGGACGTGGGGTATATTGTCTTCAAAACAGATATTTGTGATTCCCCGCAGGGCTGAGCATTCACTCACAATCAATATACAGTATTTGCTAGTGATGTGTGTACAGTAAATTCTTCTCACTAAATGAGAAAAGGTTTTTATGTGAGGACTGACTCCTTTATTTTTTATATATATTTTTTTTATCCTTTTTCATTGCTAAGCCGCGGATAGATTTAACAGTTTGCTGACGGGCTAGTAAAGTTTTATCCTAATAAACTAAGATAAACTGTAATATTTTATCGCGCCGGCGGAACAAATAAAGGAAGACGGAATAACTCCTCTGCATTTCCTAGCTTCCTTAAAGGGGATTGCTAATTTGAAAAATAACTTTGGTCTAATGGAAAAAAATCAGGTTATTGTTTTTAATATATGGAGCTGCTGAAACCACTAAATCTACTTTTATTTCTTTCTTTGCAATGGATAGGAAGATCGTTGGTATTCAGTCTGGGATCTGATACTCTATAAAATGTTATGTACGCGTACACCCTTTGCACTACATCATGCTGCCTGTACGGCTCACATATTATGCTATTGCATCACAGGAATTGGGTTGATCCCGGGTCACATTCACTGAACGCTTTCATATTACAGCTTAGTGGTTAGCACTTGTGCCTTGCAGCACTGGTTTGAGTCACATTCAGGGCACTAGCTGCATGGAGTTTGCCATAGGCGTGCGCAGGGGTTTGCCAGGTGTGCCCAGGCACACCCTAATCATCAGGGGTCAAGTCCTGGGGAAAAAAGTGTGGGAACTCCCACCCAAGATCCACCCCTACCCTCCAAAAAAAAAAAAAAATTATACGCTCATATGCATAATTACTAAACCGCATGTTTATTTATTTTTTTCGATCCACTGTACCTTAGTAATCCTTTATGTTACTGGCCGCTTCCTGTATATGGATTCATCGGGTAGTGTGGGGGTATTCCGTCACTTCCTCGCTGCCGCAATGTCTTCTCTGAGCTTTTGTCATTGTTCCCAGGAGACATCGTGGAGGTCTGCCGTGAGTTATCGCAAGATTTAGAAAGATTTAGAAAGACCTCTGCAATGTCTCCTGGGAACAATGACAAAAGTTCCCAGGAGACATTGCGGCATCGAGGAAGTGATGGAATACCTGCACACTACCCAATGAATCCATATACAGGAAGGGGCAAGTAACATAAAGGATTACTAAGGTTCTCCTGCCCCTGACAGTGACTCGAGCTGGGCATCGCCGCTTAGTGAAGGATTGGCTCGGGCGGCTCGGCTGCTCTAGTCCTGCAACGGGAACTGCGTTCCTGCTGTGAAAAAAGTGCAGGGACGCCGTTTCCACGTGTTCCCGCAGGACTTGAGCCCTGCTAATCATCCTGTGTGGTGCAGATTCCCCCTGATAACATTTCACCAAAGCCTGCCAACAGGGCTTCTAAAAATGTTGCATACTAGCCCATTATGTTTCTCCTACCTGCAAACTAAGCCCACAATGTCTCCGCTGGTGGCCATAACCATCTTCACCCCTCTTCCTTCCGGGACCGTGGAATCTGACTCTGTGACTGGCCAGAGTCTCGTGACGTCACTCCCATGCATGAGCGCGGGAGCCGAAGGTTACCACGCGGGCCCTATAGAAAGTGCCCTTTCTGTAGTGCGCATGCACCAATGACGTCGGCACAGGCGTATATGGTAAATATCTCCTAAACCGTGTAGGTTTAGGAGATATTTCCAGTACCTACAGGTAAGCCTTATTATAGGCTTATCTGTAGTGGTTAGCACTTGTGCCTTGCAGCACTGGTTTGAGTTACATTCAGGGCACTGCATGGAGTTTGCCATAGGCGTGCGCAGGGTGTGTGCCAGGTGTGACCAGGCACACCATAATCACCCTATGTGGTGCAGATTCCCCCTGATAATATTTCAACAAAGCCTGCTAACAGGGCTTCTATTTTTTTTTTAATTAGTAAATAAATAAAATAAAAACAAATTAAATAATAAAAATAAAAAACTACTGACACAATCCACTGCCCTACTGACACCAACGTCTTCCCTACTGACAAGTCCACTGCTCTACTAACACCGTCCATGTTTTAACACATTTGGGGTGCACCCCTCTAATGCAATAGGCTGCGCACACTTATGGAATTTGCATATTCTTCCTGCGCTTGTGTATGTTACCACGCTCCAGAACCATGCTGGTAGGTTTACAGCCATGGCTAAATGTTTTGAGAATGACACACCCAGGGGCGGACTGACCATTGCGTCACTCGGGCACTGCCCGAGGGCCCCATGTCACTAGGGGGCCCCATCAGGGTTGCCAGGCTCAGTAAAACCAGGGACAGTATGTAAAAATCTGTGTGTTTTTTACATCTGTCCCTGATATGTCCGAAACTTTTGATGTGAAAATCCAGAGATTTTAGCTGCAC
The DNA here is from genome assembly GCA_029574335.1 of Rana kukunoris. Lineage (NCBI taxonomy): Eukaryota > Metazoa > Chordata > Amphibia > Anura > Ranidae > Rana > Rana kukunoris. Next base: position 110,393,113 of record CM056059.1, on the reverse strand, counting down.
TGCCTCCTGGCGTGGTGGCCATCTGTAAGCCCAGGGGCCCCATAATCTTCTATTGCCCGGGGGCCCCATGAGTTGTCAGTCCGCCCCTGGACACACCTATTTATTTTCACAAAGTTTGCTCCTTCAGTGTTTTTAGACCTTTTTGTCAGATGTTACTATTGTATACTGAAGTATAATTACAAGCATTCCAGAAGTGTCAAAGGCGTAATTACATTACGTTTATGCAAAGAGTCAATATTTGCTGTGTTGACCCTTCTTTTTAAAGACCTCTGCAATTCACCCTGGCATGTTGTCAATCAACTTCTGGGCCACATCCTGACTGATGGCAGCCCATTCTTGCATAATTAATACTTGGATTTTGTCAGAATTTGTGTGTTTTTTTTGTGTTCACCTACCTCTTAAGGATTGACCACAAGTTCGCAATGGGATTAAGGTCTGGAGATTTTCCGGGACATGAACTCAAAAATGTTATGTTTTGTTTCCCACTTTAGCCTTATGGCGAGGCTCCCCATCATGGTGGAAAATGCATTCTTCCTCATCAAACTGTTCTTGGGTGGTTGGAAGAAGTTCCTCTCGGAGGATGTTTTTATACCATTCTATATTCATGGTTGTGTTTAGATATGTGCGTTCCCGTTCGTAACAAATGTATTTTCGTACGAATTTGTTAATATTCGTGTCCACGGAACAATGTGAACATACGAAAAACTGAAAGAACCAAAATACGAAAACGACAGGATTACGAATGAGCCAAATAACGAACAAGCGAAAATACGAACAAACGATTCGGCAATCTTACGAAAATACGACAAAACGGCTAAAGAACGAAAATGACATCTATAACGAATGATTTGCATTCTGTATTTTAAATCCTTTGTCTGTTTTTTCAGTCGTATGTTCATATTTTCATTTGTGTGTTTTGTAAATCCTTTTTTTTTGTGCTGTTCATAAATTTGTGTACTTGTATCGTTTTTTTGAATGGGCAGTGAGTGTAGTTAGTGAATTAGCTTCTCTCTTTTGTGCTGAGTACAGTGTAAAGCCTCGTACACACAATCGGACTTCAAATAAACTTTTCCGTGGATTTTCATCTGAAGGGAGTTCAGTTGACCAGACTTTTGAACCCGAAAATCGTTTTCTGATGGAGCTTACAAACGAACGGATTTTTGAAAACGAACGGAAAACGATCGTTTTTATGTTTGTTGGCAAAAAAGTCCGACCGCGAGTACAGGGCTTAACAATAGTTAATATGGATGAGCCGCGTGTTGAAATTCCCGCGAATCCCGCAATGTATTTCCGAAAGTACAAAATGATGAAAATTACGAAAATTATTGTCTAACAAATAACGAAAATAAATTAAACAGAATTACGAATCATCCCGCATGTACGAAAATAAAACGGTAACCAAAATACGACAAAATGCGAAAAAATTGCGTCTTACGAAATACGAACGGGTCCGAATAGGAAAACGTGCGTCTTACGAAATTACGAATTGGTACGAACCTACAGAACAATACGACACGGAACAACGGAACAAAAGAAAATGAACATTTTTGTTGTGCACATGTCTAGTTGTGTTATTAGGCAAATTTGTGAGTGAGCCCACTGCCTTTCCTGAGACACAACCCCGCACATGAATGGTCTCAGGATAAGTTACTGTTGGCATGACACATGACTGATGGTACCGCTCACCTTTGCTTCCTCGGACAAGGTTTTTTTCCAGATGCCCCAAACAACGCAACAATGCTCCTTAACCACTTGTCTACCAGCCGCCGTCAAATGACGGCGGCAAGGTAGCTCTGTTGTTCTGACAGGACTTCATATGACGTCCTGTATTTTAAAGCTGCAAGGGGGCGCGCGCGTGCACCCGCCGCTTTGCTGGGATCACGATGAGTGTGCCTGGTGGCAACGATCGCCGCCGGGCACCCGTGATTGCCCAGTAACTGAGCAGGGACGTGGAGCTCTTTGTGTAAACACAGAGTTCCACGTCCTGTCAGGGAAAGAGGAGACCGATCTGTGTCTCTTGTACATAGGAACACAACCGGTCACCTCCCCCAGTCACCCCCTCCCCCTACAGTTAGAACACAAACTAGGCTACACATTTATCCCCTTCCCCGCCCCCTAGTGGTTAACCCCTTCTCTGCCAGTCACATTTATACAGTTATCAGTGCATATTTATAGCACTGTTCACTGTATGAATGTGATTGGTCCCAAAAATGTCACAAAAGTGTCCGATGTGTCCGCTATAATGTCCCAATAAAAAATCGCAGATCGCCGCTATTACTAGTAAAAAAATAATAATAATAAAAATGCCATAAAACTATCCCCTATAAATTTTGCGCAAACCAATCGATAAACGCTTATTGCGATTTTTTTACCAAAAATAGGTTGGGAAGAATACGTATCGGCCTAAACTGAGAATTTTTTTTTTTATATATATATATATTGGGGAATATTTATTACAGCAAAAAGTAAAAAATATTGCATTTTTTTTTTTTTTAATTGTCGCTCTATTTTTATTTATAGCGCAAAAAATAAAAAAAAAGAGGTGATCAAATACCACCAAAAGAAAGCTCTATTTGTGGGAAAAAAAGGATGCCAATTTTGTTTAGGAGCCACGTCGCACGACCGCTCAATTGTCAGTTAAAGCGACGCAGTGCCGGAAGCTGAACTTTCGGCACTACTTACCGACCAGCTCGCAGAACAACCAATTAACCTGTCTAACAGTATGCGTTAAAAACAGGGGTTTTGTCCGCATGCAAACGCATGCGTGAGCCACAGAGCCGCTCCAAGGCACCCTGTAATCTGTGGTCCTAACTCTAAACAATGAGTGTCCCCACAATGGAGGCACATGCATTCTAATGGATAGATAGGGGCAGGTGGACTGAAGGGGAGCCACCCCTCCTTAAAGGTGCAGGAGCACGCCAAACACCCAGCGTATAGCACACTGGCTGCAAAGGTGTTGGTGTGTTGCTGGACCAATACAAGCACCACAGGTGAAACATAAACGTGTCCACTGCCCCATCTATAGCTGGCCATAGCAGTAAGTAGCATTGGAATTCTAAAGCTTCCTACATTATAAGCTATTAAAGAGGAAGTAAATTCTGATGGGTTTTACTTCCTCTTTATTTTCCTGAAAAGTAAAAGCCTAATGGGCTATGCATCACATACTAGCCCATTATTTTGCTCCTAACTGCAAACAAAGCCTGTGATGTCTCCACTGGTGGCCATATCCATCTTCACCCCTTTTCCTTCCGGGGGCCATGGAATCTGACTCTGTGACTGGCCAGAGTCGCGTGACGTCACTCCCATGCATGAGCGTGGGAGCCGACAGTTAGGGCACAGGTCCTATAGAAAGTGCCCTTTCTGTAGTGCGAATGTGCCAATGACGTTGACACAGGCGTATATGGTAAATATGCCCTAAACCGTGTAGGTTTAGGAGATATTTCCAGTACCTATAGGTAAGCCCTATTATAGGCTTACCTGTAGGTACAAGAGGCGTGTAAGGGTTTACAACAACTTTTATGGTTTTTGTTCTACTTTGCAAGTTTAGTATCAGTTTCAGGTTTTACTTTTGAGGTTCAACAAATCTGTTAGCGAAAAATTCTCAAATTATTTTCTCAGCTTTCAAAAGCCACTTTACCATGTTTTATATTTTACTGGCTTGTGGAACACCTTGTTATTTTAAAAATACTCAGAAAATGGGGCAGTGAAGCATATCAAAAAATAAACAAGAAGCAAGAAGCTGTGAATCTAAATCCCTTGGCAACTTTGTAACCTATCCTAATAGTGGACACACTCGGATGACCTGACTGCAAATCAGTGCAGGTGTTGAGAGCCAAGTTTTAAGCCTCAGTAGAAACCCTTATAAAATTCTAAAGTAAAAAATAGGAATTTCAGAGACACATGACCCTATTACTCAAGGGGATAAAACCTTGAAAAAAAAATACTCCAGCCACAAATCAAGTACATACAAATCTTTGCTATACAAGTTTATTGAAGGGCAATAAATGGGTAATAAAAGTTAAAGTCCAACTTCTGCAATTTTTTTGTTTTAACTAGACTTGGAAAGCAAATATTTCAGTAAAAGTGTTTGCTGTCTGAGACCCCGCTGGAAAGATTTCACCTCAATTCCTGTCCCAGAGACCAGACAGCTGGACAATTTTTTTTATCGTTATCATGGCAGGAAACCACAAACAATATTAATAACATAACATACACTATATTACCAAAAATATTGGGACACCTGCCTTTACACACACATGATCTTTAATGGCATCCCAGTCTTAGTCCATAGAGTTCAATATTGAGTTTGCCCATCCTTTGCAGCTATACCAGCTTCAACTCTTCTGGGAAGGCTGTCCACAAGGTTTAGGAGTGTCTATGGGAATGTTTGACCATTCTTCCAGAAGCACATTTGTGAAGTCAGGCACTGGCATGAACGAGAAGTCCTGGCTCGCAGTCTCCACTCTAAGGTTTTCTATCAGGTTGGGGTCAGGACTTTGTGCAAGCCAGTCAAGTTCCTTCACCCCAAAACTCACTTATCCATGTCTTTATGGACCTTGTTTTGTGCACTGGTTCAAATCATTTGGTGGAGGGGGGATTATGGTGTGGGTGTTGTTTTTCAGGGGTTGGGTTTGTCCCCTTAGTTCCAGTGAAGGGAACTCTTAAGGCATCAGCATACCAAGATTTTTCTCCCAACTTTGTCAACGATTTGGGGATGGCCCCTTCCTGTTCCAACATGACTGTGCACCAGTGCACAAAGCAAGGTCCATAAAGACAAGAGTTTGAGGTGAAGGAACTTTACTGGCCTGCACAAAGTCCCGACCCCAACCTGATAGAAAACCTTAGAGTGGAGACTGCAAGCCAGGCCCTCTCGTTCATGCCAGTGTCTGACCTCACGAATGCGCTTCTGGAAGAATTGTCAAACATTCCCATAGACGCACTCCTAAACCTTGTGGACATCCTTCCCAGGAGAGTTGAAGCTGTTATAGCTGCAAAGGGTGTGCCAACTCAATATTGAACCATACAGACTAAGGTTGGGATGCCATTAAAGTTCATGTGCGTGTAAAGGCAGGTGTCCCAATACTTTTGGTAACATAGTGTAGCTTCTAAATCTACACATTTTGCCGGAAAACGTTGTCTTGTTGCAGTCTTTGCCCATCCACTGTCCTCAATAATAAGAAGGGCTTTGCTAACATGATGACATCACCACTGTTCCCAACATCCTTGTACTGTGTTAGTAGGGCACTATGGTAATGCCCACCTTGGGTTGCCCTGAAATTACAGGAAGTTGGTTGACTGACACTGGATGCCATGTAACCCAGAAGAGGACTAGCACTGGGCCTCAAAGCAGCCAGCTATGAATAAGCACTGTATAATAGTGTGAAATGTGTCAGCTTTTTCATCTGATTTTTTGCTGTGACATGTTTGTTTTGTGACCAGTTTTATTTAAAAGGAACAACATTGTTTTTGGAGTGCGGCCATCCTAGTTTTTTCCTACAAATCTGGGCCTCAAAGCAGTTGAGTCTTTCGGGACAGGGCTAAAGAGGAAAAAAGTATTGCAGCCAACAGGGCAACTTAAAAAAAGCAACTAAAATTCAGAATGGATTTTAAACTATGTTTACAGCAAGATTTGAAGCCTAAATTTGATCAAAATAAAAATAGAAATAAGCATTTTCTCCCTATCACATCTGAGCAGCCCATGTGACTATAGTGTCACACATGTGTGTGTATACACTGTGGTAAATTACAGCCCACTCCCTCCCTCCTTTTCCATGTTCACAAATAGCTAAACACAATGGGGGAGGGGTATTACATGTAGATTAATTGAGGCTTCACCTCCCTCTTATTCAAAGACACAGGCTGGAGGGGTGTGACACTGCCTGTGACGGGCAGAAATCCGCCTACACCATGTAATTGACAAAAAATAATAAAGTATTGATTTCAAATATATATTTGTATGACAATTTAGAACAGTTTATTGATATTATTTCAATGTTTTCACTTTGTATTCCTAAGGCTGTTTTGAAGCTCCTTCTGCTCATGTTTCCCTGTAGACAGGCTGGGAAAAATCTTGGTCATGTGACAGGTATATTGATTAGGAAAAAGTTTTCTATTAGACTAATTACATTGCTATCATCCACATCCACTTAATGACATTTTTTGTGATACGGCACTGTGTCATTTTAACTGACAATTGCGCGGGCGTGCGACACTGTACAAAAACAAAATTGGTCCTTTTTTCCCACATATAGAGCATTCTTTTGGTGGTATTTGATCACCTCTGCAATTTTTTTTGCACCATAAACATAAGAAGAGCCCCAATTTTGAAATTTTGAAAACAAAACATTTATTTTTTTAATTTTTGCTATAATACATATCCCCAATTTAAAAATAAAAAATAAAACAATTCTTCCTCAGTTTAGGCCGATATGTATTCTACATACTTTTGGTAAAAAAAAACAAAAAAAAAAACACAATAAGCATATATTGATTGGTTTGCGCAAAAGTTTTAGCGTCTACAAAATAGGGGATAGTTTAATGGCATTTTTATCATTATTTTTATTTTTTACTAGTAATGGTGGTGATTTTTATTGGGCCTGCTACATTGCGACGGACAGATCAGACACTTTTGATTTTTTTTGGGACCATTGACATTTATACAGCAATCAGAGCTAAAAATAGACATTGATTACTGTATACATGTCACTGGCAGGGGAGGGGTAAACACTAGGGGGGGTTTAAAGAGGTTAAATCTGTTACCTATGGAGTGTTTCTAACTGTGGGGGTATGTGGCTGACTAGAGGAGGAGACAGATCATTGTTCCTACTTAGTAGTCTCTCCCCTGACATAACCGGCATTTGTTTGTTTACACACACAGATCCCGGTTCTCGCTTTGTCACGAGCGATCGCAGGTGCCCGGCAGTCGTCCCATCCAATGGGCACGTGCATCGGCCCTGGGGACACGCTGCTACATTGTCTTAAAGACCCGACATACAGCTACGACGGCTCGTCCAGGGGAGCCAACCTGCCGCAGTATAACTACGTCGGCTGGTCGGGAAGGGGTTAAAATGTGCGCTAAGTATCAGTTTTACCCCTATATATACTCGCCTCTTTTCTAACTATGCACATTATGCCATGCTTCTTATCTCAGTATTTAGGATTTCTTTTACCCCATTTTAAAACATTTTGCTTGTGCAGATAAAAATGTGGAAATGTGACATATCCAAGAATAAACATATTAAAACAAGACTAATATGGTTTTAGCAACAATCTATACATGTCTAGAAAATATAAGAAATGTATGTTAAAATCCACACAGTGTACAAGCGATATGTTTTTAGTGGCCACAGAAATGGAATAGGACTCCAGCCACCCAACAGCAGAGAAGGACTGCCAAGTGGAGGACCAGAGTCAGGTCAGGCCTGGCTGTCATCAGGCAAATGCACTGAGCAGACCCAGCGGGCAGTAGACATAGACAAGAATAGGTACAAGTGAGCACAGGGCACGATACCAGATGGCAGACTGGATTGCAGACAGGAACAAGCAGATGGTTAGCAACAGATAGACACGTTGTTTAATACCAGCCAACAGGTGGTTACAAAAGGTCAAGCCAAGCCAAGGGTTAGTTCATGGATCAAGACTGAAGGAAGATCACATAGTGCTACAAGTCTGCTGGTTTCCTACATGTTTGGGCATACATACCCGCTGTTCACAGATGCATGCCAGGGTGCACATGTCAATATCCCACAGAGCCCAGCTAACGTGCTGCAACTTAACCTCAAGGCTTCTGACTGGTACAGAGCTTAGAATGGGGAAGCCAAGGTAATATCTTGATTGCCCTGGGTTGCTGCTTTGCTCTGTTCACCACGTTGATAAGTAATGACTATATAATGCATTTTATTTGAGAATATGTGAATCCTCACCTTTTAAAACAAACCATTCCATTTACCATAGAAATGATAGGCAAAACTTTCATATATATATATATATATATATATATATACTGTATATAGATCTATCTATATAGAGCTAAATGTAAATGAAGCATTGATAGATAGATAGATAGATAGATAGATAGATAGATAGATAGATAGATAGATAGATCCATTTATATCTATCTCTCTCTCTCATATATATATATATATATATAGAGAGAGAGAGAGAGAGAGAGAGAGAGAGAGAGAGTAATGTGGATAACGAACGTTTCGCAATACGAGCACTGTATTTAAAAAAATTGTAACTCGGTTTGCGAGTGTTGTCTCGCAAAACGAGCACAATTCAGGCCAAAGCGGTGTGCAGTACCGCATTTGGCCTGAGGTGGGGGGGGGCGCCGAAGCCGAGCATTGCCGAACGTCGCAGTTCAGAAAGGCCCGAGGACAGCGCGACTGACCTGGGCAAATCTCGGGAACAACGTTTTTTCGAGGTTTGCCGAGTTCAGCTGAGGTGTCCTCAGGCCTTTTCGCCTGTTTTCGAGGCTCTCCGGTGCCCCCTGCCTCTGGCCGCATGCGGTATTGCATGCCATTGAAGTCAATGCGGAACAAATTATTTTAGTTTCGTCTGAATTCAATGGGGAAACTTGCTATGATACGCAAGTACTTTGGATTACGAGCATTCTCCTGGAACGGATTATGCTCGTAATCCGAGGTTCCAATGTACTTTATTGTCCATCATTATGTCGGTAAACAATTTAACCACTTAGCAACCACCTGCCGAAAAATAACGGCGGCAAGGTGGTTGCTTAACTCTGGGATCACGTTATATAACGTGATTCCAGAGTCACGGAATCACGGCGGGTCACGGATCACGGTAAATCGCCGCTGATAGCGGCGGTTTACCACGTGATCGCGCCGTCCAATGACGGCGCGATCAGATGTAAACAGACCGGCGTCATTTGATGATGCCGGTTCCTCCCTCCTCTCTCTGTACCGATCGGTACAGTGTGAGAGGAGAGGGGAGGGAGCGGATGGCAGCGCCAGTGCTGCGGGCTGGATCTGTGACAAATGCAGTCACAGATCCATCCATCCATCCCTCCCTCCTCAGCCATCCCTGCTGCAATACTCTGCAATGCTGGGAAATACTCTGGGGGCCAATACTCTGCCAATACTCTGGGGGGCAATACTCTGGGGGCAATACTCTGGGAATACTCTGGGGGGCAATACTCTGGAAATACTCTGGCAATACTCTGGGGGCAATACTCTGGAAATACTCTGGGGGGCAATACTCTGGCAACACTCTGGGGGGCAATGCTCTGGCAATACTCTGGGGGGCAATACTCTGGCAATACTCTGGGGGGCAATACTCTGGCAATACTCTGGGGGGCAATACTCTGGGGGGCAATACTCTGGGGGGCAATACTCTGTCAATACTCCGCAATACTCTGGGGGGAAATACTCTGGCAACACTCTGGGGGGCAATGCTCTGGCAATACTCTGGGGGGCAATACTCTGGCAATACTATGGCAATACTCCGGGGGGCAATACTCTGGCAATACTCTGGGGGGCAATACTCTGGGGGGCAATACTCTGGCAATACTCCGCAATACTCTGGGCATACTCCGCAATACTCTGGGCATACTCTGCAATACTCTGGGCATACTCCGCAATACTCTGGGCATACAGCGCCCCTGTCCCCGTGAGCTCGCATGCAGAAGCGAACGCATACGCAAGTCCCGCCCACATATGAAAACGGTGTTCAAACCACACATGTGAGGTATCGCTGCGAACGTTAGAGCGAGAGCAATAATTTTGGCCCTAGACCTCTTCTCCAACTAAAATGATGTAACCAGTAAAAATATTTAAAGCGTCACCTATGGGGATTTTTAAGTCGCAAAGTTTGGCGCCATTCCACGAGCGTGTGCAATATTGAAGGGGGACATGTTGGGTATCTATTTACTCGGCGTAACTTCATCTTTCATATTATGCAAAAACATTGGGCAAAATTTAATGTTTTTTTTTTTTTTTAAAAGCACAAAACTGTTTTATTTCCAAAAAAAAGTGTTCGAAAAATTGCTGTGCAAATACCATGCGCGATAAAAAGTTGCAACAACCGCCATTGTATTCTCTAGGGTCTTTGCTAAAAAAGCATATATACTGTTTTGGGGTTCTATGTAATTTTCTAGCAAATAAATGTTGATTTTTACATGTAGGAGAGAAATGTCAGAATTGGTCTGGGTGTTCCAGAACGCCTGATGGCGTTCCCTATATGTTGGGCCTCTGTATGTGGCCATGCTGTGTAAAAGTCTCACACATGGGGTATCGCCATACTCGGGAGGAATAGCAGAATGTGTTTTGGGGTGTAATTTGTGGTATGCATATGCTGTGTGTGAGAAATAACCCGCTAATATGAAAATTTTGTGGAAAGAAAATAAAAATGGAAAAAATCTTGATTTTGCAAAGAATTGTGGGAAAAATTACAACTTCGAAAAACTCACAATGCCTCTTTCTAAATACCTTGGAATGTCTTCTTTCCAAAAATGGGTCATTTGGGGGGTATTTGTACTTTTCTGGCATGTTAGGGTCTCAAGAAATGAGAGAGACTGTCAGTACATCAGGTGTGATCAAATTGATCAATTTTCAGTAATTGGTACCATAGCTTTTAGACCCTATAACTTTCACCCAGACTAAATAATATCTAATTTCTTTTTGTTTTGTTACCAAAGATATGTAGCAGTATACATTTTAGGCCAAGTTTATGAAGAAAAATTACTTTTTTGCAAAATGTTATAATAGAAATGAAGAAAAATTCATTTTTTTTTACAAAATTTTCGTTCTTTTTTCATTTATAGTGAAAAAAATAAAAACCGCAGAGGTGATAAAATACCACCAAAAGAAAGCTCTATTTGTGGGAAAAAAGGACAAAAATTTCATTTGGTTATAGTGTTGTATGACTGAGTTATTGTCATTCAAAATGTGAGAGCACCGAAAGCTGAAAATTGGTCTGGTTATTAAGTGGGTTTAAGTGCCCAGTAGTCAAGTGGTTAAAGTGAATATAAACCCAAAAATGATTTTTTATTTTTTTTATTTCACAATGTACAGTATAAGATTTCCTATCATCTGTGCCCAGTCTTGCCACACAGAGTTAATCCAGTTCTGAGCAATCCTCTTTTATTGTTCAGTGAAATCAAACAGACTTACAGAGAAAAACCTTAGTCCGTTCCGCCCCCTTGCTGTGAGTGACAGGTTATTTACATATCTCATGCACTAGCCTGGAGACATTATTTTTTATTTCCCACCCCCACATCTTTTCTGAAGTCATGTGGTTACTTTTATGGATTTTGACTGGATGTTAGTGATCATAGCAGAAATTAGTGTAGGAATACATTGGAAAAAATGCATGTTGACAAAGGGAGTGTAGAGGTGGGCGGGGAGTCTACTGACATCACGACTCCACCCACTGAGCTCCAGACAACAGATCCACCCACAGAATCTGCAGTTTTTCAGTTCTTATAACAGACAGAGGGGAGACATTTGACAGGTAAGGATACATGCAGGAGACATCTATATCCTTATAGATCAGCACTATGGCAGTAGTTTAGAAAGGATGAGAGTGGCTTTACATCCACTTTAAGTTTATGTTAAATTTCTAAACCTTCAAACAAGCAGTCTCCTGATATCTCCTGGAGTATAACGGTTTTCTCCAAGTCCACAAAAAAATGAAAGCTATCAAATCTCTACTTTCCCTCTCATGGTCCAACTCTCACAGCCATACTCTATCACAGAGAGGACCAGACCTTGGTCATTGTGGACCCCCTTGTTGGAAATGTGGTGACTAAGCCCCGTAATATCTTGTCTGGGTTTGTTGTATGATTTCATGACTGTAATCTTCATTGACACAGATCCACAACTACAACTATTAATATATCAGGTTTGTTTTTTATATATTTATTTGTCATTAACATGTCTAACAAGGGCTTTATATAATTTATACACTTAGCACATTGGGAATAATTTATGCAAACATCAATTTATTTGATGAATTGCAATATTTAATGTATAGTTTTATTTTACATAAACAGGACCTTGACTGGAAATAATCCTTTAATTTATGCCTAATCATTCATTAACCTTTAATTATTGCTTAGTAAAGTGTCATTTTAATATTGTGTTTAAGGAACTCACGTGGTAAAATGTATTTATCGTATAACTTGATAGTATATAAATCCTGTATAATAATAATAGTATATTAGTGATATTGTATATAGCCACTCTGATACCTGAGATAGCTAGGAGTCCAACTTTCTCTGCACATACTGTAGTTGCGGGTTGCGGCTAGTTTATAATTTTTTTGTATAGGAGGCCTGACATTTTTCGAGCAGTTGTTGAGGTTCTTCCCTCTATTGCCCGATACACACGATCGGAAATTCTGACAGCAAAAGTCTGATGTGAGCTTTTGAATGGAAATTCTGACCGTGTGTAGGCTCCTTCAGACTTTTGCTGTCGGAATCCGCCAATAAAAAATTGAGAGGGGGTTCTCAAATTTTCAGACGGAAAAAAATTCCTATGGGAAAATCCGATCGTCTGTAGCAATTCCGACGTGCAAAATTCCGACGCATGCTCAGAAACAATTTGACGCATGCTCGGAAGCATTGGACATAATTTTCTCGGCTCATTGCAGTGTTGTACGTCACTGAGTTCTTGACGGACGAATATTCAGAGAACTTTTGTGTGACCGTGTGTATGCAAGCCAAGCTTGAGTGGAATTCCGTCTGAAAAAACACTGATATATGACACTGATGGGCAATAATAGGCGGCACTGATATGCAGCACTGATTGGCACTAATAGGCAGCACTGATAGGTGGCACTAATGGGCGGCAATGATGGGAAGCACTGATAGGTGGCACTGATATGTGGCACTGATGGGCACTAATAGGCAGCACTGATAGGTGTCACAAATGGGCAGCACTGATAGGTGGCACTGATGGGCACTCATAGGTGGCACTGACAGGCATCAATGATGTGCACTGAAGGCATCGCTTGTAGGCACCGACAGGCATCACTGATGGGCACTTATTGGCAGCACTGATGGGCACTGCTGGGGCTGCACTGATAATCAGTGTAAATGTCCCCTGTGTGGATTTGCTGGTTATCGGCTCTCCTTTCCTCTCGAGCTGTCAGGGTGAGGAGAGAATTACTGACAACCACAAATACTGTTTACACTGTGGTCACATGTTAAAGAGCCACTGTGATTGTCTCTTTACCCTGATCACAGATCCCTGCCAATGCTGGCCACAGGGGGTGTGCAAGAAGTGTAATCACGTGAGGACATCCATAGACACCCTCCCAGGAATGTGAGCCCACGCTGTAGCCATCTTTTGGCTATACCGTTGGGGCCGGAAGAGGTTAAAAAACCGAAACCTTCGCGAAACACGTCAATCCAGCATTCCAACTTGGAACTATAAACACTTGCTGACCACATGCAGCTAGATATGCACGATCCTGGTTCCTATGTCTTTTGTTTGACAATTGCTTGCTTATTTGCCCTGGCCAGAATTGAATAACAAGATTCACCTCCCATAGAATTCAGTGCGGCTTATCGCAAAGTTTGCCAAGTTGGAATATCAAGCAAAATTTGCAAAAATATTTGTGAACTGAATCCAGGTAGTTTCACTCATCCCTACTATAAAATCTTTTTTTTGCAATCAATATGAAGACGTTTTAACATTTTTCTACTTTTTTTATTTTAGCACAGGTGTCCTTTCCTCTGCATGTGGTTATTCAGATTTTCTAGAAATAGACAGAGAACCTTTCCACGGCTCCTCTGACCCTACATTTTCGGAACAAACAAGAGACAGAAATACTAGAGCTATTTTAATCTATTCAGCTATCACTACCTGGAGGAAAAACTTGCTAGATAAATTAGGCATATGTCAGGCCTCCACATGTACATGATAATCAGTTTCTTAAACAGAATCCGCTTGTTAACCATGCAATGTGGCGCTTGATACTTGGCGCTGTTTGTCTGTGTATTTCTTTTAATTTTTTTTACCTGTGTTGTGATTCAAAAAAATAAATCATTGCCTAAGAATATTAATAATGTTTGCCCTTCCTGCAGGGCCTCTCAATTGTCGTCATACATGTCAAGACAATACATGCGTGTGCTGTCAGGTTTTCATATTTTCCTCTATTTCCGTGCGCTGTTTGAAAACCAATAGTTTGAAAATAATTCCCTATCTGAATTTCACATGACAGTATTAAACTGTGTCATTATGTCCCTGAGATTACCCCGACTTTATTGCTTTTTATTAAGGCCATTTCTCTTCGACAGAACAAACTCTTTAATCGGATTTGACATATCCACACATGTCATGATTGCATTGCGCCCGAGAATGTATGAGTTTATATTTCACCTGGTAATCTTTGATATTGATTCAGAAGCTGTTGTTATTATTTTATTGATATCTGTTTTAATTGATCTCTGTAGTAGACATGTGCATTCATTTTCGTCCGAATGCATTTTCGGACAAATTTCGAGTATTTTCGTTATCGTTTTAACTAACGAAAACGAATGTGCAGAATCCGAAATTCGAAAGATCCGACATAAAAAATGCTTTATTTTCGTTTTCTTTGCTACAGCAGTTCGATGTAGATAGGAGATTCGACATGATACTGACAATAGCGATCTGTGTCTATCGAATCTGTGGTCGAACGTGCCTAACCTTAAAGGGTCACTAAAGGAAATTTTTTTGTTGTTGCTAAAATGACTGTTTACAGGGTATAGAGACATAATAGGTAACTGATTCCTTTTAAAAATGATTAAAAATAGATAAAAATCAATCATATAATGTGCCTGCAGTTTTAGTTTCACTTTTAAACTGGTTTCATGTTTCTGTGATGTAAAGAGACACACAGAACAAAAACAAACAAATACAGGGCAGTGTTTTGTTTTTAAAATGAATCTGATTGGTTCTGAGGAGTTTTAGACAGCTTGGACCACAGTGAAAAGCTGCCATGAGATTTTTCATAAGGAGCCAGACAAGCACGAAGTGTGGAGATCAGAGCAGAATTACAGCAACTTCAAAGCAAAAAACGAACAATGAGGACCTGAAACCAGGACTGCAGTAAGGTAAAGGAAGCTATTTAGCTAAAAAAAAAAAATTCTTTAGTGATCCTTTAACTCTATTAGTCCAAGATTATTCTACATAGAGAGGAAAGATTCGACATTATAGAGACAGTGTTGGGGTAGACCATTCAAGATGAACGACGAAGATTCGACGAAGCAGCGAAAAACATACAAACGTCAAATCTGTCATTGAAGGATTATGGTGTCTGTCGAAAGTTCTAAGAAGATTCGACAAGCAGCTAAACTGTACGATGCCGCAATCGTACATTTCCGGTCAAATACTCCGCCCATAGGCTATGGAAGAATTCAAATGTTGGTTGACTAGTAATAATAATTCATAAATATAATTATTACTAGTGTCATACAACTCTAATAGGCAGATAATAATAGGCCTATAAATTACTTTTCTGTTTACTGTCTCTTAAAAAATATAGTTTAAATGATATGTGTGATTCCAGTTCTTGTACTGTACAAATGTATTCCGGCTTATTTTTCCCTCTCTGTTTCTCTCTGTTTTCATTACTTTTTGACACTTTTTTGGTGAAAGGGTAGGGTACCCTATTCTCATTCACAATGGGGGGGGCATGGATCTGGGGGACCCCTTGTAAAAGAGGGCTCCCAGATTCCGATAAGCACCCTGCCCGCATACCCCCACAACCACAGCCAAGGGTTGTGGGGATGAGGCCGTTGTCCCCATCAACATGGGGACAAGGTGCACCCCCCCATGTTAAGGGCAAGTGGCCTGGAATGGTTTAGGAAGGGGGTGCTCGCTCATCTCCCCCTTTCCTGTCCTGCCAGGCTACATGCTTGGATAATGGTATGGTATGGATTTTTGGGGGGGGGGGCCCCAAAGAGGTTTTTTTTAATTTGGCGTGGGGTTCCCCTCAAAATCTATACCAGACCCAAAAGGCCTAGTATGGACTGGGGGGGGGGGGGCACGCCGTTTTAACAAAAAGTAGAAAATATATATATATATATATATTTTTAAATGTTCTGTTTTTTTTTTTGTTTGTTTTTTTCCGTTTATATATTACATATGATCAAATACCACCAAAATACATTTATATTTATGTGAATAGATTTCTAAAAAAAATTATTTGTGTAGCCAGTGTAGCGCAGTGAAGCTCAAGTGGTTAATAATTATTTCTTTTATTTCTGCCTAGTTTTGGTTAAAAAAGTCCCCCAAGGGGGCTTCTGTGAAGGGGAGTTTATGTGGAGTCTGAGTTCCCCTTATTGTACGTATTCAGCTGCAGACTAATGATTCGCCAATTGGCTATTTGCCTTAATGAGGACATTTCTCCATAAAGTGGTGGCTGAGTATATAAACATTGGTGGGCTGGAGGCAGATAATAATAGGCCTATAAATGACTTTTCTGTTTACTGTCTCTTAAAAAATATAGATTTAATGATATGTGTGATTCCAGTTCTTGTACTGTACAAGTGTATTCGGTCTTTATTTTTCCCCCCTATAAACGTGTTCTCTGTTGCTCTCAAATGTTGTGTGACAGAGGGACAGAAAATCTGATTCTACCGTTAAGTCATTAACAGATTGCTTTCAGAATTTATGTCGCTCGTGCCTAACAAATCAGGAATAAAAGCTTCGAAAACGTTCTTGCTTGAACCAAATTATTCATTCTCTCCCGCAGTAAAAGCCATCAGCTAGAAACTGACCAAAGAATTTTAACTATCTCATTATGTGACAGTGTCATTGTTCAAAGTGTCCCCAAATGAGATTAAACAATCGTCAAGTCAGGGCTGTGTATTCTCACCTTAATTTGGATGAGACATAACCATTGATTTTTAGAGGAAAATAAAATAAAATAAGTGTGACCTTATAATATTATATCCAATCTCTGTGGGATTTGTTTAGGAAATAATTAAAACTGAACTCTATGTGGATATAATAAATGCAATTTAGTGCAGTTTTGTATTCCTTTAAATATAAAGAAATTAAAGTGATATTAATCTCTGTTTACAATTAAAATAACAAACATACCTATACTTACCTGCCCTGTACAATGCTTTTGCAAAGAGCAACCCTGATCCTCTTCTTTTGGGTTCCCCCTCCGGCGTTCCATGTCCGTCCTTTGCGGTGGGTGCCCCCGCAGAGAGTTGCTTTCCCTGGGGGCACCCCTACGTGCTCACTCCGAGCTGCGCTGCTGCTAGGAGCCAATCAGGCTCTGCCACATGCACATGTACTGACAGGTAACAGTGTGAGCAGACTTGATCACTTAGGCTTAAAGGGTCACTAAAGGAAAAAAAAAAGTTTTGCTGATATGACTGTTTACAGGGTATAGAGACATAAACGTTAACTGATTCCTTTTAAAAATGATTAAAAATAGATACACATCAATCATATAATGTGCCTGCAGTTTAGTTTCACTTTTAAACTGGTTTCATGTTTCTGTGAAGTAGAGAGACACATAGAACACAAACAAACAAATTCAGGGCAGTGTTTTGTTTTTAAAATGAATCTGATTGGTTCTGAGGAGTTTTAGACACACAGTAATGACAGCTTGGACCACAGTGAAAAGCTGCCATGAGATTTTTCATAAGAAGCCAGACAAGCAGGAAGTGTGGAGATCAGAGCAGAATTACAGCAACTTCAAAGCAAAAACGAACAATGAGGACATGACACCAGGACTGCAGTAAGGTAAAGGAAGCTATTTAGCTAAAAAAAAAAAAAAAAATCCTTTAGTGATCCTTTAAAGGGGTTGTAAAGGTACAATTTATTTTCCAAAATAGCTCCCTTTACCTTAGTGCAGTCCTCCTTCACTAACCTCATCCTTCTATCTTGCAAAGGCTATCTCCCTGATGTGGAGTGTTGTGCTCGCCCCCTCCTTCGGACTAGGTCAGGACGCTCTCTACGTTGCAGATAGAGAAAGGAGCTGTGTGTTAGTGGGTGTCCTGACTCTCCTGTTGTCCAAGGGAGGGGGCGAGCACGACACCCCACATCAGGGAGAAAGCCTTGCATTACTGTGTGGAGTTACAGACAGAAGAACAGGAAGTGAGGATTTCTCAGAAGAAATAAGGACATTTAAAAGCAAAATGGAAGGATGAGGTAAGTGAAGGAGGACTGCACTAAGGTAAAGGAAGCTATTTAGGAAAACATGGTACCTTTACAACCCTTTTAATTTACACGGGACGTTTTAAAACCTTTCCTGAAAGATCAACTTGTCAAATAGTAACCCACGTTTTAAAACATCAGTTCTACAGGCATTTGGCGTTTCAAATGCCTCTGAACATTCGTCCTGAATGCATTTTGAACTCAACTGCCTAGAAACTACTATTAACTACTTCAACCCCGGACCATTTTGCTGGTCAATGAGCGGGCTACCTTTTGCGATTTGGCACTGCGTCGCTTTAACTGACAATTGTCGTGCGACCTGGCTCCCAAAAAAATATACATAATTTTTTTCCCAAAAATAGAGCTTTCTTTTGGTGGTATTTGATCACCTCTGCGGTTTTTGTTGCGCTATAAACAAAAATAGAGCGACACTTTTGAAAAAAATGCAATATTTTTTACTCTTTGCTATAATAAATATCCCCAAAAAATATATACAAATTATTTTTTTCCTCCTTTAGGCTGATACGTATTCCTCTACATATTTTTCATAAGAAAAAAATCACAATAAGCGTTTATTGATTGATTTGTGCAAAAGTTATAGGCCCAGATTCACGTACATCTGCACATTATTGGACCGCGTAGCGCACCGCCTTTACGTTAGACTTGCGCAATTTTGCCGCGTAATCGCCCTATTCTCGTAGCTTGCACTTGCATTGCAAAAGTACATCCCTTTGTCCCTTCCCATTTAACCAAGTGCTTTTGTCCTGTTGTTCGTTGCGTTGTGTTTTGTAGTTGTCAGATTAGTGTTCTGTGTGATCAAGTGTTTGTTAGTAGATCTTTGAAAGTGTTTTTTGATAAGTGTTTGAGTGACTGTTTGTTTGATATATTTCTGTTCGTTTGTTTTCTTGCTTTTTTTTGCTGTTTGTTTTTGTGACTGTTTCTTGCTGAGTGCTTGTGTGATTTTTTGGATGTTAGATTTGTGTGTGTTCTTGCTTGATTGGTTGTGCTTGTTTTTGTGAGTGATTTTTGCTGACTTGGAGTGAGTTTTTTGGGAAGTATGACAGAGAGAAAGAGAAAGCTCAATTTTACTGTGGGGGAAAAAAGAATTCTTGCCCGGGCCATTAGCGATTATGGGCGTTTCCTCCACTGCCCAGACAGTGCCAACACCAACCCGGCCAGGAGGAGGGAGATTTTGGATATGATCACTGAGCAGGTCAATTCAGCGGGGGAGGGGGAGACACGGACCCGGTCTGGGATTGACAAAAAAATCAATGACCTCCGGCGTCTGGTCAAACAGAAGCTGGCCAGAATGCATGCCCATGCCAGGGGCACAGGAGGGGGGCCACCATGCCCTATTAGGCTGACAGCGGAGGAGCGTGCGGTGGCCCTGACCTTTCATCGGCATGAAGTTGAGGGCCTGCACGGCTTTGACTCAAGTCCGGAGCCCGTGGTGCCAGGTAAGTTTTTTTTTTAATATCAGGTGTGTAGCATGTGTGGGGGAGGGGGTGAAAGGGAATATGTGGCAAGTGTGTGGATCCTCCAACCTGTGAATGTTTTGTGTCATCCACAGATGTGCAGGAGGGTGCAGGGCCATCTGGCCTGACCGCACCATCCCCAGGACAGCAGCCTAATGAGGCCCCCCCAACAAGGCCGGAGTCCGCGGAGGAGGTTCAAGAGGAGGAGGAGGTTCAAGAGGAGGAGGAGAATCATGAGGAGGAGGAGTCCATGTCAGGCACTGGACTTTTGGTTTTTGAGGACTCTTCCCCTCTGGCTGGCAGCAGGCAGCCCTCCCTAAGGGGGAGCCCCCCCCTCCTCCCCCAACATGGCTCCCCTCCCAAGGGCCTCCCCTACTCCCCGGCCACAAGCATCAGCTGGAGGCAGGATTTCATCCCAGAACACCAGGAGGTTGGCCGATCTCCTGCCCGCCACTCTGAGAAGGGACCAGTTCCTCCAGACCCGCCATCTGGGACAGGTCAGCCAGACATTGGTGCGGATGGAGGAGAGCCTGTCCTCCATCAAGGATACGCTGGGGAACCTGGACTCCCACTCCCGGGCTTTCACAACCTGCCTAAACGAACTGCAGATGACATCAGCAGACGTTGGGCAGGATGTGAGGGCCCTTACCCAGGCTATCCAGGCCAACACGACAACACTTGGTGCTGCCCTGGACAGAATAGCCGTGGCCTTGGAGGGCAGGCCGCCAGGTGGGCAGAGATCAGGGGCTGCTCCTCCTTCCCCGGTTTTCCCCCTCCCCCATGAGTCTCCCCTGAGGAGCCAGGGCCGTGGCCGGGGGCGCCCCAGACGTGGCTCACGTAAAGGGCAATAATTTATTTTTCCCCTCTTTTTTTTTTTTTTGCTGGAAATTTTTTGATTTTGCTGTGAATTTTTTTTTTTTTTTTTTGAGTTGTGAATGCTGTTTGAATGTGGGGGTGACATTCCTGCCGGAAAAGGGGTGTCACCCTCAATTTTGGTGGAGAAGGGTTCCCCAGGACCAGGGAGAAATGATCCCCAGGTCCGTGTGAATGGTGTATGAATGTACAGTGACATAATTGGAGCCTTGGCGTGGCGTTGCTGCTCACAAGTCCAGCATGGTGGACTGGTGCCAATCCAATTTGATGTGGATGTGGGGTGTGTGTGCTAGGGACCACAGTGGTGTGCATGCATGCATTCTCATTGTGCCATGATTAATGTGTGTGTTTAACGTGCAAAGATGCCCAATGTGAGCTGTCTCCTGGCTGCTCTTCCCTCAGAAGACGGGGGACCCTCGGTTAGGGGGGGATTGTCTGGTTCAGGGGTCAGGTCATCACGTAGGTCAATCTGCAGGCCCTTTCTTTCTGCGAAGTTGTGCAGCATGCAACATGCACCGATGATCTGGCACACAAAGTTTGGGGAATACAAGAGGGTACCCCCAGACTTATCCAGGCATCGGAAACGTGACTTTAGGAGGCCAAAGGTGCGCTCCACCACTGCTCGTGTTTGGGCATGTGCTTGATTGTATCTTTCCTCTCCTGGGGTTTGGGGGTTCCGGATAGGAGTCATGAGATGGGGTCCCAGTGGATATGCAGAGTCACCTGTAAGGGAAAAGACAGGAGGATGTTAGTCATGCATGTGCCCCTTGTGATGTGTGCATCATGGGAGGGGATAGTCATGCCTGCCACCTATGTCACTCACCAACCAGCCAGGTGTCCCCATACACGTTCTGATCGAATTCCATTCGGATGTGGCTTTGATTGTATATGTAGCTGTCATGGCTGGACCCTGGGTGTTTGGCACGGACGTGCCATATGAGGCCTTGGGCATCGACTATCACCTGTACGTTGATGGAATGCCAATGCTTCCAATTGCGGTACATGTGCTCTGTCTCATGGGGGGGCTGGAGTGCCACATGTGTGCAATCAATGGCCCCCACAGTGCGTGGGAATCTGGCAATTCTGTAGAAATCTGTCATTGCCTTCAGCCGCAGGTCCTCAGTGGTGGGTTTGATGATTTGGTTGGCCATGCGTCTGAGGATTGCAGGGACAACCTGGTGCACACATCTGCTCATGGAGGATTGTGACATCCCAGCCACCACTCCACTTGTACGCTGAAAAGAGCCACTGGCAAGGAAATGGAGTGTTGCCATGACCTTGACCAGTGGCTGCACTGCATGTGAGCGGTGTGTTGGGCTGGTGATGTCCTCCTGCAAGGTTGTGGTTAATTCCAGGATGACATGAGGGGTGAATCTGAAGATGCGAAACACCTCAGAATCACTCATGCCAAACAGGTCTATGCGGGTGTGGTATATCCTCTCCCGTGCCATCCTCCGTGCCATCCTCCGTGCCCTCATCCTTCTTTGTTCATCTAAAGTCAGTAGTATAGCTATGTGCGACGATGCCCCTGGCATGTTGGCATACAGATTGTTGTGCAACACGTGTGACTGCTGTGCTGAGCTCCTCACTAACAGTGTTGCTTTATCTAACAAGTAGACTTTTTTTCTCTTTTTAGACCAGCTTTTATATGCTCTAATTTTAGACAGGACATTTTGCTGCTGCGCACACTGCGTCGCCTGCGCTGCCCCAACGTTCTTTTGTGGATCCGCGTAAGTCCCTTATTAGCATATTTGACTAGCAAATCAATGGTCTGTCTGACGCACTTTTGCGCGGACGGATGCGCCAGTCTAACGAAATTACGCGGGACAAAAAAAAATAGATTTTTTGCGTATCTCGTTCTGGGGATTTCACATTTCGACTTACTCCGCACATTTCCTGTTGCGCAGGCGTAATCGCTCTGTGAATCTGGGCCATAGTGTCTACAAAATAGGGGATAGTTTTATGGCATTTTTATTAATATTTTTTTTTAACTAGTAATGGCGGCGATCAGCGATTTTTTTCGGTACTGCGACCTTATGGCGGACACATCGGACACTTTTGACACATTTTTGGGACCACTGGGATTTTTATAGCGATCAGTGTAAAACTGCGGTGGGCGGTCAGCAAGCGGTTAATGACCCTGTGTACATACACTGATAAGATAACATAGAGGAGAGTTAATGGACAGCTAAAAAAAATGCCCAACTGCTCCTGAGCCCTGATGCGATTTGACATGTCAAATCGGTGGCATTTGCCAACAAATGCTGGCAATGGCACCTGCGGTGCTGCACCAATTTCAAAAAGTAGTTTCTGTATTACTTTCTGCGATTTCAGCCTGCAATTTACATTGACATCTGTGCCATCATGAAGCCTTGAAGCCTTGAAGTGCTTGTAAAAGATTTTTTTTCACACAGTGCATCTCGGCTCTGTTTGCCACTCCCTCCTCACAACATTTGATTGGCAGCAGCAGGAGGCAATGGCGTGTCCAGTGAGTAGAGAGGAGAGTGGGGTTGCAGATGGGCACAGAGCTGTATTGATAGAGGATTTAGGTAGGTGTTAAGAGACAGGGAATGGGGAAGTATTGTAATAAGTAGTGGACCGTTTTCTTTTTACCTTTAAAGCAGTTTTATGACTTTTAAGATAAAAATACTCCTAGAATACTCATGCCTTGTGCAATATAACAAAGGTATGATGTAATCTATGCCCATTTTTCTATCTGTGCAACATATTTTTTTTACTTTGTAAAGTTTCTGCACAGAACGGCCATCTCCAGTGTGGGCATCTGACACCACAGTGTCCTTCTTCCTGGATTCTGTGTGTCTGTTACCCATTGGTGCCTGTTCTTCATCTGCCTGCGATTAACCTGCTTGCTGCCTCCAAGTGCCAGCCTGTTCCTGTTTACAGTTCATTGGCTGCTATCTGGCATCTCTGTGTGCTGACAACCATCCGCTACTTGACCAGAAGATGCTCTCCAGTCATGCAGCTAGCAAGACCATCAGGTTCTCATGACCGCTTGTTAGAGTGAGTCTTAGTGCAGGGAGAGGTTCCTGTACAAGGAGGGACAGTGTAGAGTAGGAATGAGCCGAAAACGCCCCCCCCCCCCCGGTTCGGTTCGCACCAGAACATGCGAACAGGCAAACAATGTGTTTGAACACGCGAACACCGTTAAAGTCTTTGGGACACGAACATCAAAAAATCAAAAGTGCTAATTTTAAAGGTTATTATGAAAGCTATTGTCATAAAAAGTGTTTGGGGGGTGTCTTTAGTATGCCTGTAAAGTAGCACATGTTTCCCGTGCTTAGAAAAGACTCTGCACAAAATGTAATTTCTAAAGGAAAAAAAGTAATTAATTGTAGGGTCCCGGCAATACAGATAAAAGTCTTTGAAAAAAACGGCATGGGTCCCCCCCTCCCAGTCCATTACCAGGCTCTTTGAGTCTGGTATGAATATTAAGGGGAACCCTGAACAAAAAAAAAGGCTTGGTGGTCCCCCAAATTCCATATCAGGCCCTTCAGGTATGGTATGCATTTTAAGGGGAACCCAGTGCCAAAATAAAAAAAAAACCTTATCCGAGCACGCAAACTGGTATGAAATTTAACCACTTACCTACTGTGCACCTACACCCCCTTCCTGCCCAGACAAAATATAAGCTTCCCGCACTGCGTCGCTTTAACTGACAATTGCGCGGTCGTGCGACGTGGCTCCCAAACAAAATTGGCGTCCTTTTTTTCCCACAAATAGAGCTTTCTTTTGGTCGTATTTGATCACCTCTGCGGTTTTTATTTTTTGCGCTATAAACAAAAATAGAGCGTTAATTTTTAAAAAAATGCAATATTTTTTCCTTTTTGCTATAATAAATAACCCCAAAAAATATATAAAAAAAATATTTTTTCCCTCAGTTTAGGCCGATACGTATTCTTCTACATATTTTTGGTAAAAAAAAAATGCAATAAGCGTTTATCGGTTGGTTTGCGCAAAATTTATAGCGTTTACAAAATAGGGGATAGTTTATGGCATTTTTTTTTTTTTTTGTTTTACTATTAATGGCGGCGATCTGCGATTTTTTTTATTGGGACTGCGACGTTATGGCGGACATTTCGGACACTTTTCTGACATTTTTGGGACCATTTACATTTATACAGTGAAAAATGCTATAAATATGCATTGATTACTGTATAAATGTGACTGGCAGTGAAGGGGTTAACCACTAGGGGGCGGGGAAGGGGTTAAATGTGTGTCCTATGAGTGTTCTAACTGTAGGGGGAGGGGGGGGTGACTGGGGGAGGTGACCGATTGTGTCCCTATGTACAAGGAACACAATCTGTCACCTCTCTCCCTGACAGGGACGTGCAGCTCTGTGTTTACATACAGAGCTGCACGTCCCAGCTCACTTACAGAGCAATCGCGTGTGCCCGGCGGCGATCGTTGCCGCCGGGCACTCGCACGGGATCCCCGCGGAGTGGCGGGTGCGCGCGCGCGCCGCCGGCGACGCGCGCGTGCCCTCCCGCGGCTTTAAAGGGACATCACGTCATATGACGTGATGTCAGAACAATGGAGTCGTCTGACCGCCGTCATTTGACGGCGGGCAGATGACAAGTGGTTAAAGGCATATTTCACTTTTATTGTTTCAACTTTAAGCATTATTAAAATCACTGCTCCCGAAAAAACTGCATTTTTTTTAAACTTTTTTTTGCATTGATACATGTCCCCTGGGGCAGGACCCGGGTCCCCCAACCCTTTTAATGATAATAACTTGCATATCAACCTTTAAAATTAGCACTTTTGATTCCTCCCATAGACTTTTAAAGGCTGTTCGCTATTCGGCAAATGGGCGAACAGACAATGTTCGAGTCAAACTCATGTTCGACCCGAACATAAAGCACATTCCTAGTGTAGAAGTCATCCTTGGTAAAGTAGGGATTGCCTAAAATAGTGCCTTACTATTGATATTGTGAAAGATACCCGTGCATTACTGTGTCATTGCTGAGTAAAATGCTGTTACAAATCTGTGCCTCATTGAATGACTGAAAGCTCAAACTGTGCCATTAATGACTGTACTTTTGCATTACCTGTATATCTGCTTAGTGTTAATGGAGTTCTAGTGCCTACAAATGTGACTGCAATTTACCTTGTTAACCACTTATCCAAATACAGGAACCGATACCACATTTTGGTCTCCATGTGTGCTCCCCCCCCCCCCCCATCGACTACCACAGCCCTTGGCCCCAAACACACACATAGCAAGAAAATCTTTGCATCCTGACTTTACAGGTTGCTATGGTGCTTAACATTCAAGTCATTAGTGTGTCTTCTCCAGGACATTGGATTCATGGCTTCCCCTTGTCCCTCGGGTATGTGCTTTCTCTTATAAAAAAACATATTTGTAAATGATGTCCTATTATAATAAGAGATGGGGGATCTGACCATATAGTTCCCTGTGCCCCAATACATGTTCCCCTTGGTGAAATCTACCCTCATCATAGCTCACAACTGTCCCTGATTTCAAGGGACTGTCCCTGTTTTGGAGCAAAGCCCCTCTGTCCTCATTTGTCCCTCATTTTGGTCTGATCTATATAGATGTATATAAAATACACTTTTTATCTATCTTTTTATTGCCTCTTCCATGGAGGAGAAGAGGCAATAAAAGAATATAAAAATTCACTGAGCCCCCACTTGTTGAATGCTGCCAAAAGGATGATCCCCAAAAAATGTCAGGAGGTAGAAAGCCCACAAATTTGGGAATGGATAGATTCGGTAGAGGAAACACACAGGATAGAGGAGCTGAGATAGTGGGTATAAGAGGAAAAAATAGGCTTTAATGACAAATGGAAAAACTGGAACGATTTCAAGAAAACATGGAGCTACGTAGAAAACCTGAGAGCAATGAGATAAGAGGTTAAGTAGTAAATAAGAGGCTAAGTTGTAAGTAAGACCAAACCTGTCAAAGGAAGAAGATATGGAGTCACGAGATGGGGGGGAGGGAAGGGGAATTTATCGCAGAGACTTCCTAACAAAATATTTAAAAGGTAGTATCCTCAGTGGGCCTGGGCTGGACCAACAGAGGTCATGTGATTTTCTGGTCCTGGGAAGAAAAAAAAAAAAAAGGAAACACAGTTATGATAAAAGGAAATAAAATATAACAAAACAATAAAATAAAACAGAAAACCACAAATGATGCTAAACCGCTGCAGAGACGATTGAAGCAAACAAACCATGAGCAATGTCTCTAGTTCTGGTTAAGTCTGACGTCGTAAGAAAAATAAATAAATAAAAGTGTTTCCCAGCGCTAAACCTTTCATCTGAATTCTAAATTGCTTCATTTTAACCCTAATCTTGTTTTTTGTACAATTCTCCTTTAAGGGGGTGTGATAAGGGGTGTGTCCTATGCCTGCATACTTTTGCTGATAGGTGTCCATCATTCTCATCTCCGAAAGTTGGGAGGTATGCCTCATTATTTGTCATGGTGACCATTGAAAGAAAGTGACCTGAAGCTTTTTTAGATGTAGTCGCTGAAATTCTCCATCTAGTGGGGTTTTAGGCAGGGGTGTATTTAGGTTTTGTGCTGCCCTAGGCCTGACTAAACTTGTGCATCCCCTAATTTAAATATGACCCACCCCTTCCTGTCAAGGCCACACCCCTTGCAGTTTAAGACCCACCCTGAAATTTTCAAGTGGGGACACTAGTTCTGATGGCCTGGGCGGGGGCAATGGATTCCCTTAATTTGCATAGATTTTCTCTCACTTCCTGTTTGGCTATGGGACAGGAAGTGAAGGGAAATCTCTGCAATGGGCCAGGGATTGTAAAAAATCAGAAGCGACGCCCCCCCCCCCCCACAGTTGCAGAATGCAAATCTCTCACATATTGGAAGCAGTGCGGCCAATTTATGTGGGCGCTAAACTAATTTGCCTAACAGTGTAGTGCAAGCTGGCGAGGACACTGTCCGTGCTGCCCCCCTGCAAAGTGCTGCCCTAGGCCTGGGCCTTGTTGGCCTAGGCCAGGATACAGCATTGGTTTTAGGGCAAACAAACACAATAAACTACCCAAATTTTTTGGTAAAATATAAAAGATGAGGTCGCATCAATAGACACCAAACATGTCAAACCTTAAGTTTGTGTACGCACGTAAAAAAAAGACGTCATTAGGGACTGAGAATATAATATCTTCAAGCTAAAGATAGGGGAGCACTACAAGGTTTTATCTGTTATAGGGGTGACTTTCCTCCACTTCCTGTTCCATAGACACCCTATGAAATGAAAGGAAATCCCTACAAAGTGAGGGATACCCTGGATATCACCATTCATTGGAATAGTTCCACTGGTGAAAAAAGTAAATTTGTGATTTTCTTTCACTTTCCGTGATAATGTTAGTAAACAAGACACACTGAGAGGGTGGATCTCCTTAAAGGGGACACAGACAGTAATAAAAACCTGACAGGTATTCTAAACTCTCTCCACACTGGAGATGGCTGCACTGAGCAGGAACTTCACAAAGTAAGAAAACTATGCTGCACAAATAGAAAACTGGGCATAGTTTACAGCATACCTTTGTTACATTGCATGAGGTATGAGTATTCTAGGGGTATTTTTATCTTAAAAGTCATATTTCGGCTGGAACTCTGCTTGTGATTGTTACCTTAACAAAAAAAATGAATCCTTTAAAGCAGGGGTTCCCAACCTTTTGAAGAGTGGTCCACATCAGAGGGCTCCATGGGCCACTGGTTGGGCACCCCTGCTTTAAAGTATGCTATACAGCACAGTCCTTGTGCTGTGTCATTTGGCCCCCTGTATCACCTGAAATACCTGTCTGATCCTGCTTGGTCCTTCCCTCCCCTCTGTAAACTGACCACAGTGTATCATGACTGCTGAGCCCTGACACTGTGGTCAGTTTACCTGCCTCTGTCATCTGCTGTGTCTCTTGTCCTCTTCTGCCCTCTCTCCCTCCCTGCCTGTCAGCTAGTGAAAGTTACCCCCCCCCCATCCTGCTAGAATAATATCTACATCTTTATACTATCAAGACTGTCTCCTAATCCTGTGTGCCCTTGTGTGTGTGATTTAAAAAGTATAAACCTAATTTCCGAGCACCGCATGGCACTCATGTGACTGGCCCGGCTCGCTTTTCCTCTCCTACTCCCGAGTGACATCAGTGGGGGAATTTCAGCTCCACCTGCTGCAGCTGTCAGATGTGCAAAGGAAAGAGCCGACCGGTCACGTGAGCGCAGAGTGGCGCTCTGAAATTAGGTAATTACTTCCTTTCTTTTAAATCACACACACACGGGGACACGAGTCCCGCTGTCTTTGTAAATTGATGCAGCAGCGGGTCTCGTGAGCGAGCCCGCACGGGTGCCCCCAGAGAAATCGGCTTTCCATGGGGGCACTCGACGAAGAGGTGGGGCCAGAAGCGCAACTGGAGAACCCTGGAAAAAGAGGGTTTGGGTAAGTGTGGACATGTTTGTTATTTTTATTTAAAAAAGTTGAAGGTTTACAACCACTTTAAGATTGAAGGTGTATTGCTGGTTGCATGGGTGAAAAAAAAAACGAAAAAATAGAAAACAAATGCAGCCACTGGCCAGGATTCAGAAAGACTGGCGTATTTTTAGGTGGGCGTAATGCATCTCATATGCCGTAACTTAGAGAGGCGAGTATCATATTCAGAAACAACTTGCACACTAAGTTATGGCGGCGTAGCGTATATGGGCCGGCGTAAGCCCGCGTAATTCAAATTATCAAGGCAGTGGGCATGTTGTATTGAAATGAGCCATGACCCCATGCAAATGAGGGGCCGAACGAACGGCGCATGTGCCGTCCGTGGACGTATCCCAGTGTGCATGCTCAAAAAATTCACGTCGGATAGAATGCCTAAGATACGTCGAACACTGCATACGACGTGAACGTAACTTATGCCCAGCCCCATTCACGTACAACTTACGTAAACAACGTAAACGACATAAAATTTGACGGCTGTTCCAACGTCAATACTTAACATTGGCTGCGCCTCATATAGCAGGGGTAACTTTACGCCGGTCGTACGCCTTACGTAAACGGCATAAAGTAATACGCCGGGCGCAAGTACGTTCCTTAATCGGCGTATCTAGGTCATTTGCATATTCAACGCGAAAAACGACGGAAGCGCACCTAGCGGCCAGCGTAAATATACACACTAGATACGACGGCGTAAGAGACTTACGTCGGTTGTATCTTAGAAAACTTCAGGCGTAACTGCCTTTCTGAATCGCCGTAAAGATGCGACGGTGCAGATTTGAAATTACGGCGGTGTATCTGGAGATACACCGCCGTAAAAGCTTTCTGAATCCCGGCCACTATATCTAAGGATTGGTAAACTACAATATATAAATTTATAAAAAATAAAATAAAAACATTTGGGTGCAATACCGCTTTAACTTGTCCCTGGCTCTTATAACAGTAAACTTTTTAAAGAAAATTATTTAAGATTTAAGTAAAATTTTACTGCATGCAATTCAGATAAAATTATTGCCATGGAGAGGAGCAAGAGAGATTGAGCTGAAGATGTCAGCAAAGCAAACAGATTTCCATTAAAAATAAAAAGTTCTACTTAATGATCATATTAGCATCAATATAAATTTGAGATAAGAAAGTGTTTTTGAAAGGTGATGTCATTTAAAATAAATTAGCTACTTTGAAGTGTGTGCGTTGAGCCCGGTGAATCAGAAAGACAGAAATTAATCAGTAATTTACTTTGCAGATTTTTATTTAAATAAAAGAAAAACAAATCTATAATAATAGAAAAAATGGCACTGAGTGAATATGACAAAGTTTGTTTTGTGAAGGTTAAGGAGAAAATTTGCGTTATTTTTTTTTTTAATCAAAGAAGCTCATCCACACAGATTGTGTGGAACCAAGTTGTGAATCGTAAGGCTGATATGAGCTGATCATCGCCCAGGATAGGAAATAACAATCTGACTGTAAAATAATTGTATGTCTATAGGCACACCAGGATATAGACATCTCCCTGGCTGACGCAAAATAGAATATCCAAATCAATTAATTACTATTATTTACTTGACACATTTCAAACTGACCAAATAAGGCATGAGAGCATGCCTATGCCAGTGTGGTCAGTTTTCTGGCTGTGCTGGGAGCCAAGACTCATGCTGGCACGCCCCCCACGAACAGCTAATCACTGGGAAGATCAGTGTATTGCACTTCCTGATTACACCACCCCTGAAAGGTCTGGTATGGATATTTGGGGGGAACCCCACGTAAAAATGTTTTAATTTGATCCAGGGTTCCCCTTAATATCCATACCAGACCTAAAGGGCCTGGTAATTGAATTTGGGGGGACCCCCACGCATTTTTCATCTCTGTTTTGCCGGGAGCCGACAAATCATTATAGCTGCCAGTGATTTTAAATTACTTTTTTTCCTTTTGAAATGACACTTTGTGCAGAGACAGTTCTAAGCGCGGGAAACAAGCTCTAATTTACAGGCATACTATACACACCCCCCCCCCCCCAGGTACGAAATTTAAAGGAATATTTCACTTTTATTGTTTCACTTTAAGCATTATTAAATTCACTGCTCCCGAAAAAACTGCAGTTTTTAAAACTTTATTTTGCATTAATACATGTCCCCTGGGGCAGGACTCAGGTCCCCAAACACTTTTTATGACAATAACTTGCAAGCCTTTAAGATTAGCACTTTAGATTTTTCATGTTCGACACACGGTCGTTTTTTGCGATGAAAAAAAACCTTGTTTTTTAAAACGTCATTTAAATTGATCGTGTGTGGGCAAAACGTCGTTTTTTGTCTTCAAAAAAACGACCAAAAAAAAATTCCAACATGCTTGAATTTTTTGTGTCGTTTTTCAAAACGTCGTTTTTTGTTTCACAAAAAGTCACCGTGTGTAGCAAAAACGTCTTTTAAAACAACGTTTTTCAACCCGCGCATGCCCAGAAGCTAGTTATGAAGCGAGCTTCAATGGAAAAGAGTGGTGAACGTAACCTCGCTTTTTGTGAAAAAACGATGGTGTGTATGCAAAATCGTCTTTGAAAGTGACGTTTCAAAAACGTCGTTTTTTACTTCACAGAAAACGTCGGTTTTTTTTCATCACAAAAAACGACCGTGTGTACGCGGCATTAGACTTTAACGGTGTTCGGATTTTCGAACAAATTTATTGCCTGTTTGCATGTTCTGAACCAAACTGGGGGGTGTTGGGCTCACCCCTATTCAAAAGTACTTCCAAATTTAATTTGCTTTTAACATTTTATTTTATAGTGAATCGACTTTCCTGAATGAAAACCACAATTCATTGTTCTTCCACATTCCTTCTTCTTCGAATTTTCTCATCACTGCGGATGAAATCAAATGCCTATCTGACCCCACTAAGGATTAGAAAAACAAACGTTTAAAGCTGACTATACGGAAGTAGAATTTAGTTGGAGAATTTTCTTTTTAGGAATGTTTGATTATCTTATTGTTAATGGGGTTAGATCCACATTTGTTTTTTACTGCAGTGATGAGAGAATTGAAAGACGCGACATTTTTTTTTCTCAAATGTAGTTTTCATTTTGTGAAAGTCCATTCTTTCCAAAGTCAAATGTTAAATGCAATTTTTTTTTTTAAAAGCTTGTGAAGTACAGTATAGTAGCGCCAGAGCCTTCTTGGTTGCAGTTTTCCCGTGTGCGTTTTGGCTCATTTGTAGCGTGTTTTGTCATGCGGCAAAACTCGCATCTGGTAACCGAGATTGGGGTGCCATTAACAATTAAAGTGATATTAAAGGAAATATATATATTTTTTTTAAATAACATACAAGTCATACTTACTTGCTCTGTGCAGTGGTTTTGCACAGAGCAGTCCAGATCCTCCTCTTCTGAGTGCCCCCATAGCAAGCAGCTTGCTATGGGGCACCTGAGCAGCCTCGCTCCCGAGCCGCTGCTCTGTATGTCCATTCACACACAGAGAATAGCTTGGTTCTGCTCTCTCCACATTGGCTCACTGACTGTGATTGATAGTGGCGGGAGCCCATGGTTCCAGTTGCTGTCTCAGCCAATGAGGAGGAAATGACATAAGAGAGTCACTGCTCTCGAACACATTGCTGCATCTAGATGGGGCTCAGGTAGGTATTGGGAGGGCTGCTGCACAGAAGATTTTTTAGCTTCATGCTTAGAATGCATTAAAGAAAAATACGTGCGTCTTTACAACATCTTTAATGGCACTGTGACCTGTGATTGCAGCAGGCTTGCAACGTATTTCCAAAACGCGTGGCAAAATGCACATTTACATGGGTTTTGTCGCTCGTTAAGGAAACTCTCAGGGGTGACTACAGCCTTATGTCGCGTACACGTGATCGGAAATTCCAACAAGAAAAGTTTGATGTGAGCTTTTGGTCGAAAATTCTGACCGTGTGTAGGCTCCATCGGACCTTTTCTGTCGGAATTTCCGACAGCAACAATTTGAGAGCTGGTTCTCAATTTTCAGACAAGAAAAATTCTTGTTGGAAATTCTAATCATCTGTATGCAATTCCGACGTGGAAAAAACACGCATGCTCGGAATCAATTTGACTTATGCTCAGAATTATTGAACTTAATTTTTCTCGGCTCGTTGCAGTGTTGTACGTCACCGCGTTCTTGACGGTCGGAATTTTGTGTGACCGTGTGTATGTAACACATGTTTGAGCCAAAATTCAAGCCCTGTACACACGATTGGATGGATAGTTGGATGGATCTGATGGAATCTAATCCAATGGATTTTTTTCATCAGATATCCGATTAAGCTGACTTTCATCAGTCTTGCCCACACACCATTGGTCAAAAATCCGATCATGTCCAAACGCGGTAACGTAAAACACTACGACGTGCTGAGAAAAATGAAGTTCAATGCTTCCGAGCATGCGTCGACTTGATTCTGAGCATGCGTGGATTTTTGACCAATGGACTTCCACACAGACGATCGTTTTTTTCTATCGTTTTTTTATCCATAAGAGAATTTTAAAACATGTTCTATTTTTTTTCACTGATGGAAAACAAACCATGGGGCCCACACACGATCGGTTTGTCCGATGAAAACGGTCCATCAGTCGGAAAAAAATCCACAGTTTTGTTGTCGGAATGTCCGATCGTGTGTACGCAGCTTATGGCACTCATGTATGAACATCAGATATTCCTGGCAGAAAAAAAACGAGAGGATACATGTGGGTGTTTGCACATACACATAAAAGTTCTTATGTTATTAACGTAAGTGTGGCATACGCATGTATTTGTGTGAATACGTTCCTATGTGTGTAAAAATGCTGACCAGAAACACACATTTCATTATTTTCATTTTTTACTAATCTGTGCTCAATAAAAACAATGGGTTACATTTGGATCAGTAAAAAAAATAGCATTCCGGCAACAAAACCGTGAATTTTTTTCCGATGGAATGTTGAGTCAAACTTGTCTTGCATACACACGGTCACACAAATGTTGTCGAAAATTCCAAACATCAAGAATGCGGTGACGTACAACACTACGACGAGCCAAGAAAAATGAAGTTCAATATCCAATATCTTCTGCTTGATTCAGAGCATGTGTAGGATTTTTGTGCGTCGGAATTGGCTACACACGATCGGAATTTCCGACAAGAACTTTTGTTGTCAGGAAAATTGAGAACCAGCTCTCAAACATTTGTCTTTGGAACTTCCGACAGCAAATGTCCGATGGAGCCTACACACGGTCGGATTTTCCGACAACAAGCTCACATCGAACATTTGTTATCGGAAATTCCGACCATGTGTACGCGGCATTAGGGTGCTTCTTAACCACTTCAGCTCCGGAAGGTTTTACCCCCTCCATGACCAGGCCAATTTTTGCAATACAGTACTGTGTTACTTTAACTGAAAATTGCGCGGTTGTGCGATGCTGTACCCAAATAAAATCGATGTCCTTTGTTCCCACAAAAGGTATTTGATCACCTCTGTGGTTTTTATTTTTTGCGCTATAAAAAAAAAGAGCGACAATTTTTTTTTTTAATATATATATTTTTTACTTTCTGCTATAAAACACATCCAATAAAAAATATATATTATTTCTTTATCAATTTAAGCCAATATGCACATATTTTTGGTAAAAACATCCAAATAAGTGTATATTGATTGGTTATAGCGTCTACAAACAAAATGGGATAGATTTATGGACTCTTTTATCACTTTTTAAAAATTGCTTTTATTAGTAATGTCAGCGATCAGCGATTTTTAGCAGGACTGCGACATTGCGACATAGTGACTAGTGTTGCTCACGAATATTCGCATTGCGAATATTCGCTACGAATATTGCATATTCGAGTATTCGCGAATAACGCAAATATCGCGGCGAATATTCGCTATTTCGAATATTCGTATTTTTTCAATTTTTTTTTAGAATAGATCACATCCTAGAGATCCCCATCGACGTCTAAAATCATTGCTGGTTTGATTAGAGACCTTGGGCCGAGTAGCTGCAGCGCTCATTTTATATTGCCTAAAAATCGCAATGCGATTATTCGGCAATAGCGATATCGCGCGATTATTTTGTATTGTAATATATCACGAATATTCTGAGCCAATCAGAGTGCTCCATTCCGCATTTCTCGAAATTTCGCAATTATTTTATATTGTAATATATCACGAATATTCTGAGCCAATCAGAGTGCTCCTTCCGCATTTCTCGAATATTCGCAATTATTTTGTATTGTAATATATCACGAATGTTCTGAGCCAATCAGAGTGCTCCTTCCGCATTTCTCGAATATTCGCAATTATTGTGTATTGTAATATATCACGAATATTTTGAGCCAATCAGAGTGCTCCTTCCGCATTTGCCGAATATTCGCAATTATTGTGTATTGTAATATATCACGAATATTCTGAGCCAATCAGAGTGCTCCATTCCGCATTTCTCGAATATTCGCAATTATTTTATATTGTAATATATCACGAATATTCTGAGCCAATCAGAGTGCTCCATTCCGCATTTCTCGAAATTTCGCATTCGCAATTCGCAATTCGCATTCGCATTCGCGATAGCGAAAATTCGCAATGATTTAATTTCCAAAAAATATCACGAATATTCGTATTTAGCGAAAATATCTCGAATATTCGACTATATATTCGAGATATATCGCGAAATCGAATATGGCATATTCTGCTCAACACTAATAGTGACAAATCTGACACTTAGGCCCCTTTCACATTGAGGCGTTTTTTAATGCGGTACAGCGCTAAAAATAGCACTGCTATACCGCATGAAAAAAACCTGCCATGTAGTGTTCCCAAAGGCTTTCACACTGAAGCGGTGCGCTAGCAGGACCGCTCCAAAAGTCCTGCTAGCCGCATCTTTACTGCGGTATAGGAGCGGGGTGTTCACCGCTCCTATACCGCGCCTTCCCATTAAAATCAATGGGAAACCGCAGTAATACCGCCCGCAATGCGCCTCTACAGAGGCGCATTGCGGGTGGTATTAACCCTTTTTCGGGTAAAACCACACCGCTAGCGGCCGAATACCGCTGTAAATACGACGGTATAGCAGTGCTAAAAATCGCGCTGCTATACCGCCACTGTGGCTCTATCCCCAATGTGAAAGCAGCCTAAGTGACACTTTTTGGGGACCAGAAACACCAATACAGTATAAATGACACTGGTATAGAAGGGGTTAACATCAGGGGAGATCAAAGGGTTAAGTGTACTCCTAGGGAGTGTTTACTAACTGTCGGGGGGTGGGTGCACTAGAGGAAAAAAGAGATCCGTGTTTCAGCTTAGCTGAATCAAAAGATCTCTTTTTTACTCCTTGACAGATCAGTGGTCTGCCTTGTTTACATAGGCAGAGCGCTGTTCTCCCTTTCATTCGAAAGATAGGCGGGTCCTGACAATTGGCTCCCACTACTTCCAACCACAGCGGGAGCGGCGCGCGTGCACCCCCTAGATTGCGTGCACAAAATCACATACCTGTATCTGTGATTTCACGCAGCCGGGCCGCCCTGCCAAAGTATATATGCAGTGGGCGGTCTGGAAGTGTTTAAATCGTACATTATGTTACCCCAACACTTCATATACCTGATATGTGCCTGCTGTACCATTTACTTGTATGAGAAATTCTCCTGTTCTATTTGTATTGCTTTCTTTGTGTAAAATACCTGGCATTTCTGCCAGTCCCTTTGCTTTCCTATTAAAAACTCACCACACTAAGCAGAATATCACATCATGGTCAGTTCTCTAGCTGTACTGGGAACTCAGTATACTCTCCTCCAATGATCAGACTTGTCCTGACACGCCCCCCTTGCACAGCCCTTCACTGGAAAGCTCAGTATGCTCTCCTCCAATGATCAGACTTGTCCTGACAGGCCCCCGTTGCACAGCCCTTCACTGGGAAGCTCAGTGTGCTGCTGCTTCTCCACCCCCCAGCTCTTATGCAGCTGAGGGAATGTGATCACTTATATAAAAAAAGGGGGAGGGGAGGTATTTATAATGTTTGTTTTTTTTTGGTTTTTTTATCTATAAAAAAAATGTATTACATTTTCATTTCTATTTTAAAGGGTCACTAAAGGAAAAAAAAAATGCTGAAATGACTATTTACAGGGTATAGAGACATAAAAGTTAACTGATTCCTTTAAAAAATGATTAAACATAGATACAAATCAATCATATAATGTGCCTACAGTTTTAGTTTCACTTTTAAACTGGTTTCATGTTTCTGTGAAGTAAAGAGACACATAGAACAAAAACAAACAAATACAGGGCAATGTTTGTTTTAAAAATTAATCTGATTTTTAGACACACAGTAAGGACAGCTTGGATCACAGTGAAAAGCTAGCATGAGTTTTTTCATAAGGAGCCAGACCAGCAGGAAGTGTGGAGATCAAAGAACTATTACAGCTACTTCAAAGCAAAAAAAAAAAAAACGAACAATGAGGACATGAAACCAGGACTGCAGTAAGGTAAAGGAAGCTATTTAGCTAAGAAAAAAAATTCCTTTAGTGATCCTTTAAACTGAATGTTTTTTTTTTTTTATTATCACAATTACAATCCTCATAAATTAGCAAATCCTCACTTTTTGAGTTCAGGTCCACTTTAAATTCTTGTGCATGTAAAAAAAAAAAGATTTCACGGAATATTCTGACGCTTTAGTAGCACGATGTCTGCTTTTATTGATGTGTCAAACTCTGTGCTTCTAAAAAGGAACTTTTCTGAAAAGGCTTTTCAATTCATGAGCATGCAAAAAAAAAAATACCCTTTTAATGCCTTTTTAATGATTATTCAAAGGTATCATTTTTGATTTTGCGACCTGTTTTCATTCTTTTCTTTTCATAGACTCCGACTCGAGACTTTTTTTTTTAACCTGGGGGGGGGAGTCAGATGTTTGCGTAACGGCCCTCACAAATTTAACTTAAATCTGTAATTTTTTTTTTTCTTTTTCCTAGCATTTCCTCCGAGAAATTAGATATTCTATTCACTGCATAAATTTTCAGGTTTTGCTAGCAAGACACTCAGGGTGTTGAATTTTTTATGACTAAAATGCTGTAATAATTGTTGAACAGATGTAAGTGTTGGAGAGTGGGCTCCGGCAGACCTCATGAAACCTCTATTAGCAATTTAACCCCGTCGCTTCCAACGCCGGCGCAAACGCATGGCTGTTATCACCGTCACCTCCGTGAATGTTTATATTAGGATAAGTGGGAGAAGAAAAAAATTAAAATAAAAAATGCGCTTCCTTAGAGAATTCTATCTCATGTATTTATTTTCAGTGGTGGAAAATTTAAACCTGGATTCACGTGACCGAAAACAAAAACATTTTATTGCTGCTTAACTCTTTCGTTACTGGATGAGCTTGCATTGCATTTTTTATTTAAAACTGACAAATCGCTAAACAAAC
This sequence comes from Rana kukunoris, assembly GCA_029574335.1. NCBI lineage: Eukaryota > Metazoa > Chordata > Amphibia > Anura > Ranidae > Rana > Rana kukunoris. Next base: position 110,354,780 of record CM056059.1, on the reverse strand, counting down.
AGATGAGATACATATATAGGGGCTGCTTTACCTGCCAAAAGATTTGTATTTCTGTCCATCCAGTCCTAAGATTTACACAGCCCTGTCACATAGCACAGCTTTGCCTTCTAAGATAGGAGATCTGATTTTTCTCTGGTGCAGTTATGTAGCACTTAAGGGCCCTTTCACACTGGGCGGATCGTAATGATCCGCCTCCGTGTGTCCGCTTTTGCTCAGCGGGGATCCTCCATAAAATCCCCGCTGAGCCGTTGGCTGACAGGGCGGTCCCCGCACACTGTGCAGGGACCGCCCTGTCTTTCCTCCGCTCTCCCCTATGGGGGGATCGGATGAACACGGATCGTATGTCCGTATTCATCCGATCTGATCTTCTTTCATCCAAAAACCGGATCTTTGCGGAGGCGGACAATTACGGGTGTCAGCGGATGGTCGTCCGCTGACACCCGCAATCACATAGGGACACATGTATGTCCCGTTTTCATCCGCAACGGATGGATGAAAATGCGGACATACGGTCCGCACATGTGAAAGGGGCCAAAAGTGTTTGCTTCTTCCCACCTCCGTTGCCACATTTGACATCTTGGGGGGTGGGCGGGGACCACCTGTTTTTGACAGGTACCCTTCCCCACTTCCGTGAGATTTCGCTGCGGCGTTTTTTTGACCCCAGATCTCATATTTAAGAGGTCCTCTAATTAGGGTGACCACCTGTCCCGCATTTTGTAGGTCTGTCCCGGGCACCTTTGATCCAGGACAATACAGTGTCCCGGAATGAAACACAGCCACCCGATGAGCCGACAGGGGGAAACTGTCTGTTTCCCAGCCCAGGGTGTTTGCCCCGCCAAATGCCCTGCAATGCACTGCGCCCAGTGAGGGCGCAGTAAAAGCTGGTTGTTAAGGAGCGGGGCTGGGAAGCCGACATCCTTAACAACTGATGAGTCATCAGCTGTCAATGGACTTCCCTGCTGACAGCTAAATAATAAAAAACAAAAGCTGCCAATGAAAAATAAATAAACGCTGTGGGGTCCTTTGGAGGCTTCCAGATTCTGATCCCCCTGCCTGCATGCCACCACAACCACCAGCCAGGGTAAAATGGGGACAAGGTTTGGGGTGGGAGGGGGCAGAGACCGAGGGGTCTGGTATGGACTAGGGGGAGGGGGCACTATGTTTTTTGTGCTTTTTTTTTTCAATAGCCGGATTAATGCAATTTAATTGTGATTTAACTTGTGTTTTTTTTTTCATTTTTGCTGCAGCAGGTTCTATACATGGTACACATGCACTACTTTACAGGCAGACTAATGGGACCCCCCAGGCACTATACTTAGAGGAATTGTTCATTTTTATTGTTGCAGTTTAAGCATGAATCACTGCTCCTGAAAACATTTTTTTGCATTTATACATGTCCCCCAAGGCAGTACCTGGACCCCCGGGCAAATTTTAGTGAAGGACGGGGGTGTCCCTGAATGGCAGTTTGGAAATGTGGTTACCTTACCTGTCATGCTTTTTTTTCTATTACAAGGGATGTTTACATTCCTTGTAATAAGAATGAAAGTGATTCAAAGGACAGTGTAAAAAAATTATAATATTAAAAAGTTGTCGCCATTCCACGAGTAGGCGTAACTTGGTGGGTATCAATTTACTTGGCCTAACAATATATTTTATTGGGACTGCGACACAACGGCGGACACATCGGACACTTTTGACACATTTTTAACGCCATTCACATTTATACAGCGATCAGTGCTATAAATATGCACTAATTATTGTATAAATGTGACTGGCATTGAAGGGGTTAACACTAGGGGGTGAGGAAGGGGTTAAATGTGTACCTGTTTTGTGTTCAAACTGTGGGGGGAGGGGGGGTGACCGATCTGTGTCCCTATGTACAAGGGACACAGATCAGTCTCCTCTCTCCCTGACAGGACGTGGAGCTCTGTGTTTACACACAGAGCTCTACGTCCCTGCTCTGTCATTGTCGATCGCGTGTACCTGGCGGACATCGCGACCACCAGGCACGCGCATCGGCATCTCGGGGACGCGACGGTCGTGCGGTCCTGTTGGATTTTCAGAGCCACCGTGAGGCCGTCTTTTGACAATGGCCCGGGGCTCAAGTGGTTAATACTGTAATTCGGGTATTCGGATATATCAGAATCTCTGAATAACGAAAAAATGTGTCTGAATATTAATTCACAACTAAACAAAACACACATGTCTAGCTCTCTGCTTCTATCAGTATGTTCCATGTTAGCACATGAGCACTGCAGCACATTCAATGGGCTATTTGTGCTGCTTCTCACTCCCCCCAAGTTGAGCTCTGCTGCACAGGGACTGCAAGAGGCTGATAGCAAGTTGAATTCAGATATTTTTACAGCTTGGAATAAATAATATTGAACATAATAATAATAATTACTATTATTATTATTAAATTAATATTATATATTTTTTTGATAATTATTAATATTATTATTTTTGTTGTTATTATTCCTATTATTATTATTATTTTTTATTTTTTATCAATATGCTCTACATTGATTTGTGTTTTTTATATCTGCTTGGATTTCAGCTTTAAACTCATTGAAGGGAAGCCTGTGGAATGGTTGTAGTTTGTATTTATCATTCATTTGTTTTTTTTTGTTCCCCAAATCCCTATGGATGTTAAGGTCCTTATTTTCTAAATGGCCTTGAAATTGTTGCACGGTACAAATTCACGTGAAAGGAGGTTGTAGATTGCGAGGAAGCACTGTGGAAAGAATGCTGAATCAAGTGTAAATAAAGCTCAGATTAAAGCTGATATAAATATATATATATATATATATATATATATATATATATATATATATATATATGCTGCTAGTGTAAGGGCATGAGTTTGTCTTCTTATTGGTCACCCTTGAGAAGGCTCTGTTAAAAAAAATAAAAAAATAAACCCTCAATCGTTCAGTAGCCATGTACTGTTGCTAACATCCTACTTTAGAATAATAGAAGCTGCAATCTCATTGGTTGCTGCTGGGCAAACATATTTAATGGCGTCACCCATGATCCCAGGTGCTTGTTTACATTCTAGCAGCTGGGTTCTGTCATTTAGTGACGGGAGTGTGTGTGGGGGAGGGGGGGGGCATAGTAAGGAAATATTGATGGACGGCGGGTCATTGTGATTGATTTTCATTGCTGGGTGATGTAACCGATGATGGACTTACATTGTTTACATTTTTTTTTAATATATGCAATTAAAATACTTTTTTCCATGGTGTGTGTTTATTAACATTTGAAATTTTTTGGGGCAATGAGAAATAGGAGGTCTTATATCCCTAGCCACTTGCTGAGCAGGTCTTTTCTGGAACTTTTTGTTTACAAGTTTAAATCGGTATATTTTATGCTAGAAAATTACTTTGAACCCCCTAACATAATACATTTTTGAACCTGGAGAATAAAATGGCGATCGTTGAAATTTTTTTATGTCACATGGTATTTGCGCAGTAGTTGTTCATAAGCAATTTTTTTGGAAAAAATATATTTAATTCATAAAAAATTATATAACCCATTTTTTTTTGTAAAATGTAAAAGATGATATTGCGCTGAGTAAATAGATACCTAAAATGTCATGCTTTAAAATTGTGCACGCTTGTGGAATGGCGCCAAACTACAGTATTTAAAAATATCCGTAGGCGACGTTTTTAAACGCTAGGTCTAACGCTAGAATTATTGCTCTCACTCTGTTTGTGGCAATACCTCACATGTGTGGTGTGAAAACCATTTATATATGCGTGTGCGACTTACATATGCGCTTGCTTCTGCACGTGAGCATGGAGGGATGGCAGCATTTAAAGGGGTTGTAAAGTTTAATTTTTTATTTTCTAAATAGGTTCCTTTAAGCTAGTGCAGGGGTCTCCAAACTGTGGCCCGAGGGCCAGATGCGGCCCTTTTCTATTCTTTATCTGGCCCTCATGGCTTTTTTCCTCCCACTGATATGAGGCACTATTCTTCCCACTGACTCCAATAAGGGGGCACTTTTTCTTCCACTGATACCAATGATGAGATAAAATTACTCCTACTAATAGGGGCACTACTTCTTATCCTACTGATTGCAAACGATGAGGCCATATTTATTCTCACCAATGCTGGGCCCGTGGCTTTTTCTGCCCCCACTGGCCACAATCCAGCCCTCCTAAAGGCTGAAGAACAATAAACTGGCCCTTTGTTTGAAAAGTTTGGAGACCCCTGAGCTAGTGCATTGTTGGTTCACTTACCTTTTCCTTCCATTTCCCTTCTAAATGTTTTTTTCCTTTGTCTGAATTTCTCACTTCCTGTTTCTCCTCAGTAAGCTTTCCACCATCATCCAAGCGGTGGTTAGTCAGCCAGAACAGCTTACTGAGTAATCCCTTGTAATAGAAATAATGGTGACTGGTCCTCTTTATGGAGATATCTGGGGTCAAAAAGCTCTTCTTTATCTTTAAAAGCAAAAGATTAAAAAATAAATTAACGATAAGCCCAAGGGACCCCGGCATGTCTGGAGCAACTACAGAGTGCACAGTCTATTTGCCTTTAGTAACATGGGTACCGTGTGATAGCTGTGAGCCAATTACAGCATTGCAATAGTAAGAAAGCCATTTATGACAGCTTTGCTTACATGTTGTCAAGGTAGACATCACACATTTTGGGGCCCCTTACGCAGTTTTAGGCAGGGACCCCCTGGAGCAGAGAACAGGGGGGGGGGGCTGATGCAAGATGATAAGCAGGGGGAGGGGGGCATGGGGACCATCGGGCCCCTTACAGGTGTAATGCAAAAAAATTATAATAAATGGGAGGGAGACCAGCGGGCCTCTTACAGGCATAATGCCTGTACCCCACCTGCATGTTATCATGTGATCGCTATGACCGTGAGCGGCCGGCTACCAAGCACTGTGATCTACTGTGTCCACCGTATCACGCCGCACCAGTGCACATGTACAGGTGCATTGCAGTGCATGGGGAAGCCGCCTGGCAGCAGTAAATATATGCTGGTGGTCGGCGAGTGGTTAAAGCACCCCCAAGCATGTTTTTTAATAATGAGATTAGTGTATGTTGGTGTGTACATCTCTCCCATAGAGTTGCCCAGCACCTCATGCCTTTTTCAATGATAGCTTGTTTATTTGCCTTGAAAAAGGCCCCAATAAAATGGCTTGTGTCACCTCCCATAGACCTAAATAGGGGCTCAGGGTTCATGGACCTCTCGCTGGGTTCACGTACCTCCCACAAACCAAACCCAGTCCAGGTTCACTCATCCCTAGCCATGGTCTATGATGGCCTACGATAGTCTACTGTATAATGGTCTATAATGGTCTATGATGGTCTATGATGGTCTACTGTATAATGGTCTATAATGGTCTATGATGGTCTATAATGGTCTATGATGGCCTATGATAGTCTACTGTATACTGGTCTATAATGGTCTATGATGGTCTATGATGGTCTATGGTGGCCTATGATAGTCTACTGTATAATGGTCTATAATGGTCTATAATGGTCTATGATGGTCTATGATGGTCTATGATGGTCTATGGTGGCCTATGATGGCTATGCAGAAATCTGACTCCTGCCTGGATCCAACCACATTCACTGGCCTTTTACTGAGATATACATACCTACATACCTCCTAAGTTAGCTCAAAGTACTCTATATTACCAAAAGTTTTGGGATGCCCTTGCACATCCCAGTCTTAGTCCATAGGGTTCAATATTGAGTGGCCCCCAGCTTCTACTCTTCTGGGAAGGCTGTCAACAAGGTTTAGGAGTGTGTCTATGGGAATGTTTGATCATTCTTCCAGAAGCGCATCTGTTCTATCTACCCTTTTGATTGCCCCTGATGTTAACCCCTTCCCAGCCAGTGTCATTAGTTTATAGTTTAGTCATTAGCATATTTTTAACACTGATTAATGTATTATTGTCACTGGTCCCTAAAAAGTGTCAAAAGTGTCAGTTATTATCCGACAAAATTGCAGTCCCACTATAAGTCGCTGATCACCGTCATTGCTAGTAAAAAATAAATCAATAAAAATATCCCATAGTTTGTAGACGTTATGGGCCAGATTCAGAAAGAATTAGATTCCCGCAGAGTATCAGAGATACTCTACGCCGCCGTACTTTACCTGGCTCTAGGAGGAATTCAGAGAGATTTTGGCCCGTAAGGTACGGCGGCGTAGTGTATTTCTCCCGGTGGAATCAAACTACGTGAATAGGGGGCGTGAGGCATTTAAATTAAGCGCGTCCCCGCGGCGATCGAACTGCGCATGCTCCGTTCAGAAATTTCCCGCCGTGCATTGCGCGAAATCACGTCGTTACGTCATTTTTTTTTGAGTAGCGTCGTTTACGGACATTCCTATTCCCGGACGACTTACGCAAAAAAATAAAAAATAAATTGAAAGTCGACGCGGGAACGACGGCCATACTTAACATGGGCCGCGTAACGTTAGACCAGCTAATAGCTGGTTTAACTTTACGCAGTGAAAAAATTATGTACGCGATTGCGAACGACGCTCGTAACTTCGTGGATCGCCAGAAAAAGCTCATTTGCATAACCCGACGCTGAAAACGACGCAAACTCCACCCAGCGGCCGCAAAAAGATCGCAGCGTAGATCCAAAGGCGTATGAAGACGTAAGCCTTTCAGATCGAAGCCCAACGCCGCCGTATCATGGTTTGAGGATTCAAACTAGTGATACGGCGAGCGAAATTTGAAATTACTCCTGTCTAACACCAGTTAGACAGGCATAATTGCTCTCTAAATCTGGCCCTATAACTTTTGCGATGACCAACCAATATACACCTATTGGGTTTTTGTTTTTACCAAATACATGTAGCAGAATACATATTGGCCTAAATTGATGAAGAAATTAGATTTTTATTTTTTTTAATATTTGATATGTTTTATAGCAGAAATTAAAAAGAAAAATATATGTTTTTTTTCACAATTGGCATTTTTTTTGTTTATCGCACAAAAAATAAAAACCACAGAGGTGATCAAATACCACCCAAAGAAAGTTCTATTTGTGGTGAAAAAAAGGACAAATTTGGGTACAGGGTGGCATGACCTCGCAATTGTCAGTTAACCACTTTAGCCCCGGACCATTTCGCTGGTCAAAGACCAGGCCACTTTTTGCGATTTGGCACTGTGTCTCTTTACCTGACAATTGCGCGGTCGTGTGACGTGGCTCCCAAACAAAATTGACATCATTTTTTTCCCACAAATAGAGCTTTATTTTAGTGGTATTTGATCACCTCTGCGGTTTTTATTTTTTGCGCTATAAACAAAAATAGAGCGACAATTTGGAAAAAAATTCAATATTTTTTACTTTTTGCTATAATAAATATCCCCAAAAAACATAAAAAAAAACCCTTTTTCCTCAGTTTAGGCCGATACGTATTTATTAATCGGTTTGCACAAAAGTTATAGCGTCTACAAAATAGGGGATAGTTTTATGGCGTTTTTATTAATCATTTTTTTTACTAATAATGTCGGTGATCAGCAATTTTTATCATAACTGCGACATTATGGCGCAAACATCATACACTTTTGACAAATTTTTGGGACCATTGCCATTTTTGCAGCGATCAGTGCTTTAAACATGCATTGATTACTGTAAAAATGACACTGGCAGTGAAGGGGTTAACCAATAGGTGGAGCTGTAGGGGTTAAGTGTGCCCTGATGAGTGCTTCTAACTGTGGGGGGGGTGGGCTGTGTGTGACAAGACAGTGATCACCCCTTCCGATTACAGGAAGCAGTGATCACTGTCATTGTCACTAGGCAGAGCAGAGAGATGCTTACATAAGCATAAGCATCTCCCCGCTCTATCGATTGAGTCCACGGGACCCACAGTGAGACTCACAGGGAAGGCTACAGGGTTGTGAGCGCACAACCAGCAGCGCAAGCGCAAACACACGTGGCATCTTAAAGGGGACGTACCTGTATGTACCTATGCCTGTCCGTGCCATTCTGCCGACGTAAACATTTGTGAGCTGGTCTTTAAGTGGTTAAAGTAACGCAGTGCCGTATCGCAAAAAGTGGCCTGGTCAGAGGAGGGGGGGGGGGGGGCCTACAAGAGGTCAAGTAGTTAAAAAATAATGAGTCATCTATAGTCAGCCTCGTGGTGCAGAATTTGACCGGCGCCCCCACCTGTCAAACTCGCCCATTGTGTTCAATTGAGGCCTGCCAGCATTGCACGTGAGTGGGACAATATGGGGTTGAACCAAATAACGCCTTCTCACCCGCTGTCAAATGCCCTCAGAAAAGTAATCCAAATTGCTCTTCAGAGGGCACCAGACTAAGCATGAAAGAACCTAAACAATTAACATTTTGTTTGCTCAGATAAGAAATGAGAAACATTTTTGAACTTTCTCCTTCATATATTCAAATTTTTACTGGCTTTGATAGCTGAACTTTGTGTAAAATTGGTTCATAAAAGCTCTATAAATGCGACGAGCGTTCATAAGGGGCGTCTGATGGGGAATCAGCGAACAATCATTGATCAATGATCATTTGCTGCTGTATAAACACCCTGCTTAAGAAGATCAAACTGTAAAATCAGCAGTAAAATTAGGTCAATTAACCTCTTCAAGGGCAAGATAAGGGCAATTAACCTCTTCCTAGCCTAAAGAAAGCGCTTCAGCCCTCCCGTGCCGTAATCGTTATTAGCGCAAATGAAGCAGCTTGTTAAAATGCAGGCTTTATTGGAAGAACTCGAGCTCCCAAATGGGGTCAACACGTGTCAAAATTATTTTTTTTCCTCGTATAATCTCTAATTTTTAAGGGTAAGCAGCTACACAAATTTATCTTCCGCCAAAGCGAGTCAACATTTGCACATGCGAGGGTCCTTCTTAGCCCCCCGCTGGGAAGGATCTCATTAGGGGATGAGCAGGATTTTGTCCAGTAATTTTCAAACATGCAAATTCCTGTGAATCAGAGGTAAACCAGTGGGAGATGACAAACAGCACGAGGGAAGGCGGCGGTGACAGCCCGTCACGTCAAGAGTGTAACCACACAACAGACCAAGTGGCAACTATAGCGTTGCCAACAGACCCGCCGGAGGAGAATACCATGGAGACAGCTGTCGGTGCCAGGCAAGTTTTCCGGCTTCTCGCTCAATATGGGTTCTGCAATGCTTGGCACTGAGTGCAAAGTGGTATTACTAAGGGGGATGCAGGAAGCAGTAAGAGAATTAATAAAAGGAAGGTCGTCTTATTTTAATCACCCTGCCATTATTCCTGCCTTTTAAATATGTTATCATTAATATTATGCATTCTCAAAGCTGAACTCCAGGCAGATATAAAATGCAGCTCTGTGTTCATCAATATACATCGTTCAGACATAACTTCATGACCATCCACCTAATATTTAGTAGACCCCCTTTTGCCGCAAATACAGCCCTTACCCATCAAGGCATGGACCCTTTAATACCTCTGAAGGTATGCTGTGGTATCTGGCATGAAGCTGTCATGAGCAGATCCTTTAAGTCAATGTTTCTCAAGCTTTTTTCAGTCAAGACACCCTTTAAAATGATGGACAATCTGAAGACACCCTTTAAAATGATGGACAATCTGAAGACACCCTTTAAAATGATAGACAATCTGAAGGCACCCTTTAAAATTCACACATTTTCAAGGCACCCTTTAAAATTCACACATTCTCAAGGCACCCTTTAAAATTCTAGACATTCTCAAGGCACCCTTTAACATTTTGGACATTCTCAAGGCACCCTTTAAAATGTTGGACATTCTCAAGGCACCCTTTAAAAATCTGGACATTCTCAAGGCACTAGACATGTGCACAGAAAAAAAAATCGTTTTTTTTTGTTCTGTTTCGTATCGTTCCTTTTTTTCGTTTGCGTTCGTTTTTCGTAAGACGCCCGTTTTCCTGTTTGTTCCCGTTCGTTTTTCGTATGACGCGATTTTTTCGTATTCCGATCGTTTCGTATTTTCGTTACTGTTTTATTTTCGTACATGCGGGATGGTTCGTTATTCTGTTTAATTCATGTTCGTTACTTGTTAGACAAAAATTTTCGTGAATTTCCGTCAATGATTTGCAGTACTTGAAACCCTTTTCTTTTGCTCTTTTCAGTCGTATGTTCATATGACATCTATAACAAAAGATTTGCATTCTGTATTTTAAATTCCTTTTTTCTGTTCGTATTTTGGATTCAAAATACAGCATGCAAATCTTTTGTTATAGATGTCATATGAACAATGAACATAGGACTGAAAACAAACAGAAAATGGATTGAAACAAAATCCAGCATGCAAATCTTTTGTTATAGATGTCATATGAACAATGAACATAGGACTGAAAACAAACAGAAAAAGGATTGAAACAAAATACAGCATGCAAATCTTTTGTTATAGATGTCATATGAACAATGAACATAGGACTGAAAACAAACAGAAAAAGGATTGAAACAAAATACAGCATGCAAATCTTTTGTTATAGATGTCATATGAACAATGAACATAGAACTAAAAACAAACAGAAAAAGGATTCAAACAAAATACAGAATTTAAATCTTTTGTTATAGATGTAATTTTTGTTCTTTTGCCGTTTTCGTTTTGTCGTTTTTTTTCGTCGGATCATTCGTTCGTATTTGCGGTTGTTCGTTATGCGGCTCATTCATAATCTCGTAGTTTTCGTATTTTGGTGCTTTCATTTTTTCGTATGTACACATTATCCTGCGGGTACGAAAATGAACATTTTCGTACGAAAATAACATTCGTACGAACGGGAATGCACATATCTACAAGGCACCCTTTAAAATTATGGACATTCTCAAGGCACTTTTTAAAATTCTAGACATTCTCATGGCACCCTTTAACATTCTGGACATTCTCATGGCACCCTTTAACATTATGCACATTCTCAAGGCACTCTTTAAAATTCTAGACATTCTCATGGCACCCTTTAATATTCTGGACATTCTCATGGCACCCTTTAACATTCTGCACATTCTCAAGGCACCCTTTAAAATGGACAATTTCAAGGCACCCTTTAAAATGATGGACATTCTCAAGGCACGCTCTAAAATTATGGACATTCTAAAGGCACCCTTTAAAATTATGGACATTCTAAAGGCACCCCTTAAAATGATGGACATTCTCAAGGCACCCTTTAAAATTCTAGATATTCTGTCAGGGAAGACATATGCAGAGTACAGCTGCTGTTCCCCGGTGCACGCCTGTGCACAGACGCCAACCAAGGACACTCAGAATGGCCACTGGCACTTCTGCAGAAGCGCATGCGTGTGCACGAGCACGTGTGTGCGCCTGTCACCGGAACTGGCGCCAGTCGGCCTATTTAAACAGAGCTGTGACACTGACTTGTTGCTGCTTGGTCTACAGCGTTTACCTGAACTTTTGATACCTGTGTGACTCCTAATACCTTCCCGGCTTCTTCCTGACTACGCTCCTGCCTGCTGTTCTGTACCTGATCTGCCTGTTTGTTGCCAAAAGCCTGCCTGTGACCTAACTACGGTCCTGCCTGCTGTTATACCTGATCCGCCTGTCTGTTGTCTACCCGGCTCGTCTGACCCTGCTTCCTTCTTTGCATCACAGCCGGCCATCTGTCAAGTCTGCCAGCCTTTCTGCCATCTCACCTGCCAACTACCAGCCAAGTCCGGCTTCCTGCCTGTGAGTTCCTGGCTACTACCTTCACAGACTGACTGATCCTAGGCACTCTTACCCTGCCGTGCTCCAGCGCCAGCTGTCTCACCATCAGCGGGCCTTGAGCCAGAGCCATACGAGATTCCTTCCTCCACATGTCAGGCTCACCCTCCAGGTAGGTGACACATTCTCAAGGTACCCTTTAAAATTCTAGACATTTTCAAGGCACCCTTTAAAATTAGAAGTGATTTATTTTTTCAAAGCAAATACACTTTTGCACACTAGTACCGACTAGTATTCCAGTGTTTCTCTTCTCCCCTTGGTTTCTCTTCATCACTCTACTAATGTGTGACCCCAATGTTAATGGAGAGGGGCAGGGGAGGTTCAAACATGGATGCTGTGCAGAGGCGATAACAACCTTCTTATCAACACTGATGACATCGCTGGTTGTTAGGATGCCAGTGGCTGGAAGGTTGTAATGGTGCACAATAAAAACCTGTGGCATTGTGTTTCTAAAAGGCAAGCTTGATCTATCTGCTGGCTTGTATACAATTTTTGGGCAATTTTTAGGCATTTTGCCAATGCACCCTGAAGAAACCTGGGCACCCTGGCACCCTGGCTAAAAAAGGTGGCTTTAAGCTGAACGGCCAGGTGAATGGAGGCGCCGGTGGAGAGGGGGGAGAGGAGCGACGCTCCAGGCGGCCGCTTTGCTGGACCGTGCAGCAGGTAAGTGTCTGTTTATTAAAAGTCAGCAGCTACACTTTTTGTAGCTGCTGACTTTTAATAAACATAAAAAAGCTGGAACTCCGCTTTACATAGACACTGTCCTGACCCAAGACAGTTGCTGAGGTCATGTGGGGCACCAGCGTCCAATCAGGTAGCTGTCCCCCTGATGACCACAGGAAGTCATAGAGGAACCAGGTTCCTTTGCAACTTCCTTCCTTTTCTGTAATGCTGCTTCAATCAAGCACCAACCTTCAGTGGGAAATACAGACAGCACCTGACAGGTGGATGGCTGAATAGATGGATGATGGTGGGTAAGATAGATGGGTGGGTAGGAGATTTAAACATTCCTCTTATCTTACAAAGCATTCATTAAAATATATTGTATCTAAACCCAAATACTGAAACCAAACATGTTGCTGCACGTGTTCTAATGTCAACAACATAAATCCTTTCTTTATTTGTTCTTCTTCATGCTAAATCACACCAGCAACAAATATTCGCTGGCACTTTTCTAGTGTGACAACTTTTACTCAATCCGGCTACTGTTTTATCACCCTTTCCTACATGCTTTTAAATTGACTACAAGCAGCTGTTCCAATGCTCAGTGCGCTGGTGCATTCTGCCATAGTCACTGCTGCAAAGCCTCTGCTGAAGCATGCCAACATCTACAGGAAGTTCATAGAAAGAGACTACAAGATGTGATAAGAGCAAGGAGGAAAAAGAGTAACAATTAATAAGTAAGGGACCAACATTTCCTTTGAAAGAGTTCAAGGGACACTAAAGGTTTGGTTATTTAAAAAAAAAAAAAAAAAAACGTGTCATACTGTACATATCTCCACTGTGCAATTCGTTTTGCACAGAGTGGCCCCAATCCTCGTCTTCTGGGGTCCCACGGCCCCACGGCGGCTCTTGCAGCTCCTCCCGGCAAGAGCTAACCCCCTCTGGGAAGCCCGAGGGGGTTACCTTGTGGGCACAGAAGAGCTGTAAATGGCCCAGTCTGTACTATGTGATCACACTGACCAATCACAGCTAGCAACTGAATTGTATACAATGGATGGCTTGAAGGAAATCCATCCATTGTATACAACTGTCATGTGACCTGCTGTGATTGGTACCAGTAGCGGGCCAGTACAGTGATCAATCATCGGCTGCGTCTGGTAGATGCGATCCACGAGGATGTGATATGACGTCCACCCGGATTGACGAGAGGTTCACATCGGCATCATTATGCCATACTCCATGCAGGAATCAGTATTCGAACCAGCCCCACAATTCAGCCCAATGCAATCCCATGACAAAGGCTGCCACTTTACTGTCCATAACATTTTTTGGGGGGGCCGCACTGTGGCAAATGGAAGTAGAAAATGTCCTGGCATCAAAAGGAAGTAAGCAATGGTGCTTCGTTGGTATTAGGGGCAGTAATAGTGCCCCACCACTGGTATCAATATTGCGCCATCATTAAGGCCAATGGGAGGAAAAGCGCCCTATCATTGATGTCAATGGGAGGAATAGTGCACTATCATTGGTGTGTGTGGAAGGAATGGCGCCCCATTGTCTGTGTCAGTGGCAGGAACTGTTGCTGACAATGGGGGGAAATAATGCCTCAAGGGCCAGATAAAAGCAAGCAAAGGGCAGCAGTTTGGAGGCCAAACCTTTAATCAAGCTAATGCACAGATTTCATGTGCGATGAAAAAGAATAGGAAATGTCACATTTTTGTGCAATACCTTCCAACATGCTATAAAGCATTGCAACACATTGCCAAAGCATGGAGTTAAATTAAGTTTAAAAAAAGGAGAAAAAAAGACCAGAAAGCATTTTTTAACACATAGCAATGTGCATTTTTATGTGTTCTTAAAGCGGATTTTCACCCAGAAATTGAACTTCTGCTGATCCAGATTCTCCCTCTCCCTCCAGTGTCACATTCGCTACCTTCCAGGTATTTGCTCCCACTTCTGGGGAAGATCGCTGCAGAATCCGTAGCAATCTATGGCATGTCCAGCCCCTCCTCCATCTCCCCCGATGTCTTCTGGGAGACACACAGGTCCCAAAAGACAGCAGGGACCACTCAGAATGCTCAGCGTGTTTTGCGCATGCACAATAGGGAACCAGGCTGTGAAGCCACAAAGCTAAGCTTCCTGATTCCTATCTTTAAGTGTCCTTAAAGGGGAGTTCCAGGCTTTTTTTATGTTAATTGAAAGTCAGCAGCTAAAAAAAGTGTAGCTGCTGGCTTTTAATAAACAGACACTCACCTGCTACACGGTCCAGCGCCACGCCGCCCGGTGCTCCGTTCCTCTCCCCCCTCTCTGGCTGGCGGCTTCTTCCTAGTCTGGGCACCCGGCCGTGACAGATTTCGGCTTCATGGCCAGGCACTTACTGCGCACACGCGAGCGGCACTGCTCTCTGTAAGTGGTCAGACGATCTCCTGGGACCTGTGACATATCCCAGGCGATCACCTACAGGGAGGGCCACCCTAGGAAATATGACGTATCGCCTAAGCGGTCTCTGGGTGGAAGGAGGAAGTGGGACAGGAAGTCCCACTCCTACTGAAGCCCCCACTCGCCCCCCCCAAAAAAATGACATGCCAAATGTGGCATGTAAGGGGGCAAGGAGTGGTTTAAGCGGAAGTTTCACTTTTGGGTGGAACTCTGCTTTAAGTCAACAGCTGCAGTATTTGTAGCTGCTGACTTTTATTTTTATTTTTTTCAGGCGGAACTACGGTTTAACCACTTAAGGACCGCCTCCTGCACATATACGTTGGCAGAATGGCACTGCTGGGCACAAGCATGTACAGGTACGTCCTCTTTAAGTGCCCAGCCATGACCGGGGGCCGCGGGACCCGATCGCCGCTGGAGTCCCGCGATCGGTCCCCGGAGCTGAAGCACGGGGAGGAGCCATGTGTAAACACAGCTTCCCCGTTCTTCACTGTGGCACCGCCATTGATCGTGTGTTCCCTTATATAGGAAAACACAATCAATGACATCACACCTACAGACACACCCCCCTACAGTTAGAAAGAGAGATGAGGTCACACTTAACCCCTTCAGTGCCCGCTTGTGGTTAACTCCCAAGCTGCAATTGTCATTTTCACAGTAAACAATGCATTTTTAATGCATTTTTTGCTGTGAAAATGACAATGGTCCCAAAAATGTGTCAAAATTGTCTGAAGGGTGGCGTAATAATGTCCGACTCCTACAAGACCCTCAGTTCTCGGTACAGGTCACGCAACACCTCTCAGAATTTTTTCTGAACAATGCAAACTCAGTAGAGGACCCCTTTACCCTCTGGAATGCCCATAAGGCGTACCTGAGAGGAATACTAATCCAGCTCGGCGCTAGGGAGAAAAAAAGACAAACAAACAAAATTAACTCCATTCTTGCTGACATACACAACCTAGAACAACAGAACAAACAGACACCCACCCACGCCCTCTCAAAAACACTCTCACGGTTGAGAGAGTCACTGAGGGAAGTGCTTGTACAAAAATATGATTACCACCTCCGGCGTTTCAAACTGAACTCATATGCTAACGCAAACAGAGCGGGTAAATACCTGGCCAATAGATTCACTAAAAACTCTCTGTTCCCATGGAATACACACAGTTCATGACTTAATGGAAAGTACAAGACCTAAGACAGTAGACCGCTTAATGCGTGAGTATAGCCTACCGTCACACCTATTCTTTACTTGTGCAAGAGTGATCCACTTTTTGTGGAAACACCCTCCTCCGGTAATCCGTCTACCGACCACAATATGGCAACACTTAACAGGTGCCCAGTCGCACAATAAAGGAATAGGTCTCTATTACAACATGTTGCAGTTTAAAACAGTTTTTCACAAATCACAAAAACACATGAAATGGGAAGGGGACTTGGGCTCCACGTTCACTGAAGCTCAGTGGAAACTTGCATTCCGCTCTATCCAATCTGCCACCCACTGCACTGGGCACTGGGAACTGATGATCAAGATTTTCAACCGTTGGCAATACACCCCCTGTAGACTTGCACTCATGTTCCCTTCTGCCTCGCCTCTCTGCTGGAGGAACTGTGGGCATAAAGGCCATCTTCTACATATGCTTTGGGAATGCCCCAGTCTAACCAGTTTCTGGAATCAAACCTTTAAACTTATATCGTCCACCACGGGAATACTCGTTGCCCCCAACCCAACGCTAGCTATACTCCACATAGGGATGGAAATTTACACGACATGAGACAAGTGGTATCACACATTCTATTAGCAGCTAGATCCCTGGTGCTCCAGAACTGGAAACACGCTACTACACTTAACATCACAAATCTAAATAGAAAAGTTCAACAAAACCACACGTTTGAACGAATACTAGCGACCAATGCACTAAAAGGTAGCTCATTCGACAGACAATGGGAAATCTGGACTACCAGATATATCACCGGATAGGATGTATTATTGGATAATGCTCCCTCCTCTATTGTCGCCTAAGATTGATACATGATATTTCCTCAATGTTTTCTTCTCCTATTTCTATATGTGGCATTGTTACCAATATCCTTTATGTTATTCCTTTCTTTTATTACTGTAATTTGTAAAATTCAATAAAAATCTTCTATTGGAAAAAAAAAAAAAAATTGTCTGAAGGGTCCGCCATAATGTCGCAGTCACGAAAAAAATTGCTGATCGCCGCCATTAGTAGTAAAAAAATAAAAAAATAAAAAAAATGCAATAAAACTTTCCCCTATTTTGTAAACGCTATAAATTTTGCGCAAGCCAATCGATAAATGCTTATTGCGATATTTTTTACCAAAAATAGGTAGAAGAATACGTATCGGCCTAAACTGAGGAAAAAAATGTATATGTTTTCGGGGGATATTTATTATAGCAAAAAGTAAAAAATATTGCATTTTTTTTAAAATTGTCGCTCTATTTTTGTTTATAGCACAAAAAATAAAAACCGAAAAGGTGATCAAATACCACCAAAAGAAAGCTCTATTTGTGGGAAAAAAGGACGGCAATTTTGTTTGGGAGCCACGTCGCACGACCGCGCAATTGTCAGTTAAAGCGACGCAGTGCCGAATCGCAAAAACGTGCCAGGTCCTTTACCTGCCTAAAGGTCCGGGTCTTAAGTGGTTAAGCGCTTATTTTATATAATGGAAAATGTATCAGGAGGAGCTGGAACACACAAAGGTGGCCAGGAACACGCCAAACTTCCAGATGAACAGAATCAGAGTCAGAAATATGGCAGAAACCTCTCACTGCTGCATATAAAAAAACAGGGACTGACTCAACCCACCAGGCTTCATCTATAACTCATAATATAACTTTGTGTGGACTCTTTCTTTACGTTTCTGTAAAATCACAAAAAAAAAAAAAAAAAATGTAATCAACAGTTTCTGAATATGTTTCTGTCTTGTCTGTTATAAGTTGAAGAAAAAAAAAAAAAGTTTTTTTACAAAACAAAATAATTTTCCAAATCAGCCCTGACATCATTTTATTATTCTGCAAAGGATTTGCTTAGGTTTATTCACAGCTAAGATATCAGACCTAATTCTCTTATAACTGATCAAATCCATTTTATTCTCCCAAAATTAGATATGCAAACCCAGGAACGAGCTCATTGATATAAAATTTATAATTACTGAATGCAAACTGTCCTTTGTTGCAAACAGGGAGAAATAATGTTATCTAGACAAGAATCCTTTTTTTTTGCCCATTGTTCCGGCAGAGCAGAAACTGTCATATAGTCAAGGCTTTTTATACAGCGTTTACAATGGTTGAGAGGAAATAAAAAGATATTTGTTTTTAAATATGAATACTCCTAGCATCAATTATGAGCAAAAAGTGAAGATTATCATTTAATAGTCAGGAAACTCATTTGCATTTGCCCATTTACAAGCTTTCCCTCCATCCGATAATTATTTTATTACTCACACCGATGCATATTCCGCTGTATTCTGAAATAGCAATAATCAGTTTCCATTTCATAAATTAGACACAACATGCCTTGCTTTGGAGATGAACATTTCAGATTTTTCAGACACGCCATGACATCATATCAATATTTAAAAGCATTTTATGAATATTTTCCAGCCTGTCCAAGTTCATTAGCGGTGCTTATCAAGTCTGACTTTGTGTAAAAATTCTCAGCGGGATTTCGGGGGTCTTCGACCATTCTGCAAGGAAATTGTGGAATTCTGTAGTATAGACGGGTTTTTAAAACATGACACATAACACTTCTGAAGTTTGTAATAACTGGAATCGGTTTGTGTCAATTTTTCTTAGACTTGATGCTTTCAAATTGAGGTTTTAAAGGCTCACTAAAGGAATTTTTTTTTTAGCTAAATAGCTTCTTTTACCTTACTGCAGTCCTGGTTTCACGTCCTCATTGTTCGTTTTTGCTCTGATGTTGCTGTAATTCTCTTCTGTTCTGGATACTTCCTGGTTGTCTGTTTCCTTAGGACCACAGTACTGGGAGCTTCTAGTTTCGTTTTCCAAACTATCACTGCTCTTTGGCTCTGTATAGCACAGAGGTAGGAAATAACATGCAAAGACAAAACTAGATGCAAAAACGACACTGAAATTACAGGTACATTATATGATTGATTTTTATCTATTTTTAATCGTTTTTAAAAGGAATCAGTTAACTATTATGTCTCTATACCCTGTAAACAGTCATTTCAGCAAAAAAAAACTATTTTCCTTTAAGCTTGAGGGATAAAAAAGATTTTTGTTACAAATAAATATATAAAGCAGAACTATATGACTATGATGGTTCTTAATTATTCAGGTCAAAGTATATCTAGTAGTAGTTGATCACATTCAACTATACTTGTGCTGTATTGTTGAAGATGTTTCGTAGCTACTAAGCCCCTTCTTCAGTTTTAAAGAGTGTCAGAACTTGAAAAGTTTCAAGGATAACTACGACAGCGTTTCTCAACCTTGTAATGTTGTGGCACCCCTTAAAAAAAAAGAATTTGCTTACGTTTTTTTGGGGTTTTTCCTGAATGGTTTACATAGGAGCATTAGGTAGGTTTTCAATTTCACCTTTCCACCCTACATGGGTGTTAGTGCTTGATTGCACTATGTGGGACCTTTTATATGGGGGTTTGGGTTCCTCATGGACCCTATTTTTGGTACCTTGGCTTTTGTTGCTCCGCCATTTTTCCTAGCCAAACTATATATGTTGATGTTTATGAAATATATGATGTATATGTATCTAGTGAATTCTGAATAAATTGATAAATAATTCCTGTTTCATCTCTTCAGAGCCATTCACTGAGTTGGTCATGTCACAAATCCCCTAATGAAGAAAAAAGTTTGGCAAAACTACTCAGGAAGACTTGACTAATGGCCTGTACTTTGATGTTTTGCTCCCACATTTTTATTTGTATTGCTTATATGATTGAACTCATTTTTTACCCTTTTGTAATTAATAAATATTTTTTATTTTTATTTGTTTCAGTGTTTTGGTTTCTATTTGTTGGCACCGTAATAATCCCATACTCCTCTATTTCTCTTTTCAATTCAATTAAGGGATGAGGTGCCGTATCTTTACTAGGACTATCGACCACTAACTACCCATTGTTTATCAGCGCAGCCCCCCCCTCGTATGCCCACACTAGACCACCAGGGATGCCCACACTGGCAGGGCAAAAAAAAACAAAAAAAAAACGTAAAAAAAACACTGGATACAAAAAAAAATACAGGTAAAAATAAAAGAAAGATTCCAGTCAGTGCCCACACATGGGCACTGACTGGCAACATATACATCAGTGCCACCCCTCAAAGTACATCAGTGCCACCCCACAGTGTCCTTCAGTGCCACCCCTCCGTGCCTATCCATGCCCAGTGCCCACCTATCAGTGCCCATCTGTGCCACCCATAAGTATCCATCAGTGCCACCCATAAGTGCCACCCATGAGTGCCATTCTGTGCCGCCTATGAGTTCCCAGTGCTGCCCATGAGTGCCCATCAGTGCCGCCTATGAGTGCCCATCAGTGCCGCCTATGAGTGCCCATCAGTGCCACCTATGAGTGCCCATCAGTGCCGCATACCAGCGCCGCCTATCAGTGCCCATCAGTGCCACCTCATCGGTGCCCATCAGTACTACCTCATCAGTGCCCATCAGTGCCGCCATATAAGTGCCCGTAATTGAAAGAGAAAACATACTTATTTACAAAAAAGTTAACAGAAAAAAATAAAAATGTTTTTTTTTTCAAAATTTTCAGTCTTTTATTAGTTGTTGCGCAAAAAATAAAAACCACAGAGGTGATCAAATACCACCAAAAGAAAGCTCTATTTGTGGGGAAAAAAAGGACGCCAATTTTGTTTGGGTACAGTGTAGCATGACCGCGCAATTGTCATTCAAAGTGCGACAGTGCTGAAAGCTGAAAATTGGCTTGGGCGGGAAGGTGCGTAAGTGCCTGGTATGGAAGTGATTAAAAGTATGCAAACTCTCAAGGCACCCCTTTTGAGGTCTTAAAT
This sequence comes from Rana kukunoris, assembly GCA_029574335.1. Classification (NCBI taxonomy): domain Eukaryota; kingdom Metazoa; phylum Chordata; class Amphibia; order Anura; family Ranidae; genus Rana; species Rana kukunoris. The sequence goes on along the minus strand of CM056059.1, from coordinate 110,333,987 downwards.
TTTAAAACAGGGGTCTACAAACTTTTCAAACAAAGGGCCAGTTTATTGTTCTTCAGCCTTTAGGAGGACTGGATTGTGGCCAGTGGGGGCAGAAAAAGCCCCGGGCCCAGCATTGGTGAGAATACATATGGCCTCATAGTTTGCAATCAGTAGGATAAGAAGTATAGTGCCCCTATTAGTAGCCCCAGCCTATCCCAGAGAGGCGGACTATGAAGGGGGCTGGGAGACCGAATTTAGTCAGTGAGCATACTAAAGTTCTGGGTCTTGTCCTCTGCTGAAGGAGGTCTCAGGTGGGCGACCTGACGGGAGGAATACCAAGACACGGATGCATTCAAGAAGCTGTGTGAGGGGAGCTGTCTGCTATAGATCTGTCTGGTATCACTGGAGGGCATCGCTTGGAATATTGGAAGGCAGCATTCATCTGTCCTTGGGCCTTGTGTGTACAGAAATTGCTGGATCTTGGGGACATTGTGCTCTAGCTACCCCTCTGGTTCCTAGTTATAGTCAGTTGTGGGTCTGGTGAATGGGAAACCGGCTGGATGTCCTGAAGAAACTCTGTTCATATATTGTCCACTAAGAAAAGGGACTTTGCTCTGCAAGTTCTACTACTACTTTAACCACCTCAATGCTGGGCACTTTCACCCCCACTCTGCCCAGGCCAAGTTTCAGCTTTCAGTACTGTCACACTTTGAATGACAATTGCGCAAATTTTCTTAGTTTCTGTCCAAAAATGTTTGTAAAGTACGTTTTTTTCTTTGCTGATGTGCACTGATAAGGATGCACTAGTGGGTACTGATGAGGCAGCATTGATGGCCACTGATGAGGCGCACTAAAGGGCACTGATGGGGTGGCACTGGTGAGGAGGCACTACTATGCAGCACTGATGGGCACTGATAGACAGCACTGATGGTCACTGATAGGGGGCACTGATAGGTGCCATGAATGGGTGGCACTGATGGGCGGCACTAATGGACAGGCAATGATGGGCACTGAAAAGCAGCAGTGATTGGTATACCTGATGGGCACAGATTGTCCTCACTGATGGGCACAGTCTGGTGTCACTGATTTGTACAGGTTGGCATTACAGATGGGCACAGAGTAGCATCACTGATGGGCACAGATGCAGCTGCACAGTAATCAGGGCACTGATGATCAAGGCGCCCATGGGAACAGGACTGCAGTGAGACAGGGGGACTGAGGCTGAAGTTGGGAAGACCTGAATAGTAATCTTGAGGCTCCTACAGGAGTCGCACTACATACATATTCATAATCCAGGCTACTGGATTTCCCACATTATTAATAGCTCTTACAAGTGGGAGACTTCGCTGGACTGACTACCTCGATTGAGCGTCTGTGAGGAAGTGGTGGTGGGAGTGTGTTGGAGAAGTTTGCTCCTGGTGTGGCTATTTCCCTATTAATCATAACATTCAGCAGTAGCCCTGAATTTTGTGGGAGTCTTTGTTCCCCCAAAATACGTTGGTTTTATTATGCTTTATGACTTTCAATAAAAGAACTACATATTCACCATCATTCTACTTCTAATTGGATACTGGGCACTCCTTTTACCTACCCTCACACATTAATAATAGGGACACCCACCAACAGCAGACAGAAGCAAATAATAAACTGAACCTACAAGAAAAACTTTAGAAGGCAGAGCTATCCGTTTAGGCCAATGAATACTACAGCCCAATAACACAACATTTAGAATAGGGATGCTACTGCTTTTGGTGGGGTCCCTATAAGTAAGACAAAATTACAAAGAGCATAGCTATGCTTTTATGTACTGTTTAGTTTCCATAGCTAACAATGGATGACTTAAAGGGTCACTAAAGGAACATTTTTTTTAGCTAAATAGCTTCCTTTACCTTAATGCAGTTCTGTTTTCATGTCCTCATTGTTCGTTTTTGCTTTGATGTTGCTGTAATTCCTCTCTGTTCTGAACACTTCCTGGTTGTCTGTTTTCTGATAACCACAGTACTGGGAGATTTCTCACTGTGGTCACTAATCAAGGAGGTGTGTGTAAAACCCCTCAGCACCAATCCAGTTTTGTTTTACAAACCATCACTGCCCACTATTGGCTCTATTTTTAATCATTTTTAAAAGGAATCAGTTAACTATTATGTCTCTATACCCTGTAAACAGTCATTTCAGCAAAAATGTTTTTTTCCTTTACAACTCTTTAACAATACACAGAGCAAAATTAAACTCTGAACCTGTCAATGCAAGCATTTTAAGTTTAATTAAGCTAAGTACAACTACTTTTACCGACCTACAGCTATATGCATGTAGACAGGTGCAGTCTACTTTCTCCACTGCATGTGGTGCTCTTTCACATCGGCATTGCAGTTGGAGAGGAACTCAAGAAGAACATGCTTCGCTTCCTCTATTGTTTTCTGGGTCATTGGGGAAGTTTTCTGATTGGATGCTGCTACCCCATGTGACTCTAGCAGTCATTTTGGGTCAGGCAGAGCCTATTTAATGCCCTGGCTCCCAGGCTTGGTGCGTAGAATATGGACAGATACCCTGCCTGGCAGGGACAGGACTAGCGCCAGGGAAATGTTCCTGGTGAGAAGGAAAAGCATATGGCTCACAGCTTCTTCAGACATCTTCATGTTTGGGCATAAGATAGCCAGGCCACATTCTGCCCCTCTCAACAGGAGCTGTCAGTTTGGCTAAAACCTGCTCTCGCCGCGCTATTGGACCTGTGAGTGTTCCCAGTTGGATTTTCTTCCCACCGGGTTTATTGTGAACTGTCTTTGCATTATTTCAATACACATTTTTATTAATCGCACTTGGACTGTGTGGATTATTGCCGCCACACCACGCTGGACCCCAGCTTCATGCATCACACCACAGTATATACAAACATTTTTTTTGTTTCTACAAAAAGTATTTTTTACATTTGGCATCAGAAAGATCTTTTTAATAAGCTCCTGATATTGTATCTCTTTTAGAACACTGCTCTCTTTATCCAGGAGTCATATAGCACTTAGTCTTTCATGGGTCATCAAGGTTCTCAGATAATTCCTAATCAGTACCAATTTGCTAAATGATCTCTCTCCTGAAGAACTAGTGGCCATCGGAATTAAATATATACTAAGAACTACATTAACATTTGGAAAGGCATCAGCGAGTCCTTCATCATGGAGTAAATTGCCTGTTGAGACGGAGTGAGACATGACCTGAGCTAAGACTGTAACTGGACTATTTAATCTAAGAAAACCTTATTGAAATCATGGGGGCAAAAGAAGTGATAAGCGTCTCAGCTTCTGTTCTTACCTCTGCATTTAGGGATGTGCCCATGGTGGTCCAGGCTCAGAGGAAGTGGAATGGATGAACGTTGGAAGAGGACCATGGAGCCAGTAGGGTATTTAGGTTTTGTGCTGCCCTAGGCCTGACAAAACTTGTGCACCCCCTAATTTAAATATGACCCACACCTTTCTGTCAGGACCACACCCCTTGCTGTTTAAGATCCACCCTGAAATTTTCGAGAAGGAGTTGAGGGCCTGGGGGGCAATGAATTCCCTTAATTTGCATAGCTTTCCTCTCACTTCCTGTTTGGCTATGGGGCAGGAAGTGAAGGGAAATCTCAGCAATGAGACAGTGATGGTAAAAAAGAAACTGGGCCATAACCCTCCCTTACTCTATCCAAAATGGAAAAAAAAAAGTGTTGCCTATAGTTCTATTTTAAGCACACATTTCTGATAATTTGATGGAGAGGACTAACAAGATATAACCATGTCAATGGTCCAGGATGATAGGACAGTCAGCATTAGAAGCAGTGCCACCCCCCACAGTTGCAGAATGCCAGCCACCCGCATAGCGGAAGCAGTGCACTCCTCTTTATGGGGGCGCTAGACTAATTTGCTTCTCAGCCCAGTCCGCCCCATAAGACTGGCACTACACTAACAGTGTAGCACAAGCCGGTGGGGACTCTTTCCATGCTGCCCCCCTGCAAAGTGCTGCCCTAGGCCTGGGCCTTGTTGGCCTAGGCCAGGATACAGCATTGCATGGAGCAGAGTGCGAGAGAAACAGACTGCACCAAAGAGAAGGTGAACGTATCAGTGAAAGCTGTTTTTATATTTTAGCATCTGCTGAACAATACCCTTTTATATTTTTATTGTAAGCAGCGGGGTGGGCTTTCAAGTTTATCTAAACCCAAAACTTTTTTTTCTGGATCCCAATGACTGGGACAGGGTCCCAATGAGTCCCAATGAGGAGATGGATGCTGGCAGAAGTGCACTGGGTTACTGGAGTAGGATACTTACTGGAGACCACAGAAACTGGCACAAGAAACCCTGTCAGGGTTTAAATAAATAAATAAAAAAGATCCCAGAGTAAGGTCCCTGAAGTAGAAGAGTTCTTATATTTACCTCTGTGATGGTCCAGTCATGTCTCCCCCACTGCACACATTTTCTGATCCCCCTGCATCACTATAGGACACAACAGTGGCAGGGCATCTTTAATAGTGATTTGACCCTGGGCAAAACGTTTATTGCCTCCCCTCCCCCTCCATGCAATTGCACTCTACACGTGCTCTGAGACATACAATAAATATCAGCTAGACTTAAAATTGGTTTGCCAGAGGTTACAGCATATCCTTATTACTTACTGACTGGTTGCTAGAGGTTACAGCACACATTACAGCTTACTGATTAGTTGCTAGATGTTACAGCACATGATTTCTGCTTGTTGATTGGTTGCTAGAGATTACCGTACAGTAAATACTGCTTACTGATTGGTTGCTAGAAGTTACAGCACATAATTTCCTCACTGCACAGGGGCATGATATACATATGAATGCCGCCGGCCACCGCTATTTACATATGAATGCTCCCACTATTTGCATATACATTACGATTATTTACATGTAAACACAGGGTCTGCAGGTGAGTCATCTGTATAGAACAATTGGGCAGAGATGGGCAGCATTAGTAGCAGCACTTCACACTGAGATATCAGCACAAAGCATAGGACTAAAACTTCAAGGGATAAGGGAATTTAAACTGGGATAGTTGGCAAGCATGAGGCAGCTGCTTTGGGCCCCACAACAATAACAGGGCCCAGGGCAGCTTCCCCTACCTTAAAGACGGCTCTGAACAGTGGCATAGGGAACAGAGAATGCTCTCAGCAGCGACACAAGCCAAAGAGACTGCCAGACCACTCCACTCCACTGCAGGAACAAAGGAAAGGTGGGAGAAATTGGCCATATAGATGTTAGGATTTTCTTTTACCCCAACATTTTAAGATAAAAAGGCTCTTTTATTTAAGCACTAAAAATTTGAATTATCCTCCTGACCTACTAACAGCTAGATTTTCTCATTTCTTCTTATGTAGATTAAATGGTACTTAGCAAAAAGTTCAATCCTACTGAAGACTAACCTATAGCCTTTTTCTGGTTCCGTGTTGTCGGGTTAATATGTGCTTTGTCCTACTCTGCACATTGAATTAGCTGAAGCTCATTAAATAATAACATAACAACCTTTACAATAAAAATAACTGGTAGGTCATGGAATTATGCAATTAAAACCTAAAACAATATCATACAATATTTTTTTATGTTTATTAATCATACAATATTGTACAGGAGTCTGACATTACCTTCCTGACATTTACCTTAGATTTGATGCTAATGTGTTATTAGCACCAACAAATTTAATTTGTGATATTTATATACTATAATTGCACAATAAATAAATATGGTATTCCTGGGGCCTCATGTACTTTTCTTCCAACAAGTCATTTGAGTTCAAATGAAACCTAAAGAAAAACTAAAGTGAAGGAATTGCAAACAGATAGGCAAAGCTCAGTGTACATTTTTGGCATGCCTTTGTGCCACAACTAAGAAACTTTAGTACACATGTGCAGAAGCTATGTCATCCCGCTCCATCCAAGAATGCAGAAGACCTTGCACCTAGAATAAACCTGGAAGAAGATGTCAGTGCTGGCAAGAAAGCTTAAGGACATTGCATAGTTGGAGCAGTGATGAGTATTTGTGGATATTACTTGTGCTTTAAGGCTGATCTCCTACTAATTGCTCATATGGTTTATGTCAGGGGTGTCAAACTCAATTTCATTGTGGGCCCTCAAAAGGTATGTATCTGTAAAATTAGATGTCCAGCGTATCCCCTCCCCTTTACATTAGTCCATCAGTTACATTTTAAAGCAAGTTCTCTTTTTTTTGACCGAAGGATAACTGACCGATGGGGCCCACACACAATCGGTTTGGACCGATGAAAACGGACCTTCAGTCCGTTTTCATCGGTTTTGACTGATCGTGTGTACGTGGCCTTAGTCTTCTTTCCTCTGTCTTTTACAGGAGGTGGGATCTTTCTTTGGGAGTCCATGTCACAAGATCCAGAAGAGTCTTCAACAGTGACGCCAGTGCTAGGGAACTCTAATTTGTGTGTGTGTGGGGGGGGGGGGGGGGTCGGCCCTCACATCTGGATTATAGGTTCCCCGACAATGGACTGGTGAGTATATCTTTCTTTACAAGGTAAACAAATAGTAGTATGGGCTAGAAGGAAGGGCATGGGAGGATGTTTAATCTCTGTCTGGTGATGAACTTTAACTGAAGAATTTGTCAACAATTGGTCAGCTTTTTGGTCACTTTTTTATTCATCAATACCTGCCCCAATAAAAAAAAAAAACTCTAGTCCAGGGGTGGGCAAACTTTTTTATTCGAGGGCCACAATGGGTTCATATATTGGACCCGGGGGCCGGACCAAAAGTAGATGGACAGTGTGTATGTGTTAAATGTTTAGTTTAATCAGAGAGCCTCCCCTTACATCAGGCTGCCCAGACAGACTCCCCTTACAAGGTCCCCAGAGAGCCTCCCTACTTACATCAAGGTCCCCAGAGAGCCTCCCTACTTACATCAGGGTCCCTAGAGAGCCTCCCCCTACATTAGGGTTGCCAGAGAGCCCCCCCTGACATCAGGGTCCCCAGAGAGCCCCCCTGACATCAGGGTCCCCAGAGAGCCTTCCCTTACATCAGGGTCCCCAGAGAGCCTTCCCTTACATCAGGGTCCCCAGAGAGCCTTCCCTTACATCAGGGTCCCCAGAGAGACTTCCCTTACATCAGGGTCCCCAGAGAGCCTTCCCTTACATCAGGGTCCCCAGAGAGCCTTCCCTTACATCAGGGTCCCCAGAGAGCTTTCCCTTACATCAGGGTCCCCAGAGAGCCTTCCCTTACATCAGGGTCCCCAGAGAGCCATCCCTTACATCAGGGTCCCCAGAGAGCCTTCCCTTACATCAGGGTCCCCAGAGAGCCTTCCCTTACATCAGGGTCCCCAGAGAGCCTTCCCTTACATCAGGGTCCCCAGAGATCCCCCGCTTACACCAGGGTCCCTAGAGAGCTTCCCTACAATAGGATCCCCAGAGAGCCTCCTTACACCAGGGTCCCCAGGGAGCCCCCCTTACACCAGGGTCCCCAGGGAGCCCCCCCTTACACCAGGGTCCCCAGAGAGCCCCCCTTACACCAGGGTCCCCAGAGAGCCCCTCCTTACATCAGGGTCCCCAGAGAGCACCTCCTTACATCAGGGTCCCCAGAGAGCACCTCCTTACATCAGGGTCCCCAGAGAGCACCTCCTTACACCAGGGTCCCCAGAGAGCCCCCCTTACACCAGGGTCCCCAGAGAGCCCCCCTTACACCAGGGTCCCCAGAGAGTCCCTCTTACACCAGGGTCCCCAGAGAGCACCCCCTTAAACCAGGGTCCCCAGAGAGCCCCCCCTAACATTACGGTCCCCAGAGAGCCCCCCCTTACATTAATGTCCCCATTACTGTCCCCAGAAAGCCCCCCTCTTACATCAGGGTTCCCAAACAGCTAACTCCCCCTTGCAGAGGTTTCCCTGTACCTGGCAGGTAGAGGTGGGAGGCAGCGATCGGCAGCTCTATGGTGTCCACAGGCAGGGGGGTCTCCCTGGGGCTTGTAGTTCTACTCCGAATGTATACAGCAGAGAGGGGAGGTGCTTCTGACCCGGACAATAGCAACAGTGTACAAGCAAAGTGAAAGTGATACCTTCCGGGTCAGAGGCCCCTCCCCTCTTCTCTCCATACGCTGACACAAGCCCCAGGGAGATCCCACCGCCCAACCCACAAGAAGTCCAGGAAGTCATTGCGCGCCGCGTGTCTGGCTATGTAAATGCCAGGGGCCGGCCGCGAAAGCTGTGAAGTCGCCGTAGGAGCGGCGCCCTTCATCACTGCTGCCCCTGGCTCCGCGGGCCGTATTCAAAGGTCCACCGGGCCATAGTTTGCCCATACCTGCTCTAGACTGTGTAACCATCTAACAGCGATGTAAGCAGTAATGATTACATTGACCACCAGGGGTTTGAGGAACTATACCCAAAACTCTGTCCTCATCTGTTCCTTACTGGCTCAAGGACCACTACAAGTCTCCTGGGAATCAAGTCACTAAGTAACTAGACAACCAGTAATCACCAGAGGGCACCATACAAACAACAGTGCCCCTTTACCAAAACTATCCCACTGATGTTTTAATGCTCCGAAGACTCCCCTACGATTGATTGGCTGACTGCCTTCTTTATGTAAGGTATACCTTGTTCCTTAACACTTTTCTAGGCCCAATTCTTGAACTCAGTCGTGCCGAGGGATGAGCCTGATGTTCGAGACAAATGAAAGTTCGACTCGAACATCGAGTGTTTGCGGCAAATCCAAAAGCCGCGGGACACCCTTTAAAAATCCATGGGAGAAATCAAAAGTGCTAATTTTAAAGGCTTATATGCATGGTATTGTCATACAAAGTGGTTGGGGACCTGGGTCCTGCCCCAGGGGACATGTATAAATGCAATAAAAAAATAAATAATGCTGTTTTCGGGAGCAGTGATTTTAATAATGCTCAAAGTGAAACAATAAAAGTGAAGTATTCCTTTAAATTTTGTACCTGGGGGGTGTCTATAGTATAAAATGTTTTTATATATACACTAGTACATATAGCACCGCGCTACCCAACAAAACATAAAATAGCTGCCAAACACCACAGAATTGGATCAATTCTGCACCAAAACAAGTGATAACAAAAGAAAAGTGTAGCGCTAAAATTATGTGAAAATTAAACATATCATGCAATAAAGCATCATATGAGCATAGAGAGTGAAAAAATTCAAAAGCACATATATTATAATAAAGTGTGGCATTGAAGCTCAAAGCAGTTCATAAAAATGTGAAATAACTAGAGCAGGGGTGGCAAACACAAGGCCCGCGGGCCGAATCCGGCCCGCCAGGCCTGGTCATGTGACCCGCGGAGCGGGCCCCGTCAGCAGGGGGTTCTCTCTTATGCTGGTAACCAGCGAGGTGCCGAGCCAAGGACAGATAGGCCTGAGAGCCCCGGAAGTTAGGAGAATATCTCAACCACGGCCGCCTCCTCCTTGACCTCTAACCCCCCGACCCGCCCCCCCCCCCCAAGAGGTGAGAAGCGGCGGGCACAGCATCTCCCATGCCTCCAGAGCATGGACTTCCTCTTCGCAGTGAAATGTAGGCCCGGGGAACATAGTGACTGGGGACCCAGAGGACGGGCACGCTGCCAGGGAGCTGCTGGAAGCATCAAAGGAGACACGCTGCCAAGGAAGGTAGGTCTTCTAGCAGTCTCTCTCGTTATCTCTCAACCTCCCCCTCCTTCCCCTTTCCCTCAGCTCCACTGTCTCTGTGATCAATGTCTCAGTGAATACAAATCACCATTGCTGCAGAAAAAAACACAATTGTACAAATATATAAATAAATAAGCAAACTAATTATTAATAAATCGTTCATTCACAGCTATGTTGTTTTTTGGATGTTTTTTTTATCAATTGTTATATGGAATTCTTTTTTTTATTTATATATTTGCACAATTGTGTGTTCTTGCAGCACTGGTGATTTGGATTCACTACGCAGGAGTAGGGCTATCGTAGAATTATTAAATTTGATTAATTGTTTTATGAAATTTTCTGTACTTTATGTATTTGCTTTATTTGCACAATGAGCTTGAGGTTTCTTGCAGCACCGGTGGTTGGGACTCACTACCCAGTAGGTTATTTTATAATATTTCAGTTAATGGAAACTACACACGTCATATTCACACTATAATACTTGTTGCAGCACCATGCACTTGGGATCAATACCCATTAGGATTTTTTTTTTTAACCTTTTTGAATATTATATAATATATATATATATATATATATATATATCTGCACAGTGCTGCAACAAGTATTATAGTGTGAATATGACGTGTAGCTCCCATTAACTGAAATAGCCTATGATGGCTAACCTGTGTAGAAAAGATGTAAACCCCTATTTTCAGGCTGTCCGGTCGTGTTATTCCCTGTGTGAGCCAGTGGTGTATGCAGGGGAGAGGAAGGAGCATCAACAGGAATCTATATTTGATGTCACCCCTCCGGGCTTTACCAGTCATTGACGAGCATGCTCTCCTCTCCCCTGCAGACACCGCTGGCTCACACAGAGGATCATGTAACCAGACTGGAGCTAGCTGTAAATGGGTAAGTCTGCGAGTCAGGGGGGGAGCAAATTACCCCGGGCGCTGACAACCCACGATACGCCACTGGTGTGAGTGCAGATATAACCGGCCCTTTCAGGGCAACCAAACTGTTGATGCGGCCCCCGATGAATTTGAGTTTGCCACCCCTGAACTAGAGGGTATCTCAATCTGAGTGTCCAAACAATAAGAATAGTGTTGATAGCAGATCCACCACCAAGGGTAATTGAAGAGGCTTACCGGAAAATGTGGACTCAACTAAGCGATAAACTTAATGAGTCTGTCAGGGAAGACACACACCTGTCACTAATAATGGAGTCAGGCAGGCTATTTAAGCAAGGCTCCTACAGAGGTTCCTTGCTGTTTGGTCTGCAGCTTCCGTGTCATTTCCTGTTTCCTGTGTGACCTCTGACTCTGATCCAGCTTGTTGTTACCTGTGAATACCTGCTGCATGTTCTGATCCCGGCTTCCCTTAGACTCTGATCCTGCCTGCTGATTCTGTCTGATGATCTTCCGGTACTACTTGGCTTGTGACCTGACCTCTCTTCTGCCTAACGTCTTTGCCTGATCTGCCTGATTATTACCGACCCGGCCTGTCTGACCCTGCATCCCGCTCATCCAGCCTGCTACAGCTCCCAGCCCTGCAAGCCTGCATCTGGTACTGCTCCGTGGTTCATCCCAGCCTGCCACCAGTCAAGCATCGTGTCAGCTCATCTACCTGCTGATCACCGCTACTACAGGGACTACTGAACTGTTTAGAGGCACTCATACCCCACCGTGCTCCTGTGGCTACTGTTTCACTGCCAGTAGTCCGCGAGCCGGAGTTGTACGAGAGGCCTTCCTCTGCACGTCAGGCTCACATCCCAGGTACGTAACAGAGTCACTGGGGCATGTATATGATGACATCCAGGCAGTAGACCTTCCAGTAGTAAGGAGAGAACGAAATCTCAAAGCGGGTCAACTCTTCATGTGATGAATAAGAACCAAAAAGAGTGTATGGTACCAGGGCCAACATACAGGGACCGTAGGCTCTTTACATAGGATCCAAAGAGCTCAATGTACAACAGCGAGGGGAGGAAAAATAAATGCGGACATAGTGTAATACGGTTTAAAATCTTTACTAAGAAGTTACAAAGGATAAAAAGTTACACTCACATTTCAGCAGACAAATCAAAGTATTGAACAGTCTAGCAGTGGAGTCAGCAAGAAACCTGACGCGTTTCGATCAAACGATCATCATCTGGGGTGCTGACTTACTGCTGTGACAACTCCAAATATATACCTATGCCCCCTTACCACAATCACGGCTCCAGCTTCAGTCAATTAGTAAATGATTACCAGATGGAAAGGGGCATCGACGGCGTGCGCTCCAAGACTCGCTTCACAGAACCAGATTGGAGCGCAACGTCGATCGTGCAAACGTTCCGCTGCGTGTCATAGGCGTGCGCGTCAAGCTGATGACAAAGCGCGTCTACCCATATGCCGCATGGCGTTATGCGCTTCAAGCCTCACACCGGAAAGGGAGGCCGGAGCACAACGTCATGCGTGCGGACGTAAGGAGATCACGTGATGCAATCGAGAATACTGTGGCCGAAGACTGTCATCACAAAACGTAATAGAAACTGCATGCCGCACTCGCAGTTAAACAAGATACAGCGTATGGAGACCATAGATGAGATAGAGGTCACAGATCTGTGATATCCATATCAGGGGAGTTTTGGTATATTTTACAATAATACATTTAAACAACACATGCAGGAAAAAGAGAATAAACCTGCCAGTGTAAACGTATAAAAATTATACTAGGCCTCATAATGTTTATAAATGGCATATGTATAGATAGTGCACACTTATCAAATTAAAATAGCGTCATCATGAAATAAATCAAAATATATTAAAACACTGTAAAATTAAAATTGTAAAATTAACTAAATAGAAAAATATTAAATTTATACATATTTAATTAATAAAATGTTTCTTGGAGCCGTAATTAAGCAAGGGCACATAACATATCAAAAACTTCAGGATTTATTAATAAAGGCGTTTATGTCCCACTCGACATTGAGGCCATGTGGGACATACGTACGCAGTTCATATATCCAATAAACCTCGAGTTGAGAAACCCCTCTCAATTTAGCTCCTCCCCTCCAAGGTGGTACATATTTATCAATTATCAAGAATTGAGTACCTATGGGGTTGCGTAAATGACATTCCCTATAGTGTCGTGGGACGGTGTGTTTTGTACTTCCACCGGAAATTTTGGCAACATGCTCACCTACCCGTACGGAAAAGGCCCGTATGGTACGACCAACGTACTGTTTTCCGCACGGGCAGGTGATGAGGTACACCACATGTGTGGTGGCACAAGTGCAGAAAGACTTGATAGGGTAACTGCGACCTGTATTGGTGGACCTGAATTCCAACGATTTGGATCTCCCATTAGTATTTACCAAGCAAACACTGCACTTCTTACATGGATAATACCTCTTCATATCTTGAAAAAACTCGGGACGACAGGGTGGATCAACAATATTGGGAGCAATTCTATTTCTAAGAGTGGGGGCTCCTCTGAAGATAACTTTAGCTTTCTCTGGTAAATTAGGCCCCAACACTTTATCACTCCTAAGTATATCCCAATGTTTGTCGATGATGGACTTGATGTCTCTGTGCTGGTTAGAATATGAGGTAGAAAAATCATAGAGAACCTGAAGGAATCATCAGGTTCTCGTGGGGCTTTATCCATCAAGAGTGTACTCCGTTCTATTAATGCCACCTTCTGTAACTCAAGATCTACTGCTGCGATGTTATACCCCTTCTCAACAAACCTACTTTTAAGCATAGATGCTTGTGAGAAATAGGCATCATCGTCTGTACAGTTCCTGCGTAGACGCAGGAACTGGCTGCGTGGAACAGAATTGAGCCAACTTCTATGGTGGCAACTATCAGTTGGAATAAAACTATTCCTGTCAGTCGCCTTGAAGTGGGTCTGGAATTTGAAACTTCTAGATTCAAGTTCGATTTCCAAGTCTAAGAAAGTGATCTTCACAGGACTGGAATCGAAAGTGAATGAAATGCCACGTTCGTTGGTATTCAGAAATAAAAAATATTCCTTTAGACTCTGTCGTGAACCATCCCATAGGAGGAGGACGTCGTCAATGTACCTAGCCCAAAGGACGAGGGACGGATGTTGATCATGATAGACGACGTCCTCCTCCCACTTGGCCATAAAAAGATTGGCAAGACTGGGGGCAAACTTGGCCCCCATTGCCACCCCACGTCTCTGTAGATAATATTTCTGATCGAACCAAAAATAATTGTGGGTGGTTGCGAATTCCAGTAGCTCAATAATAAATTGTTTCTGCACTTCTACAATAGTATGTTCACGATCAAGAAAAAGTTTAACAGCTTCTATTCCAAGTTGGTGGGGGATGCAGGTGTATAAGGATGCTACATCGGCAGTAGCGAGAAGGTAGTCACCCTTAATCTCAATCCCTTCTAACAGTTTGATAGTTGAAGTGGTATCCTTTAAATAGGATGGTGTTGCTTTCACTAAGGGTTGTAAGTAGAAGTCAATATAGCGTCCTATACGTGTCGGGTGTCTATAGTATGCCTGTAAAGTGGCGCATCTTGCAAAATGACATTTCTAAAGAAAAAAAAAGGCATTTAAAATGACTCAGGGCACAAACACTACGCCGAAGATCTCGTCGATAAATTTCATACCCTTCTGACGGACTCGTCGCGGATGGGGAGGCTCCCTGCTTCCATGAGTGAAGCGGTGATTGTGGTCATTCCCAAGCCGGGGAGGGACCCTACGCTGTGTTCCTCGTATCGTCCCATCTCTTTGCTCAATGTGGACGCGAAGATTTTGGCGAAGATTCTTGCGAATAGACTAAATCTGGTTATCACTGCCCTAGTCCACCCAGACAAAACAGGCTTTATGCCAGGGCGGGGAACAGACATTAATATCAGACGCCTTCTCACCCACATTGACAGGTCTGGGGAGGGTTCGGCGGGGGTGGTGGCCTCACTCGACGCAGAGAAGGCTTTTGACTCTGTCGAGTGGGGCTACCTGTGGGAAGTGCTCTCTAGTTTCGGGTTCGGACCGTTCTTTACGAACTGGGTGCGAATGCTATACAATTGCCCCTCAGCCAGGATTAGGACCAATGGCTGCCTTTCTGATACATTTCAGCTAGGCAGGGGTACGAGGCAGGGGTGTCCCCTCTCCCCGGACTTATTTGCCCTGGCGGTGGAACCCCTTGCCATACTGTTGAGAGCGGATGAGAGAGTCCGGGGATTGCGGGTAGGCCCGGTGGAGGAGAAGGTGTCTCTGTATGCGGACGATACCCTCCTCTACCTGGCTGATGCCTCATCCTCATTGCAGGTGGCCTTAGACCTGATTGACCGGTTTGGCCGATATTCGGGCATACGCGTCAATTGGGATAAATCGGTTCTTTTCCCGCTTCATCCCTCCTTTTTGAGACCATCAACTCACCCGCCGCTTCGCTGGGTGGATGAGTTTAAATATCTGGGTATAAGGGTTAGTGCTGGGGCAGGTGAGTATTTTGTCAAGAATGTTCAACCACTTGTGGCCCAATTGGTAACCAAATGCGCGGCGTGGCGATCCCTCCCCCTAACACCGGTGGGTAGGGTCAACCTGCTGAAAATGGTATACCTTCCAAAATTCCTGTACTTTTTTCGCAATACCCCCTCGCATTTACCTAGGTCGTTCTTTAAACGGTTGGAGAGTGTGCTGTTGTCTTTTGTGTGGGCTGGGCGACCTCCCCGAGTGGCGAGGCAAATCCTCTACCTCCCTTTATCTGGGGGGGGCTAGCACTTCCGAATTTCTTGATCTACTTCTGGGCAGCGGTGCTGGTTACGGTCCGGTGGTGGTTCTCCCAGCCTAGGCAGAACCCGGCAGTCACGCTGGAGGCAGCTATTCTGGGATCCTACGCGGCCCTGAGTAATTTGCCATTCCGCGGTCTCAGAGCGAATCCCTCTATGACAGCCCTCATGCGGACCACAGTCAAGGTCTGGCAGGAAGCTCGAATGGTTTATAGGAAGCCTGCCCATATCTCCCCGCATACGCCCCTGTGGAGCAATCCCATGTTGCCCCACCTGAACAGCATCCCGGACCCCTCGCTCTGGGCTAAGAAGGGTATTATCAAGCTGAATCAGATAGTTCAGGAGGGCAGGCTTATGCCCTTTCGAGAGCTGTGCCGGGTACATGCCTTGCCGAGCTCTTTTCAGTTTAGATATTGCCAGCTTGCACATGCCTTTAGAGCCCAGTTCCCTGAACCTCTGACCTTAGAGTCAGACTCTATCGAACGTCTCCTGGCCTCCAGTGTAATGTCGCGCCCTCTATCGTCCTTATACTTACGTCTAACAGTGGCGCACGACGCCAAGCTTATTGGGTCCTGGGAGAAATGGAGGACTGACATACCCTCCCTGGATGAGGAGGGTTGGGAGGATTGTATTTCCTCATATATTCCCTCTTTGATCGCCGCGAAGGATAGATTTATACAATTTAAATTCCTCCACAGAGCTTATTACACCCCACAGAGGCTGGCTCGCATCTATCCGTTGAGGGATCCTAATTGCCAGAGATGTAAAGTAGAGCTGAGAACATTTTGGCATATGGTCTGGGCGTGTCCTAGGCTCCAGCCGTACTGGACAGCAGTAGCCTCCCGACTGACTGACGTGAGTGAGACGGTTATCCCAGTTGACCCGACAATCCTGTTACTTAGCCACCTGGAGGACGTTGTGGGGGATAGGTACTGTAAATTACGCCTGACCTTTGCACTCTTCTATGCCAGACGGGAGATACTGTTGAGATGGAAGTCGGAGGATCCCCCCACTTGTGCCTCTTGGCAGCGTACTGTAAACTCAGTCCTACCCCTTTATCAGCTGACCTATGAAAATAGACAGTGCCTGGACAAGTTTGACAAGATCTGGTCCAGTTGGACGGGAACTCGGGTGGCCCTCGACCCCCCTTCTCCTGATTGAGGAGGGGTGCTTGCGGCGGCCCGCGGGATGAGATAGTCGTTGCCTGAGGCCCCCCTTCCCTGCTGCACTCCTGCGCTCCCTAAGTTTCAGGGTCTGGGTGGGTTGGGTGGGATTCACTAATTTCTCATCCTTTCCGAACGAGACTGTGCCTTGGGTCATACCCTTGGCCGGATGGCTTTTTTTTACGCTCCTGTTACTGGATTTGTACATCAATGTATTTACTGTGCTTCACTTTGTAATGCAATGCATCCCTGTTAAAAAAAAATGACTCACGGCTGTAATAAATTGTCGGGTCCCGGCGAAAAAGGTCATTGTAAAAAATGGCATGGGTTTCCCCTCAGTCCATTACCGGGTCTTTTGGGTCTTGTATGAATATTAAGGGAAACCCTGAACCAAAATTTAAAAAAAATTGCGTGGGGTTCCCCCAAATTTCATACCAGGCCCTTCAGGTCTGGTATGAATATTTAGGGGAACCCTGCACCACTTTTTTTTTAATGGTGTAGGGGTCCCCCTCAAAATCCTTATACTCATACCAGACCCAAAGGGCCTGGTAATATACTGGGGGGAACCCATGCCATTTTTTAATGACTTTTTTCTGTATTACCGAAACCTGACAATTCATTTAAAATTACTTTTCCCTTTTTTTGCATTGATACAAACACTTTTTATGACAATAACTTGCATATACGCCTTTACAATTAGCATGTTTGATTTTTCATGTCCGTGTCCCATAGACTTTAATGGTGTTCGGGTGTTTTTGCCTGTTCGCATGTTCTGGTGCGAACCGAACCGAGGGGTGTTCGGCTTATCCCTAGTCATGCCGTGCAGTCCTAAAAACCCTGTTTTCTCTAGGATTCACTGTATGCCGTTTTCAGTTCACACATATCAACTTGTTACTGTACTATTTAAAGCTGAATACTGCTTTACATGCTACATGTATGTGTATTCTTACCTGACTTTTGGTATGCTTTGTGTATTTCTTCCAGATATGTGCAGTAATCCCAGTGTTCCTCTGTGCTTCCTGTAATAAAGGCCGAGCACTGTTGATTTCTCTCCTTGTGTAGTTTTCTGCAGTTTTCTGTAGTGAGTGGAGCTTGTTGGGTCCTTCCCACAGCTCTGGCCTCTGAACAGGTTATGTTTGGCACAGTGATGATGTCACTGCTACCTTTACAAAATAATGCTTGTAATGGAACATCCCACACTCCGCTTGAGTGCTTCCGTCAAATACCGCTTCCTATCAGTCTGGATATAAATATCAGATATTCCAGCTGCTCTCAGGCATACAACGAGACAAGACTTGTTTGTGTGCTGAACATGGAGTGTTTAATAAAACCAAGAATGCAACCTTATATACAGTTTAAAGAGGAGGTAACCAGAACATAAATTAACATGAGCTAATTAACTAATCATTTATCGAGACTAGGCGACTGAGATATGACCTTTCAGAGTAGATGTCCCGTCTCCGCTCACCTGCTATACAATACACATTATCATAAGTTTAAACACAGAACATCTTCACACAATAGCAGGGTCAATTAGCACAGAGAACAGACAGATGGCTGGAGGTGAGGGCATTAGCATCTAACAGTATGTGTTCCAACATGATGGATGAGTCACTCTTAGGCTGGGTTCACACTACGATTTTCCCGTCTGTCAGCCGCATACGATTTCAGTTTTGAAAACGTACGGGCCCGAACGGGAAAACGCATACATAGACAATGCATTGCAAATCGTATGCACTCAGATGCATCCGGGTGCGTACGATTTGCTGGCAAAACGTTTTTTAACAGTACACAAAACCGTGTTCGACCACGGTTTTGAGTCCGTTTTTGAAACCGTATGGCAAACGCATACGTTTTTTTTTAACATTAAAGTCAATGGAAAACGCACATATGTGCGGTTCCATACGTATAAACCGTATGCGTTTTTCGTCTGCGCATGCGCATTTTCAAAACAAGAAAATCTTTTTTTATTAAATGACACTAATTCCAAAAACATATGCGTTTTTTTTTTAATCAAAACCGGATGGAACTGGGAGGAGTCTAGGATGGCGCGAGCCTCACTCCAGGGCGGTTAGGGAGAAGGCTCCCGAGAAGGTCCCGCAACGCTGGGATGGCTGAATAGCAAGCCGTCCACCTAGCTGCCTGTCTGCCGATACTGACCCTTAACTTTGCCGATCCTAATGCGCCCTGCTTAGCTGTATCCTCCGCTCTGCTCTCCCCCCAGTTGGGCTCTCCCAAGTCCTCTCAAACTCATGCCCATTCCTTTAAGCTCCCGCAGAAGCCGACAGTAATAGCTAAACTACGCTCACGGTGCGGCTCGGCTCTCGTCTTAGCCCCGCCGACGGTCACCTGGTTGTCCGGCCCCGGGCGCCTCTCCGGTCGCATCGGCGGACCCCTCGCGGTATTGCGATTGGCTCTGTTGGGGGGAGCGGAGGTTGCTGGAGCCGGCTTGTTTGCGGTGTCCTTGTGTCGGCGGTGTCCCTTTGCTGGGCTCCCAGCGCTTTGCCGCGGTGTGGTTCCCGGGTCGCGGGACTGCGCTGTGCGGCGTCCAGTGGGGAGCCGGGGAGGTGACGGGCGCAGACGGGGGGGGACTGCCGGAGGCTGAGATGGAGGTGGAGACGGAGGGGGACATGAAGTTTAGATTTTTTTCACTAGATCCTTCAGCATCCTAGATTAAAACTGAAAACCATTGGACCTGGGATTGGAGCTGGAATCGGACTTGGTTATTTTGTCAAAGACACCTTTCAACTCTGCCGCCCCTACCGATCTCCATGAAGCAGCTATTGCTACAGCAATAGATAACCTGCAAAGTCTGCAAACAAAATTGTAAGTATTAAACATAAAGAAACCCAGAATAAGGATGTCGGACTAGGACAAGGGGAAGAGGATCTGTTGGTCTGTGAGTCTGTGAGTAAGACATTATTTTTCCTTGTTCTTGCTGTGAGCTTTATATTGAGCTATATAGTACAAATAAAATAAGAACCTGCGAGAGCAGTGGAGGCGGTTGAACAGGAGATCAAGTCAAAGTGCCTCCACACCTTTAAAGTGAACACATTAACATGCCCTCTCCCCCCTTGCTCCATTACATGAACAAAGTCCACTAACACCTCCAACTGAATTATATAGCAGATCGTACGCATATAACAATTATACTTTAACTATTTAGTATTATTTTTCTGGGTCATATGGTGACGTATGGTGACTGTGGACTGGTTCGTAAGAATTACGGTTGGTAGGACACTTGGTCGGCGAACAAGAAACCACCTACCAACAATTAAATGGGCGAGATTCACCGATGTCAGTGTCATATGTCAGTCAGTGTCATATGGTCATATGGTGATATATCCGATCTGATCATTGATAATAGCTGCTAACAGCGGTGGTAAAAGTAAGACTGGGAGGAAACAGTGAACCTCAACACTCTGTAATATCTAAAGTATTAAGTCTCTGCAACTCTGAGAAAAAACAGTGGGCCTCGGGGAACCATCTTTAAAAGGCCCGGTCTCCTTCCCTCCTTCCTTTTTTTGTCCCTTAGATTAAATGTGTCTCTAGTTGTGCTAAATTATAGATATGAGTACTAGAGCGAGGGGAGCCAGGGGGGGTTCCTCCTCGACCCCCCGTCTGAGCCAAAGCCCAGGGCCAATGAGCAAACACGTAACGCAGGGAACGAACGGGAGGGAGAGGGAAAAAAAAAAGACAAGACAAAACCTGCTTTAATTAATCCAAATA
Source organism: Rana kukunoris (assembly GCA_029574335.1). Lineage (NCBI taxonomy): Eukaryota > Metazoa > Chordata > Amphibia > Anura > Ranidae > Rana > Rana kukunoris. The sequence continues at coordinate 110,313,758 of CM056059.1, read as the reverse complement.
GCTCAGCAAACTTAGAATCCCAATCAGAGTCAGCAACAGACCGCGATCATGAAACAGCTACAATACTGGATGTAGAAGACCAATTATCAGACTTGGCATTACCAACAAAAACTGAAATGAAGGAAATGTTTGCTGCTTTAGAAAAAGCGCTGTCATCACAAATGGAGAGAATGGAGAGGAATATAGGATTCATGTTAGAAAGATTGGAGGAAGTTGAAAAAAAAAAACAGACCATAACTTTAATACCATCAGAAAATAGAAATAAAAAAAGAGCAAAGGGAACACGCATATAAAGCAGAAGACCAGGAAAACAGAGACAGACGAAAAAATATCAGGATACGTGGAGTCCCCGACTCCTCCCAGTCAGAAAACCTCCCAGAAATTATACGGAAAATATGCAACCCAATACTTGACAGAGAAATAACTCTCCCATTAAAAATAGAATGCGCCCATAGGATAAGGAGGCCCCGAGAAATCTCTCAAGATAAACCCCGAGACATTATAATACGATTTGAAAGTTGGGAGGAAAAAAAACAACTATGGAAAAATCTAAGCGGAAAGCCCCCAATTAAATTTGAGGATCAGAGTATTCAAATATATCAAGACCTGTCACAAGAGACACTTAGAAGAAGAAGGAACTTGAAGCCACTATTACGGGTGTTAGAAAGATCTAGAAATACAGTATAACTGGGGTTTCCCAGCATGTCTGATAGCTAGAAAAGAGGGGACCACGGCGAAGCTAAGATTCTTGGACGAAATCCCTGAGTTTTGTCAAAGGTTGGGAACCCCAACCCCAAGTAATCAATAAAGAATCGAAGAACCATATCTGTGGGGGGAGAGAGAGGGCGGGAGGGGAGGTTAATAAATAGTCACTAATAATATGATATATGTCTGGGGCCACTAGGTATAGCGTTGTGGAGACATCGGGGCTCGGGAGCTCTTGACTGCCGGAGGAAATCTCCCTGGGTTCAGGGGATTAGAGGAGGCGTCGATTTGTACTCCGCCTCATCGCCGAGGGAGCACCCTTGCACATTAAGTGTAAGAGAAGATGCTTCGAAAGATGACCTTAGGGTTAAGATTCCATCAACATGGGAAAGGGGGGTGGGGTGGCCTGGGGATGGGGAGGGGTAGGGGGGGGAGGAGGGAGGGGGCTCAGGGGAGGAGGAAGGGGGTAACGGGGACCAGGGAAATTGGAGGTAGGGGAGGGATGGGTGGGATGGAAACGAGAAGAAGGAATATTGGAACGGGCGATTATCAGATCACAATGAGAAGACGAATTAGCGAGGGAATAGACATAAGAGATCAGAAACAAACACATGTCTAAGGTAAACTTAATCACATATAATGTAAGGGGCCTTAGTTCTCCGCGTAAAAGACATATGATCCTAAAAGAGATCGAGAGATATTCCGCAGACGTTGTTTTCCTCCAGGAGACTCACATAACCCTTGATTCAAGGGTGAGGCTTAATTCTTGGGCAGTCCCAACTTGGTACTATGGAGACTCTCCGCAGAGAGGATCTAGAGGAGTCGCCATAGGGATAGGGAAAAATTTAAGTTTTGTAGTGGAAGATAGGTTAGTGGACCCTGATGGCCGATATATGTTCCTAAGAGGTCTCCTACAAGGTAAGCGATATACACTGGCCAACGTTTACTGTCCAAATAAACTCTCCCAGAAATACTTAATAACTACCTTGAATAAACTTATGGAATTCAAACAAGGAAATGTTGTTCTAGCTGGGGACTTTAACTTCACCCTTGACATACAACTAGATAGAATATCGACAGTTAATATAGCAAACACTAAGCAACAACAAATAGTGAAAAAGAAACTTTTTCTGAGTCAGTTAATAGACCCTTGGAGGGTTTTCAACCCAACCAAAAAGGATTATACATTTTACCTACTGTACATAATATGTACTCGAGGCTAGATTACATAATGGTTGATCATGAAACCTTAGAGTATGTAGATAACGCTGCAATAGGGGTCGTGACAATCTCAGATCACGCCCCTGTTACGGTGAGCATACACTTCCCAGAAATTGAAGAAAGAAGGGGATCCTGGAGATTAAACTTGTTATTAGAAGACATAGAAGTCACCGACATAATAAGGATAGACATAGATGAATACTTTAAGCTTAACAACACCCCTGACGTAAGCACAGCAACTATTTGGGAAGCCCATAAGGCTAGTATCCGAGGTAAACTAATTTCCCTAGGGGCAAAAAAAAAAGGATAGTGATATAAGCAGAAAAAGGATAATAAAAGAGCTTCAAGATCTAGAAACTAAACATAAAAATCAAACAAACAACAAAAAAGTCTATCATGAATTGTTAATAAAGAGGACTCAATTAAAAGATCAAATGAAGAATGAAACTAGGAAAATATTTAAAAACGTGATGAAAGAAAGGTATCTATGGGGGAACAAACCTGGGAAATATCTGGCCAGGATCTCAAAAGAAAAGAGAAACCTAAACTACATAGAAAAAATAATAGACCAGCAAGGACAGATGCGGTATAGGACGACCGAGATAGCCGAAGCTTTCCGGACGTTCTATGCCTCTTTATACTCTATTAGGATAGGCGAGACACAAGAGGAAAAGGCAAATAGAGAAGAAAAAATAAGAGAATACCTAAGTGAGACCAATCTACCAAAACTAACACAGGAAATAGTAGAAATTTTAGAAAAGCCAATAACACAAACAGAAATCAGTCAAGCGATCCAAGGAACTCCAGGGGGGAAAAGCCCAGGCCCTGATGGCCTGCCAATAAAATACTATAAAAAATTTAGAGTCATTAATCCCAGAAATGTGTACTTACTTCAATAAATTAGGGGGAATAGAAGAAGTAAGGAAAGAATCCCTTCTTGCCAATATCGCTATTATAGCCAAACCAGGAAAAGATAAGACCCTTTGCTCTAATTATCGTCCAATAGCATTGTTAAATGCTGATATAAAAATCTTCGCAAAGATACTGGCAACAAGGATAAAACCGTACATGCCTGACCTAATAAGTTCAGACCAGACGGGATTTGTAAGAGGCAGAGAAGGGAGGGACAATAGCTTAAGAACACTTTTAATGCTACAAGTTGACAAAAGGGATGGACCCCCAGCCGTACTCATGTCATTAGATGCTGAAAAAGCGTTTGACAGAGTCGACTGGGGGTTCATGATGGAGACTTTAAGAAGTATAGGATTGGGACCTAGATTCATGAAATGGGTCGGAAATCTATATAAGTCCCCTACGGCAAAAGTAAAGGTAAATGGGAGGGATTCCAAGGTGATTGATATGATGAACGGAACAAGGCAGGGTTGTCCGCTCTCCCCCCTCCTTTATGTGATGGCCTTGGAGCCTTTGTTGTGCAAGATCAGGAACAACCCAGACATAGGTGGGGTGAGATTAGGAGAAGAGGAACAGAAATTGGCAGCATACGCCGATGATGTCCTCTTGTATGTGACCAAGCCCAAAATATCAATTCCTAAAATACTGGAGGAAATAGGAAGATACGGTAGACTTTCCAACTTCAAAATAAACCCAGTAAAAACTGTCATCATGAATATAGGGATCGATCAAAAGGAAGAGGAAGTTCTACGTAGAACATTTACCTTTACGTGGGAACAAAAATCACTCACTTATCTGGGGATAAAAATAACCCCTAAAGTAGCAGGCCTCTTCGAGGCAAATTATATTCCTCTACTCAACGACATAAGACGAGATCTAAAAAACTTCTCCTACAAACAGATCTCCTGGATGGGGAGGATTAATTTATTCAAAATGACAGTTTTACCAAAGATAATTTATACATTTCAAATGCTTCCAATAAATGTTCCACAAAGCTTTTTCAAGGTAGTAAAAAATATTATTTCAAAATTCATATGGCAAGATAAAAAAACCAGAATAAGCTATGCAACCCTAACCCGGGAAAAAAAAAGAGGAGGACTGGCTCTCCCAGACATAAAAAGATACTATCAAGCTGTAATTCTAGCGAGACTAGTCGAATGGACAAATAAGAACTCACAAAAAAAATGGGCCCACTTGGAAAATGGGATAAGCAAACAGCACCTAAGCACAAACATATGGATCCCACCTAAATACAGAATAATTAACTTAAATACACATACTATCACAAAACAGGTTTTTAAGACATGGGATTTGGTACACAGGAGGGAAAAATGGGAATATAATTCCCCACTAATCCCATTAGTAAATACAAACTTTTTTGCACCGGGGAATAGGTCTACACTTGGAAAAAAACTAGGCAGCACAAGACTTGGGAATATAGTAGCACAAGGAAAAATAAAAAATAAAGAAGAGATACACGCAGTAGTAGGGGCACAACAGATAACTGAATGGGAATACTTACAATTAAAGCATTTTGTTATCACACTTCCACCACCAATAAGGGATGATATAGCACAGAACCCAATAGAAAAACTTTGCACCAGGGGAGAACCACTATCACATGGAATCGCTAGGATTTATAAAATCCTTACAGATATAGGGACAAAAGATCCACTACAAAGTATAGAAGCCTGGGAGAAAGAAATCGGAGAAAGAATAGAAGAAGTGCATATGACTAGAGCGACATTTACTTATGCAAAAGACATAACAACAGTAGAAGCTAATTATAAATGCATGTTGAGATGGCACTTGACACCTGTTAGACTCAATAAAATATCTTTGGATAATTCCCCCCTTTGTTGGAGGAAGTGCAACCAAGTTGGGACCGCCCTGCATATATGGTGGGACTGCCCGAGGATCCGGGAATTCTGGACTGAGATTCTTAAATTAATCGAGGAAATCTCAGGAGAAAAGATCCCATTAGATCCACTGTCCTGCCTATTTCATAGACAAGGATTAGTAAAAGGGGGGAAAAAATATGCCTCAACATTGGTCCCAGTGCTGTTGAATGCAGCAAAGGGACTGATCCCGAAATTCTGGCTTTACCCACATAAACCACCCTTAAAAGAATTTATATATCGTGTTGATCATATAGCAGAGATGGAGCATCTAAGAAGGGTTGACCAGGGTGAGGAAGAGGGCGGAAGGGGCGGAAAGATATGGGATCAGTGGAGAACTTATAAAACTTCTGAAAATTTCTCTATAATATTATCAGAAATAAATCAATAAACGTCTTAGACCCGACCAAAAAGGGAAATGAGGTAAGAATTGGGGGGGGGGGCAAACATCAGGGGGGGGGGATAAATAAATAAATAAGCATACATAGAAACCCAGGGGGGTAGGTGTTGAGGCGAGAATCGAGAGTGTATAACCTCACAAGAGCCATACAACAATTGTACATATAACCATTTGTAACAATATTGCTGTTTCCATAAGATAAAAAAAAAAAGAGAATGATGAAATAAAAAAGTTATAAAATAACAAAAACACATTGAATCACCCACAAATGATGCAAATCCGAGGTGGAAAGATGAAGGTCGGAACAACGATGAACCCCTCAAACATCTCAAACGTCTGGGTTAAGTCTGATGTGGAAAAAAATAAAATAAAAAAAAAATAAAAACGGATGGAACCGTACGCACTTTTTGAAACCGTATACGTTTTATAAACGCATACGTTTACGTACGGTTCAATCCGTTTCAGCCGCATACGTTTTTTCATATAAATCGTATGTGGCTGACGGATGGGAAAATCGTAGTGTGAACCCAGCCTTACAATTAACCCGCTGAGTTCAGAATCAACAAACCGTGAATAGTTTTTTACAGATATCTTGGAATATATTGTGGATAATAATTACATAATAATCCAATCTCAGGTAGTCCAAGATATCATTCCTCAGTCATCCTATACCCCTAGTGGACATAGGATGATTTTAGACATAAGATGGTTCGGGGATGTCCCGGATGAGTTTGTCATAATGCTTTTATTCACTAACTCAATATGTGCACACAAAGTGCGTTTATATCCTTTGTGGCTATTGAAACTAAATTTAAATAGAAGTTTTTTGTGCCTGGAGTTCAGCTTTAACTTAATATATTTTTTTATTTTATTTTTTTACGTGACATTTCATTTTCATATTTTTTTTGTTGTAATTAATCTACATACTTGCAAATACTCCCTCTACTGGTCTTATAAACACAACGATTAGCCTTTTCTGCTTTAAACTCTATTTTCTGCCATTTTTTTCCATAGAGTGGGGAAGAGTCAAAGTGTGTGTTTTTTTTTTATTTTTTTTTTTTGAGTGGGAGGGGTTCACAAATACTGACTATCAGATTATTGATTCAGTGTTATCAAGTTAGCAGCTATAACAAAATGTATATACTGTAGATACGGGGGCTGTACCAAAAGTAATGCAAAAGTGGGCATAACTTTTTATTAACTTACGAAGGTCATTCAAATCTAATATCTTGGTAGAGTAGATCTTCCTCCATAGTAACTTTTCTTCTTTGTCATTGCAGGTAAATAATGTATCCCAAGCAGAAACATTGGGGGTTATTTACTAAAGGCAAATCCACTTTGCACTACAAGTGCCACTGTAATTGTAACTGTAAAATACACTGCACCGTATTTGCCGGCGTATAAGACAACCTTTTATACTTAAAAATATGGCTCAGAAATCAGGGGTCGTCTTATACGCTGGATGCAGACTGCGGGTTTCCATTTTTTAAAAGCCGAACCTCCTCCTCGTGCTGTTCCATGATAGGCAGAACACTTAGTTTCCCTGCAGTGTTTCCCAGCAGTCTATCACGGACGTTGTCTCGTCCTCGGCCTCAGACGAGAGGACTGTGATAGGCGAAACACTGAACACAGGCTCTGCTGGGAAACTGAGTGTTCCGCCTATCACAGAACAGCACGAGGAGGAGGTTCGGCTTTTTAAAAATGGACGCCCGTAGTCTGACTCACTTTGCCAGGCATATAGGAATGAAGATCAGCGAAGTGAGGTGAGGCAATGGCACGGTAAGGTAATGGCACAGTGAGGTGAGGCAATGGCACAGTGAGGTGAGGCAATGGCATGGTGAGGCAATGACACAGTGAGGTGAGGCAATGCCACAGTGATGTGAGGCAATGGCACAGTGAGGGGGGGAAGGGGGTTGTCTTATGCGGCAAATATATCCCAAAACCAACATTTTAGCTGGAAAATTAGGGGGTCGCCTTATACGCCGGCAAATACTGTAACTGTAAAATGCACTTTAAATTGCACTGAAACTGCACTTGGAAGTGCTTTTGCTATAAATCTGAGGGGTAGATCTGAAATGAGGGGAAGGTCTGCTGATTTTATTATCTAATCATGTGCAAGCTAAAATACTGTTTTTTATGTCCCCCTCGGATCTACAGCAACTGCACTTTCAAGTGCACTTTCAGTGCAATTTCAAGTGCACTTTGCACTTGTAGTTTGCACTTGTAGTGCAAAGTGGATTTTCCTTTTCGTAAATAACCCACCATGTTACCAAAAGTATTGGGACACCTGCATTTCCACGCACATGTAGCCAGATTCAGGTAGATGGGCGCATATTTGTGCAGGCGTAGTGCAGCTCCTTTGCGCTACGCCGACGAAACCAAGAGAGGCAAGTACAGTATTCATAAAGCACTTGCTCCCAGCGTTGCGCTGGTGTAACATAAATTTGAAGGCGTAAGATGACGTAAGTGTAAGTGGGTGTGACTACGCCAGCCCAACTTCCTGGGATACGCTGGCCCACCGGCTTACGCCGAGTGCATAAATGCGCCCAGACATGCGCCCAGACATGCGCCTGTCCGACGCAAAAGTACATCCTGTTTTTTTTTTCCCCTGAGCAAGGTACTTTTTGCTGTGTGATTGCTGCTGAAGTTTCTGTGAAGGAGAGGAGGAAGAAGAATTTCACGCCAAAGGAGATGGCACTCCTCATCTCTGCTATTGAGGTGTATGATGTCTTCCTCCATGGTGCCCAGAGTCGCGATACCAGCCGGGCCAGGAAACAGGTCATCCTGGAGACCTCAAGGACAGGTAAGTGTTTTTTGTCCCTCATTCGGTGTGTAGCATGTAAGGGGACAAGTGTGTGGGTCCACCAACATGTGAATGCTTTGTGTCATCCACAGATGTGCAGGAGGGAGCGGGGCCATCTGCTGACGGTGGCCATCCCATGCCATCATCCCCGGAACATCATCCTGAGCCTGACCCCCTAGGAAGCCAAGATCCAGCGGTGGAGGGCCACACCTCTCCTCTGGAGGTGGTTGAGGAGGAGACTGTGAATCTAGATGAAGATTCCCTCTACTTTGATGAGTCCTCGGTTTTACCTGGGCCCTCTCACACCTCCACCCCATCAGGGGAAGTCCCTCTGGCTCAGCCACCAGCAGGGGAAGGCCCTCAAGGGCCTCAACATACACACGGTCCCAAGCATCTTCTGCCCCCAGGAAGGCGACACGGAAGACCAGGGGTGTTCCTGTTTCCGTGCAGGAACAAATTGCAAGGGACTAGGCCTGGCAGACCCGGCATAAGGGGAAAAAGCCGGGCACCTGCACCGGCTGGCAGACAGCCTGGCCTCCTCGGTCCAGATTCCTGATGGCCTGCAGGATATAAGTGCCAACTGTGCTGCAGTGGTCACCGGCCAGGGGGAGCTGCAGGCCACCACAGAAATCCTTGTGGCAGAGGTTCAGACCCTTACTAGGGCGGTCCGGGCCAACACGGCTGCCACCCAGGAGGAGGGGAGGCAGAGGCAGCGCAACCAGCGGCACAACATTGGCTGCCAGCTGAGGATGCAGGCCCAGACCAATCTCTTCCTCAGCCGCATTGCCGTGGCCTTGGAGGGCAGGCAGCCATCACCTGCCAGGAGTGGCAGACCTGGGGATGAGCCACCTCCAGATGCCCCACCCGAGGCTCCCCCAGGCAGCTGAGGAGCCAGAGAGTTGGCACCAGGCGCAGCCCACGTCAGGGCAAATGAGTGCCTTTTTTTTGGTTTGTGCTCACAGTATGAGCTTATTTATGTTTTTTCTGTGCTCAGGATATGAGTTCTTTTATTTTAGATTTGCTCAGATCATGAGTTTTTTAATGTTTTATGACTGCACACAGTCAGTAGTGCAGACTACAGTGTGACTGGTGTGTGAATGTGGGGGTGACACTCCTGCCAGTAAGGGGTGTCACCCTGGGTCGTCGGGGAGAAGTGATCCCCACGACCGTGTGAATATGGTATGAATGGACAGCAACAGAATTGGGGCCTTGGCGCGGCGTTGCTTGGCGCGGCGTTGCTTGGGCTAATCCAATGTGATGTGGATGTGGTGTGTGTGATCTAGGGACCACAGTGGTGTGCATGCGTGCATTGTCCGTGTGCCATGATGAATGTGTGTGTTTAATGTGCAAAGAAGCGTTCCACGAGGACCCTCCTGACAGCTCTTCCCTCAGCCTCAGTTAGGGGGGACTGTGTGGTTCGGGGGTCAGGTCATCACATATGTCAAACTGAAGGCCCTTTCTCATGGCGTAGTTGTGCAGCACACAATATGCACCGATGATCTGGCACACAAAGTTTGGGGAGTACAACAGGGTCCCCCCGGACTTATCCAGGCATCGGAAAAGGGACTTCAGGAGGCCAAATGTGTGCTCTACCACTGCACGGGTACATATGTGTGCTTCATTGTATCTTCTCTCTCCTCTGGTTTGGGGATTCCGTAATGGAGTCATGAGATGGGGCCCAAGTGCATATGCCGAGTCACCTGGAAGGGAAAAGACAGGAGGATGTTAGCCGTGCATGTACTACTTGTGATGTGTGCATCATGGGGTCGGACAGTCATGCCTGACTCCCATGTCACTCACCAACCAACCAGCTGTCCCTGTACTGTTCGAATTCTGTTGGGATGTGGCTTTGACGGTATATGTAGCTGTCGTGGCTGTACCCGGGGTGTTTGGCACGGACGTGCCATATGAGGTATTTGGCATCGGCTATCACCTGTATGTTGATGGAATGCCACTGCTTACGATTGCGGTATATGGCGGGGGGGGGGGCGTAGTGCCACATGTGTGCAATCAATGGCCCCGATGGTGCGTGGGAATCCTGAAATTCTGTAGAAATCCTGCATTACCTTCTGCCGCAGATGCTTATGGGTGGGTTTGATGATGTGGTGGGACATACGTCTGAGGATTGCGGGGACAACCTGGTGCACGCATCTGGTGGATTGTGACATCCCAGCCACAACTCCACTTGTACGCTGAAAAGATCCACTGGCAAGGAAATGGAATGTTGCCAGTACCTTGACCAGTGGCTGCACTGCTTGTGAGCGGTGTGTCTTGCTGGTGATGTCATCATGCAGGGCTGTGGCTAATTCCAGGATGGCATCAGGGCTGAATCTGAAGATGCGATACACCTCCAAATCCCCCATGCCAAAGACGTTAATGCGGATTTGGTATATCCTCTCCCGTGCCTGTGGCCACAGTAGTAGTGCTATAACCATGGCTGCCCCTGGCATGTTGGTATACAGATGTGTGTCCTGCAAGTGTGGTTACTCAGCTCGTCCGTAACGGTGCTGCTGTAGATGCTCTCCAGCTGACCTGTGCTTGTCTGCTGCTGACTTACCCCTGCTTTATGAGGGGTAACTTTAGGCCGGACGTACAACTTACGTGCACCGCGCGTAGCCTGCGCCGGCCAAACGTACGTTCGCAAATCGGCATATCTCCTTAATTTGCATATTTTAATAGGAAATCAATGGGAGTGCCAGATGGGTCCAGCGTAAATATGTGCCTACGCTACACCGGCGTAGGAAAGTTACGTCGGTCGAAAGAAGTTTATTTTCAGGCGTATCTTGTTCTGTGGGTACGGTGCATAGATACGACGGCGCACATTTTGACTTACGCGGCGCATCTCAAGATACGTTGGCGTAAGTCCTACCTGAATCTGGCCCTATATATATATATATATATATATATATACACAGCATATCACAAAAAATCTATTTTTGTAAATATTTTATTATATCTTTTCATGTGACGACACTGAAGAAATTACACTTTGCTACAATGTAAAGTAGTGAGTGTACAGCTTGTATAACAGTGTAAATTTCCTGTCCCCTCAAAATAACTCTACACAGAGCCATTAATGTCTAAACCGTTGGCAAAAAAAGTGAGTACATTCCTTAGTGATAAATGACCAAATTGGGACCAAAGTGTCAATATTTTGTGTGGTCACCATTATTTTCCAGCACTGCCTTAACCCTCTTGGGCATGGAGTTCACCAGAGCTTCACAGGTTGCCACTGGATTCATCTTCCCCTCCTCCATGATGACATCACAGAGCTGGTGGATGTTAGAGACTTTGTGCTCCACCACCTTCCATTTGAGGATGCCCCACAGATGCTCAATAGCACAGCTTCTTTAGCAAGGTAGTGGTCATCTTGGAGGTGTGTTTGGGGTTGTTATCATGTTGCAATACTGCCCTGCAGCCTAGTCTCCGAATGGAAAAGGGAACATGCTCTGCTTAAAGGGGTTGTAAAATATATTTTTTTTCACTAAATAGCTTCCTTTACCTTAGTGCAGTCCTCCTTCACTTACCTCATCCTTCCATTTTGCTTTTAAATGTCCTTATTTCTTCTGAGAACTCCTCACTTCCTGTTTTTTTTGTCTGTAACTCAACACCTTAATGCGAGGCTTTGTCCCTGGTGTGGAGAAAGCCTCTTGAGGGGTGAGCAAGCAAGTCAGAACACTCTCTACTTTGCAGATAGAGAAAAGAACTGTGTGTTAGTGGGCATCCTGACACTCCTGCTCGCCCCCTCCCCTCTCAAGAGGCTTTCTCCACACCAGGAAGAAAGCCTTGCATTAGGGTGTGGAGTTGCAGACAGAAGAACAGGAAGTGAGCATTTCTCAGAAGAAATAAGGACATTTAAAAGCAAAATCGAAAGATGAGTTAAGTGAAGGAGGACTGCACTAAGGTAAAGGAAGCTATTTAGGGGAAAAAATGTTTTCCTTTACAACCCCTTTAAGTATGTCACAGTACATGTTGCCATTCATGGTTCCCTCAATGAACTGTAGCTCGCCAGTGCTGGGAGCACTCATGCAGCCCCAGACCATGACACTACCACTACCTTGCTTGACTGTAGGAAAGACACACGTGCACATGCATGCACATCTGCAGAAGTGCTCGCGGCCATTCTCAGCATCCTTGGTTGGTGCCTGTGCACAGGCATGCGTCAGGGGACAGCAGCTGTACTCTGCAGATGTCTTCCCTGACAGGCCTCTTACTTCGAAAGGTGTCCTCCGCATTGGAGGAAATCCACATATAAAAGCCGGGTGGGTTGTAGAACAGCCGTCTCGCTCACGCTATGATGGTGTGCGTTCCATCGCCTGGAAGCCGAAAGTGGCCGGAGGTAAACATGTGATCGGGATGTGCCTCGACATATGTTTCGTCCTATGACGTCGTCAGTACACTGAAGGGAAGGCTTCCTATTCGATACATAACTAACAAATTTCCCCTGCCCACAACTATAACTGGCCTTCACAGCAAGGAGCACATGGAAGAGCAACACATACAAAACAAAACCCTGGTTCAACTCACCAGCCAGTCTGCTACCAACTGAATTACCCTATCTAACAATTTGCCTTAAAAACAGAGGTTTACACATATTTGCAAATACATGCGTAAGCTGCAGAGACGCTCCAAGGCATCCCAGAATTATCTGCAGTCCTAACTCTTGTAAATTTATGAAAGCCTCCACAGTGGAAGCACATGCATTCTAATGGAGGGATAGAGGCCAGGTGAGGAAGATATGTGTGTCACAAAATTGCACAGTAGTGTCTAAATATATCACAAGGACTGATTTGTGATTTTTAATTTTGTTACAACGCTTGATTTCCATTATTTTTATTGTTGCGCTACACTAATTTACATACATGTATTTCCAGAAAATGTTGTAGAATCATCACCTGTACAGGGTTTGAGCAAGCAACAATTTATTGATTTAATCTAATTATTTATTTTTTTAGAAAAATACAAAACAGTTATAACATATTCAAACAGAAAATGCATTACATCCATTTCCCTAAGGAGCCTAATATTATGTACAGTATAAGATACAATAGACTGAACGACATTATGCAATTATATTCTAACCTACACTATATTACTATAAAAGTATCGGGATGCCTGCCTTTACACGTTAATGACCTCCCAGTTTTAGACCGTAGGGTTCAATAATAAGTTGGCCCACCCTTTGTAGCTATACCAGCTTCAACTCTACTGGGAAGGCTGTCCACAAGGTTTAGGAATGTTTGGCCATTCTTCCTTTTGTAAAGTCAGGCACTGATGGACAAGAAGGCCTGGCTTGCTGTCTCTGCTCTAATTCATTCCAAAGGTTTTCTATCGGATTGAGGGCAGGACTATGTGCAGGCCAGTCAAGTACTCCACCCCAAACTCACTCATCCATGTCTTTATGGACCTTGTGCATTGGTGCACAGTGAAAAATGTGGTAATACTGCGCTGTCTGGGTGATAATAAATGTATAAAATAAAATAACGCAATCAGCTTAAAATGTGAGATACCCACAAACATGTGAACTCTATAGTGATGATAACACAAAGTGATAAAGTACCATTGAATTCAAATGGAACAAAAAATTAGCCCCATGAATGAGATGATGAATCCCATAAGTGACAAAAATATAAGTCAGAGGTAAAAAGTCTATAGTTCAAACACATAAAACCATGAAAAAATGCGTCTGATGATATTGATAGCAGTAAGATATATTTTTCCTTCAAGCAGATAGTGACATCAAATGCAAGAAAACCTCAGAATAGTGCATAGATAGACAGGACACCTCCACCTTTCAATCACAATGCCCCTTACCAGAGGAGAAGATCCCAACCAGAGATCTTCTGACAGCAGATGGCTTACTATCCTAGCCAAGGGGTTTGCGTGGCAGGATATCCAGGAGCCAAGACTTCTCTCACAGTAGACCGATGATTAGTGTAGTTTGAATGTGGAGGAGGAAAAAAGCCATATAGTGTGAACCCATATAACAAATTTATTGTAAAAAATTAAAATCACACTTACAAAAATGCAGATAAAAATCGCTTGTGAAAATATAGCCGGCTGGCTAGCACAACCCGTTCACTCCGGGACACAGTATGCGGTTTAGGACGTCAGCACGCCGCTACCCTACGTCGTTTCGTCTGCTAAGACTTCGTCCTGGGGCACGAGCGGCGTACTGACTCACCGCAATTTATATCTAACAAACCCAGATGGTACCGCCCCCATCTGAGCTCCCAGAATCCCTGAAGCTCTAGTGGCCATCTTGGATGAGGGTAATGTTCAATAGGTAAGAATAGCTAGTCCCTTAATCTCTTGCTGATTTAACTCAAAGACAGCTATAAAAGAGGGAAGGAATTAAAAAAACTTTTAAAAGAACTTTAGCTACTCACAGTAAATAGGGGATTGTGGTATCCACCTCTGAAGACCTTGGATCGCTTTTTGCAAGTCCACCAATGTCACTCTGCTGGGTGCCTCTGCACTTCCATTGTCAACCTTCTTGAGTTTGATTGCAAACATGTATTGGATAGTTGAAATCATCCAGAGCACGCTGCGCTCTGTTGTATACATATCTGTCACATGACAGATATGCACCTCCCCTGTCAGGTGCACCACGGGCCAATGGGAGTGAAGGAGAGTGTGGGCAAAGTTGCCCACACTCGAGTGTCATGTGTAAAACGTGCGCGTCTCCGGTGTATGACGCGCACGATCGTATCAACGATGTGATTGGGCGGACGTAGATAGGTCCGCCCACCAGTGTCAGCCTCTTCAGAGGCATACACCCCGCCCAAGGAAATACTAATCCCTATGGTACAGGCGTCGCCATGTTGGAAACTGGAGAAGTGCCCTTACTATGTATTCAGGATGGTTGATTCAAAAAACGATTGTATCCAATCTGTTCTGCAATCCCCTGAATAAAAAGGCACACAAATAAAAATGTAGCTCCTCACTTAGGCTGCTGATCAAGGCAATATTGTGAGAATTAAACATTTATAATACCTTTGATCAAAAAAGAAAAAGAAAATTACATTTATAATCATATGTTAAAAGGAAACATCCCAACTCAACGGGAATGCCAATAGGGAAAGAGAGTACCCCTGATTGGCTGAAGTTGGAATATGCAATTATGTTGTTGCATTAAAAAAATGTTTAATATATGGACAATACTATATTACAGGTATATAACCTGAATACTTGGGAGAAAAATTCAATTGTGGCCACCCGGAACAGGAAGGGGCCATATTTAAACTGTTCCCACAAAGTTGGGAGCATGAAATTGTCCAAAATATCTTGGTATGCTGACGCCTTAAGTGTTCCCTTTACTGGAACTAAGGGGCCAAGCCCAACCCCTGAAAAACAACCCCACACCCTAATCCCTCCTCCACCAAATGATTTGGACAAGTGCACAAAACAAGGTCAATAAAGAAATGGATGAGCGAGTTTGGGGTGGAGGAACTTAACTGACCTCAACTCGATAGAACACCTTTAAGATGAATTAGAGCGGAGACTTTGAGCCAGGCCTTCTCGCCCAACATCAGTGCCTGACCTCACAAATGCCATTTTGGAAGAATGGTCAATAATTCCCATAGACATACTCCTAAACCTTGTGGACAGCGTTCCCAGAAGAGTTGAAGCTGTTATAACTGCAAAGGGTGGGCCAACTCAATATACAACCCAAAGATTAAGACTGGGATGCCATAAAATTTCATTAGCCAGATTTAGAAAGACTTGCACCGATTTATTTATAGATACGCCGCGTAAGTGTGAATATGCGCCGTCGTAACTATGCGCCGTACACACAGAACGAGATACGCCTGAAAGTAGGCTTCCTCTGACCAACGTAATATTTATTTGCATATTTACGCTGGGCGCTTCCATTGATTCAAATATGCAAATGAGGGAGATACGGCAATTCACGCATGTACATGCGCCCGGCGCAGGCTACGCGCAGTGCGCGTAAGTTGTACGTCCGGCCTGAAGTTGTTCCATCAAAAAGCTGGTTTATCTCTGCACCAGACATGCACAGGTCAGCTGGAGACCAGCTACAGCAGCACCGTTACGGACGAGCTGAGCAAGCTGAGCAACCCCACTTGCAGGACAACACATCTGTATGCCAACATGCCAGGGGTAGCTGTGGTCCTAGCACTACTAATGTGTCCACCGGCACATAGGAGGGCATGGGAGAGGATATACGGAACGCGCATGGTCATCTTTGGCATGGGGGATTCGGAGGTGTATCACATCTTTAGATTCAGACCTGATGCCATCCTGGAAATTGCCACAGCCCTGCATGATCATATCACCAGCAAGACACACCGCTCACATGCAGTGCAGCCACTGGTCAAGGTACTGGCAACACTCCATTTCCTTGCCAGTGGATCATTCCAGCGTACAAGTGGAGTGGTGGCTGGTATGTCACAATCCACCATGAGCAGATGTGTGCACCAGGTTGTCCCCGCAATCCTCAGATGCATGTCCCAACACATCATCAGACCCACCCATAAGCATCTGCGGCAGAAGGCAATGCAGGATTTCTACAGAATTGCAGGATTCCCACGCACCATCAGGGCCATTGATTGCACACATGTGGCACTACAGCCCCCCCGTGCCACAGAACACATATACCGCAATCATAAGCATTGGCATTCCATCAACGTACAGGTGATAGCCGATGCCCAATACCTCATATGGCGCGTCCGTGCCAAACACCCAGGGGCCAGCCATGACAGCTACATATACCGTCAAAGCAACATCCCAACAGAATTCAAACAGAACGTGTACAGGGACAGCTGCCTGGTTGGTGAGTGACATAGGAGTCAGGCATGACTGTCCGACCCCATGATGCAGACATCACAAGGGGCACATGCAAGGCTAACATCCTCCTGTTTTTTCCCTTCAAGGTGACTCGGCATATGCACTTGGGCCCCATCTCCTGACTCCATTCCGGAATCCCCAAACCAGAGGAGAGAGAAGATACTGTACAATGATGCACACATACGTACCCGTGCAGTGGTGGAGCGCACATTTGGCCTCCTGAAGTCCCGTTTCCGATGCCTGGATATGTCCGGGGGGACCCTGTTGTATTCCCCAAACTTTGTGTGTCAGATCATCAGAGCATGTTGTGTGCTGCACAACTACGCCATGAGAAAGGGCCTGGAGATTGACATATGTGATGACCTGACCCCCGAACCACACAGTCCCCCCCTGCCCGAGGCTACCCCGTCTGCTGAGGGAAGAGCAGTCAGGAGGGTCCTTGTGGTAGGCATCTTTGCACGGTAAACACACACACATTCATCATGGCACACGGACAATGCACGCATGCACACCACTGTGGTCCCTAGATCACACACACCACATCCCCATTACATTGGATTAGCCCAGGTCCGGCATGCAGGACTTGGGAGCAGCAACGCCGCGCCAAGGCCCCAATCATGTTCCTGTCCATTTATACCAACTTCTCCCCGACGACCCAGGGTGACAAACCTTACTGGCAGGAGTGCCACCCCCACATTCACACACCAGTCAAACTGTAGCAGTACTACTGACCGTGTGCATACACTACAAAATTAAATGCTCATAACCTGAGCTAATAATACAAAATAAAATGCTCATAACCTGAGCTAATAATACAAAATAAAACGCTCATAACCTGAGCAAATATGCAAAAAACATATCAGACAATCAATTGCCCTGTCGTGGGTCAAGCCTGGTGCCGCGGCTCCTTAACTCTCTGCTGGGAGCTTCTGGTGGGGGAGCTTACATCAGGAGGTGCAGGAGCATCCCCTGGTCTCTCCCTGGCTGACTGCCTGCCCTCCAACAACAGGGCAATGTGGGTGAGGACCGAATTAGTCTCGGCCTGCAGCAGCCTTGTATGCCTTCCCTCCGCCTCAATGGCAGCAGTATTCTCCTCTACCGTCACTGTGAGGCTCCTGACTTCTGCCACGAGGCTGCTGTGGTGGCCTGCAGCTCGCCAAGGCAGATCACCATCGCAGCACAGTTGCCACTGACATCCTGGATGCTGTCGTTTATCTGGGCCGTGGATGCCAGGCTGTCTGCCACACGACGCATCTCCACGACGACAGCACCCATATGGCGGGTCTGGCGGGCCTGATCCATGGCAAGAGTTTCCTGGATGGCCTCAGGAACACCCCTGGTTTTGCGGGTAGCCTTCCGGAGGGGCAGGAGAGGCTTGGGGCCACGTGTACGGGCAGGCCCTTGACGGGCTTTCCCTGATGATGGAGGAGGGTGAGGGGCTAGCCCTGATGGGGGAGGGGCTTCCCCTGATGGGGAAGGAGGGTTGGGAGGGCGCTGGGATGATGGTATCCTCCACAAGGTACAAAACATCCTCCAGGTCCCCATGCTCCTCCACCACTTCCTCTAGAGGAGAGGTGTGGGCACACTCCTCTGGGGAGGCCGACAACGGCCCAGCTCCCTCCAGCACATCTGTGGATGACACAAAACATTCACATGTAGGTGGACCCACACACTTGGCACATGTTCCTTTCCACCCCCTCACATGCTACACACCGAATAGGAGATAAAACACACTTACCTGTCCTCAAGGCCTGGTCACTGGAGTCGAAACCCTCGATGCCCTCCACCAGCTCCCGCTGCATGCATTGGGTGATGACCTCCTCCTCACCCGTCAATCGGACAGATGTGGCTGGTCTTCCTCCCGTGCCCCTTGCGTGCCTCCTCATAAGCGCCAGCTTCTCTCGGACCTTACGTCTCATATCATTTATTTTTTTGGAAATATCATCGGGCTTCCTGGTCTCATGCCCAACGGTATTGACCTGAAGGGTGATCTCCTCCAGAAGCTCCTTCCTCCGTGCCTTGCTGGTCTGGGAACTTTGGGCACCATGGAGGAACTTGTCATATTTGGCCATTCCCGCAATAAAAATTGTACTTTTGCGCCGGACGGGCGCATGTCTGGGCATATTTATACGCTCGGCATAAGCCGGTGGGACGGCGTATCCCAGGAAGTTGCGCCGCGTAGTTGTGAGCATGCGCATAGGGGCGCAAATCGTACGTCCATGTGACTGAGCATGCGCCGTTTTAGATACGCCGGACGATCATTTGCATAAGGTCACACCCACATACATTTACGCTGCCTTACGCCGACGAAACTACGTTACGTCGGCGCAACGTTGGGAGTAGTGTGTGAATAATGTGCTCGCCGCTCTGCGCCTCGTCGGCGTAGCGTATATTCGATACGTGACGCCCGTCTAAAGATGCGCCAATCTACCTGAATCTGGCCCATAGTATATAATTGTATAATTTGGACGGTGAATGGCCATATAGAACATTGAATTTTCTTGCTTCCCTCTGGACATAGTCCTGTTTGTGTCACAGGCAAAGCAGGTCCATTGTGCAGCCATGTTTTGATCTGATTGGTTTGGGAATTAGTGCTCATAAACAACGCAAGTCCTTACCTAGCCACATAGTCAATGTAAGTTATGCAGTTATAATATATTTTTTTCTTTTTTTTTTCACTTTAAGTCTCACTACTAGTGAGGCTCATGACTTGAAAATTTCAAGCTTATAATATTATCACGATGGCTACTTAAAAAAATTATTCTGCTGAAGAGCAAGCTCCAGCTAATTGCCTTCAAGTGTAATATTAATGTTTATTTCCATGCCACTAACCCATGGACGGCATGTTTAATCTTCTATGCTGTGTTTTTTTTTTTTTTCATGATTGGCAGCCTTGCCGCACAATGCTATTTGATTAAGTTCTGATTTGATTGACTGGCCGAATAAAACGTTTCGATTAATTTGAGATTGTTTAGAAAAGTATACGTCCAGAACCTCGAGAGCACTTAACGTAACAATGAAAAAGTAATGGACACACGCCGAGTACATGCATTTAGCCTTCCGCAGTTGTGCCAACGACTTGGAAAAATATTTCAGCAATTTGCTGCCTTTCTGCGGCCCTTCTCACCTTTTGATTTATTAACGTCTTGAAAGAATGAAATTATTTTACAATCATAACATCAAGTTTGCTAATCTAGGTTCACCTGGAAAGTGTCATGTCGCCAGCAGATTGTTTGACTTCTGAAACCTTCATTATTTTCTTTTTAACTCAATCAAGAGTAGGAAACCTTTCTCTCCTTCCCTTCGAATTGCGCCACTTAAGTTGTTATTACAGCTGCTCGATGACTTATTAAAAGAAAGTAGTAGTGTAAAAAATGGTTTTAATGCTTGGATTTTCTTTTGCCAACATCTGACCTCCCCAAGTAGAAGTAGTTTAACAATTTGCAAGGGGAGGGGCATGTGATGAGGGCAAATGGTGGTGTAAGCAAGGTTGTGTTGAACTGTATCATGTTGCTATTGTTCTGTAGTCAAGGAGGTATGTCAATGCATAAAGCGGCATTTAAACAGGATATCTGGGCTCCACTGTGCTTTCTGGTTCCACCCCTGGGCCGCTACATCAATACTGTGTCCTGTAGTGCAGTGGTCATCAACCCTGTCCTCAGGGCCCACTAACAGGCCAGGTTTGCAAGACAACTGAAATACATCACTGGTGATATAATTTGCTGCTCAGTGATTGCAGTATTCTAGTCTGCATCTCCCAAAGGTAATACATAAAACCTGGCCTGTTAGTGGGCCCCGAGGACATGGTGGATGACCACTGCAGTAGTGGCATAGGAGTTGATTTACCAAAGACAATTAGGCTGCCCCCTTTGCAATGGAAGTTGCACTTGGCCAAGGAATTAGCCTCAGAGCTTGGGGAATGAGTAGTGTTGCTCACGAATATTCGCATTGCGAATATTCGTTACGAATATTGCATATTCAACAACAAGCGCCCAGAGGCGATTTAATTCGCATGTGCCGTGCTATATAAGTTTTTCATTCATTCATTCATTCATCGCGGTGAATATTCGCTATTGCGAATATTCGTATTTTTTTAAATTTATTTTTAAAACAGATCACATCCTAGTGATCTCCATCGACGTCTAAAAGCATTGCTGGTATGATTAGAGACTATGGGCCGAGTAGCTGAGGCGATCCTTTTATGTTGCCGAATATACGCAATGCGAATATTCGTATGTTGCCGAATATACGCAATGCGAATATTCGTATTACGAATATTCGCGAATACTTTCTCTGCCCTTCTGTGTTTTGTGTATAAAAAAAAAAAAAAAAGCTTTAGTTTAGTCATAAAAGTTTGTGTAAGTAGAGTTAGTGTTTAGTGCATATTAGTTTAGTAATCCAGGAAATTATATCCGTTTTCGCGTGTTGACGAGAATTTCGCAATCAATTTCGCATTCGCATTAGCGAAATTTCGCAAAATTAATTTTTTTGATAAAATATCACGAATATTCGATATTAACGAATATTTCACGAATATTCTTCTATATATTCGTGAAATATTGCGAAATCGAATATGGCGTATTCCGCTCATCACTAGGAATGAGTTCAAGCTCTGTTGACTTCCATCATCCAATCATGTACAGGCAAAAATGCTGTCCTTTTTATTTTCCTTGCACGTTATTTAGTATTCTTTGCACCATTTTCACTATACTCCAGGGCACACTCCCTTGCAAAATGCAACTTCCTTTGCAAAGTAAAAAAACTGTTTACCTTTAGTAAATCAGTCCCATAGGGCCCATCAGAAAAAAAAAACAGCATATTGAACACACCCAGAAGAACTGGATGCTTGAAATTCTATTAGAGACCATAGTTTTGCAAAATAATACAGTTAGAAATCTCCACCTAATGTAGAGGTACATTTTACTCTTTTGCAGGGATTTGCTTTTCCAAAGTTCTTGTATAGCAAGAGTCATTTTATTATATTAATACAATTTTTACCAGGTTTAACCAAGTGTAAATATTAATTTCTGTGATGATACAGGAGAAACTCTGGGCCAGATTCAGGTACATTGGCACATATTTTGACCGGAGTAGCGCACCTCCTTTACATTAGACCAGCGCAATGTAGAGGCGCAATCACTGTATCCTCGTAGTATTTGCGCAGAAATTTGCGCCGGTGCAACGTAATTCCCGAGGCGTAAGGTGGAGTAATTCAAATTGGGAAGGACGTGGGCGTGTTACATTGAAATGAGCCGTGACCCCATGCAAATGAAGAGCCGGCCAGATCGCGCATTCGCACATGAAGCAGACCATGGTCAGCACCTCTGTGCGCATGCTCACAACTCGGGAATGGCGCAATCAGTGAAATTGGAAGTGGACCCGGGCAACTTAGTGAGCTACGCAGAGAGCTTAAATAGACAGACACAAACGCCCTTCCTTTGCAAAAGTACATCCCTTTGTATCTCCTTCCTATACAGCAAGGTGCTTTTATTCTGTTGTTTGTTCGCGTTTGTTGCTTTGTGACTTGTCTTTGTGATATTTGTTGACTGTTTGGGCTAGTGTTTTGTATAATATATTTGATAGTGTCTTTTGGTGACTGGTTGTGAGACTTTTTGGTTGATAGATTTTGGTTTGTTTGTTTTGTTGATTGATTTTTCCTGCTTGTTTTTGTGAGTGATTTTTGTTGATTGTTTGGGAGAGAGTTGTTGTATGAATATGACTGAAAGGAAGCGCAAGACCAATTTTACTTTGGGAGAGAAACAAATGATTGCCCGGGCCCTTACCCAATATGGGCGTTTCCTGCACGGCCCAGAGAGTGCCAACACCACCCGGCCAGGAAGAAGGAGATATTGCAGAACATTACCGACCAGGTAAATTCAGTGGGGGGGGAGACCCGGACACACGAGGGGATCGTCAAGAAGATCAATGATCTCCGGCGGTTTTTTTTCCTATCTGGTGTGTAGCATGTGTGGGGGGGAGGGAATATGTGGCAAGTGTGTGGATCCTCCAACCTGTGAATGTTTTGTGTCATCCACAGTTGTGCAGGAGGGAGCTGGGCCATCTGGCCTGACCGCACCATCCCCGGGACACCAGCCTGATGAGGACCCCCAGACAAGGCCGGAGTCCTCAGAGGAGCTTGAGGAGGAGGAGTTTGAGTTGGAGGAGGAGGTCATGTCAGGCAGTGGCTTATTATTTTTGGAGGACTCTTCCCCTCTGGCTGGCAGCAGCCAGCCCTCCATAAGGGGTAGCCCCTCCCACTCCTCCCCCAACAGGGCTTCCCTTCTCCCCGGCCACAAGCATCACCTGGAGGCAGGAAGTCGTCCCAGAAAACCAGGGGGGTGGCCGAGTTTCTGCCCGCCAATCTCAGAAGGGACCAGGCCCTTCAGACCCACCATCTGGAAAGGTCAGCCAGACTTTGGGGCGGATGGAGGAGAGCCTGTCCTCCATAAAGGATACGCCTGGGGACCTGGACTGCCACTCCTGGGCTCTTACAAACTGCCTAAACGAACTGCAGACTACTACAGGATGTGAGGGCCCTCACCCAGGCTATCCAGGCCAATACGGCAACACTAAATGCTGGCCTGAACAGAATAGCCGTGGCCTTGGAGGGCAGGCCGCCAGGTGGGCAGAGACCAGGGGCAGCTCCTCCTTCCCCCCCATGAGTCTCCCCTGAGGTCACGCCAGCGGCATTAATTTGGTTTCCCCCTTTTTTTTTTTTTTTTATGGACTTTTTTTTTTTTTTTTGCTGGAAATTTTTGGGGTTTTTGCTGGACAATTTTTTTTTTGGGTTGTGAATGATTTTGGAATGTGGGGGTGACATTCCTGCCGGAAAAGGGGTGTCACCCTCATTTGTGGTGGAGAAGGGTTCCCCAGGCCAGGACCAGGGAGAAGTGATCCCCAGGTCCGTGTGAATGGTGTATGAATGTACAGTGACATAATTGGAGCCGTGGCGTGGCGTTGCTGCTCACAAGTCCTGCATGGTAGGGCTTGTGCTAATCCAATTTGATGAGGATGTGATGTTTCTGTGCTAGGGACCACAGTGGTGTGCATGCATGCATTCTCATTGTGCCATGATTAATGTGTGTGTTTAACGTGCAAAGATGCCTAATGTGACCTGGCTCCTGGCTGCTCTTCCCTCAGAAGACGGGGTAGCCTCAGTTAGGGGGGGATTGTCTGGTTCAGGGGTCAGGTCATCACGTAAGTCAATCTGCAGGCCCTTTCTCACTGCGAAGTTGTGCAGCATGCAACATGCACCGATGATCTGGCACACAAAGTTTGGGGAATACAACATGGTACCCCCAGACTTATCCAGGCATCGGAAACGTGACTTTAGGAGGCCAAAGGTGCGCTCCACCACTGCACGGGTTTGGGCGTGGGCTTCATTGTATCTTTCCTCTCCTGGGGTTTGGGGGTTCCGGATAGGAGTCATGAGATGGTGTCCAAGTGCATATGCAGAGTCACCTGGAAGGGAAAAGACAGCAGGATGTTAGTAGTGCATGTGCCCCTTGTGATGTGTGCATCATGGGGGAGGACAGTCATGCCTGCCACCCATGTCACTCACCAACCAGCCAGGTGTCCCCATACACGTTCTGTTCGAATTCCATTGGGATTGGGCTCTGATTGTATATGTAGCTGTCATGGCTGGATCCGGGGTGTTTGGCACGGACGTGCCATATGAGGCCCTGGGCATCGACTATCACCTGTACGTTGATGGAATGCCAATGGTTCAGATTGCGGTATATGTGCTCTGTCTCACGGGGGGGGGCTGGAGTGCCACATGTGTGCAATCAATGGCCCCCACGGTGGGTGGGAATCTGGCAATTCTGTAGAAATCTGTCATTGCCTTCAGCCGCAGGTCCACCTGGGTGGGTTTGATGATTTGGTTGGCCATGCGTCTGAGAATTGCAGGGATGACCTGGTGCACACATCTGCTCATGGAGGATTGTGACATCCCAGCCACCACTCCACTTGTTCTTTGAAAAGAACCACTGGCAAGGAAATGGAGTGTTGCCAGGACCTTGACCAGTGGCTGCACTGCATGTGAGCGGTGTGTTGGGCTGGTGATGTCCTCCTGCAGGGTTGTGGTTAATTCCATGATGGCATGAGGGGTAAATCTGAAGATGTGATACACCTCAGAATCACTCATGCCAAAGATGTCTATGCGTGTGCGGTATATCCTCTCCCGTGCCCTCCTCCGTGCCCTCCTCTGTGCCCTCCGCCTTCTTTGCTCCTCTAAAGTCAGTAGTATAGCTATGAGCAAGGATGCCCCTGGCATGTTGCCATACAGTTTGTTGTCCAGCAAGTGTGACTGCTCAGCTCCTCACTAACAGTGTTGCTTTAGCTGACATGTAGACGGATTGTCTAATTTTATACCACCTTTTATATGGACTAATTTTAGACAGGACGTGCAGCTGTTGCGCACATCGCGTAGCCTGCGCTGCACCAACTTACTTTTGTGGATCCCCGTAACTCCCTAATTTGCATATTTGAATAGCAAATCAATGGTGTGTCAAGCGTAGTTTTGCATGCACGGATGCGCCGGTCTATCGAAATTACGCTGGTCAAAAAAAAATTTCATGCGTATATCGTTTTGGGGATGCGACGCATCGTTACGCATGCACAGATTTAGACTTACACCGCACATCTCCTTGTAACGCCGGCGTAATGGCTCTCTGAATCTGGCTCTCTGTTCTTTCAAGCTAAGCTGTATTTGAAAATTGATAAAAATTAAAGCCAAATCTTTTTGAAGATATCAACTTACATTAATTAACAAAAACTCATCATGGGAAGGGGCTCTTCTTGGTAGCATCGGAGCTTGCCTCTCAGGAACTGGATCACCTGCTGGTGGCACTGTGCTCCCAGCGGGGCAGGTTATAGTTCTGGTGTCCACCAGCAGGTGTCTCCCAGCAGCCACCAGATTTAAAGGGGTTGTAAAGGTTCTATTTTTTTTTCTAAATAGGTTCCTTTAAGCTAGTGCATTGTTGGTTCACTCACCTTTTCCTTCGATTTCCCTTCTAAATGTTTTTTTTCTTTGTCTGAATTTCTCAAACAAACACAAGGGAAATGTTCTCAAACATTTAGAAGGGAAATCGAAGGAAAGGGTAAGTGAACTAACAATTAGTGTTGCTCACGAATATTCGCATTGCGAATATTCGCTACGAATATTGCATATTCGAGTATTCGCGAATAACTCGAATATTGTGGCGAATATTCGCTATGGCGAATATTCGTATTTTTTCAAATTTATTTGTAAAACAGATCACATCCTAGTGATCTCCATCGACGTCTAAAAGCATTGCTGGTATGATTAGAGAGAGACCCTGGGCCGAGTAGCTGATGCGATTCTTTTATGTTGCCGAAAATTCGCATTACGAATTGGCTCTGATGTGCCCTTCTTTTGCATCAGAGCCAATCAGAATAACTCGAATATTCGGCAAACGGAATATTGCGCGATTATCTTCTCCGCCCTTCTTTTGCATCAAAGCCAATCAGAATAACTTGAATATTCGGCAAAAGGAATATTGCGCGATATTCCTTTTGCCGAATATTCGAGTTATTCTGATTGGCTCTGATGCAAAAGAAGGGCGGAGAAGATAATCGTGCAATATTCCTTTTGCCGAATATTCAAGTTATTCTGATTGGCTCTGATGTGCCCTTCTTTTGCATCAGAGCCAATCAGAATAACTTGAATATTCGGCAAACGGAATATTGCGCGATTATCTTCTCCGCCCTTCTTTTGCGTCAGAAGCCAATCAGAATAACTTGAATATTCGGCAAAAGGAATATTGCGCGATATTCCTTTTGCCGAATATTTGAGTTATTCTGATTGGCTCTGATGCAAAAGAAGGGCGGAGAAGATAATCGCGCAATAGGAATATTCTTCTTTTGCCCCCTTATTCTCCTTTCTTTTAAGTAGAGTTAGTGTAGAGTTAGTGTTTAGTGCATATTAGTTTAGTAATACAGGAAATGATCTCCGTTTATGAGAATTTCGCAATCATTTTTCGCATTAGCGAAATTTCGCAAATTTTTTTTGGATAAAATATCACGAATATTCGATATTAGTGAATATTCGCGAATATTCTTCTATATATTCGCGCAATATCGCGAAATCGAATATGGCGTATTCCGCTCAACACTACTAACAATGCACTAGCTTAAAGGAACATATTTAGAAAATAAAAAACTAACCTTTACAACCCCTTTAAATAATCAATCTCCATCTGATGCTGGCTGCTGGGAGGATATTTAGTCCCTCCTTTACTATTGCACCTCAATTCAGTATTTTGCTTTGCTGCCAGATACTGCTTGCTATGCTGAGCCTAGATCTGCATCCTGAACCCGGCTGCCTGTTTTCTGTTCTCCTTATACCTGATCTCAGTCCTGGTTCCCCCTTCCCATCTGTTGCCACCATCTCCAGATTTCCCTGTTCATCCGTGTTCCCCATCTGTATACATATTGTATATAGTTAGTTTATTAGGCTTCCCATTTTAGGTTTCTAGTTAGGAATTGTGGTTACATGGTTGTGGTTCACTTGTATCTTCATATATATATATATATATATATATATATATATATATATATATATATATATATATATATACTTTACAATAAATATACTTTACTATATATATTTACTTTACTTAATGGCCTGACATTGGCCATTTCAGCCATGGCAGAAAGGTTTGAGAATTCACGTGTACACAGTCCAATGGGAACGCCAAGCAATTAGAATTTTTCGAAATTCAGAAATTAGAATTTTTCGAAATTTCCAAATTTGAAAATTCGAAATTCAAATGTTGAAAATTAAATTCTAAAATTCACAGCGGAAATTTGAAAATTCGAAACAATTCGAAATGTTGCAGGGGCCAAACAGACCCTCTCTACATCATGGCTTTGGATTTTTTTATTGTGCTTAAATGGACTCATATAAGCAGATACCAAATGCCAGACCTAAGGGCTTTCTGCTTGAAACAGTTTCAAAAGGCAGGCTATGGCAGTGTTAACATGGTTTGCTTGTGTTAGGCCCCATGCACACGAGATGCTGGTAAACTCGAGTTCAGAGGCATTTGGGCATTTTTTTCAACTGCCCCTGAACACATTTAATGTTAAGTCTGCTATGTGCTCCTCTGTTGAAAATGCACACATTCACGTTAAAAATTTAGCTTTCAGAGGTTTGGGAGAGGTACAATGTTGTGCTATAAACGCTTTAGGCTCGTTTTTTCAGACGCGGTAAAACGCGGAAAAACGTGGCAAAACGCCGCTAAATTCGCGGCAAAAACGGGCGTTTTAAACGCCGGTTTTTGCTTTTGAAAACATGAGTTTAGATGTGTTTGCTTTTGCTTCTCATGTGCATGGTGCCTTAAAGGTGTAGCACGCTCCTAGAGTTGTTGAGGTTGTTAGCTCCTCTGTAATCAGTGGATCAGGTGTTCATTGTTTGGGACTGCTCAGTGTCTCACAGGCTGCTGCTCTGACTACTTCCTCCAGCTAATCCCAGGGGGAGATGTGCCCAGTAGGTGGCGGGGGGGAGCCTATAAACATCTTAAGGCCTAAGGTGGCTGTGTGAGTAAATGACCCCAGTGATCAAAAGTTGTGACTGTGTGTAGCTTTTGTCTCTAGAAGGAGTACTAGTCAATGTCAGCATAGAGATTTTGTGGGCTATTCCTTTATTACAGTTCAAAAAAATACTTATCAAGTTGTCTAGTTCTTCAGCTTTGGGTTATCCAATGCTCCCTCATCCTAAAAATATTCTAAGGCCTGCGACAGGAGAGGGTGGGAGAGCACCTGGGTCCAGTCCTGCTGGAGGAGACCCCTGTGTAGGGGGGCTCTTCCCCTGGGGCAGAAAAGTAGAGTCATCATGAAGACATCAAGGTCTCAGCTAGATTTAGCTGGGCGGCCTATTCACAAGCTTTAAATCCTATAATCAAGCTTGGGTCTGGAGGAGTTCAATGGAGAGAGCCAGGAGGAAGTTGATGGGAAAGAGTCCAATTGTCCTATGGTGTTGTGAGTTTGCATCTCCCACACTCAGAAGAGCCCGGGGGATATTGGCAGAAGGCAACAAATAATGCTGTGGCTGTGTGAGTAAATGATCCCAGTGCTGTAAGGTCATTGACTTTGTGTAGCACTGTCTCTAGAAAGAGTACAAGTCAAGGTCAGCATAGAGATTTTGTGGGATATTCCTTTATCACAGTTCAAAAAGATCGGTAAAGAATCCTCAAGATATCTATTTCTTCAGTTATGGCGTATCCAATGCTCCCCTCATCCCCATCCAAGTTTTATATTCCAATAAAACCTTAAAAAAAGATGCCTCCAGATTGTGTTGCTGGTTGTGAGTGCTCTAATCGGGGGAATAGGGCTAATTTCACCAGCGGCTCTTAAAGGGGTGCACTACAGAAAGTTTGGGAGTCTTCTGCAGGTAAGTGTAGGTATCGCTAGGATCCTGCACATTATACCTGCAGCAGTTTGCGCCCGTCCCTCCAGTAACAGACTCTCTTTAAAGAAACCTTCAGAGATAAGAAAAAACATATTATCCATCTGAGTTAAGCACATTTGTGCAAATGACAACGTGTCATCAAATGAAGCCCTGGAAATTCAGCGGATGTTTCAGTCCTAGCGGTGGTCTGATCTATCAATTTTGCAGCTTTATTTTTTTTTCCTCTCTCTCTCCCTCCTCTCACTTATATCTTCCATTAAGAAGTCTCAGTGTCATTTGGGGTGTTAATTGAGAGGAGGTTTCAACTCATCAAGACGATTAAAAGTGATAGCTAAAAAAATTCTATATACAGCCTATACTGAAATCAGCACAGTGTGAGACCATTCTGCTTTTATCTCACTGACAGTGAAAATAATGGAAAAAAATATTACTAAATTGCAGCCACTGAATAGATATCATTATTTTTTGGTGCAATCTTTGATGGAAAAATTATTTTTTTTGAACGAGGAAATTTAAATACCTTAAACACTGTTAACACAGACGCTTTTTATAGCAATTAAAAATGGGCTTGACGCTTGGATTAAAATCACATTTACATTTTTATTTAAACAACAGGCAATTGTTTTCCCCTCTTTGAAAACCTTAAGTCAGCCATGCACGTTGCAATTGTTTTTTTTTTTTTTCAATCTTCTTTTAGCAACTTTGGCAGCACAATAGGCTTAGTGGTTAGCACTTCTGCCTTGCAGCATTAGGGTCCTGAGTTAGGATCCAAATTGGACACTACCTGCATGGAGTTTGCTAGTTCTTCTTGTGCTTGCGTTGGTTTCTTCCAGTACTCAATTTCCACTTACACTTCAAAGACATACAGGTAGGTCAATTGGCTCCTGTCTAAATTGGCCCTAGTATGGGCATGTGAGATAGGAATCTTGGATTGTAAACTCCTTGAGTACAGGGATTGATGTGAATGTACAATATATAAAGCACTCTGTAAATTGTTGGCACTATATAAATACCTGAAATAGATAAATAATAAATACATTTGAGGGCCTAACCAAGTCATCCCTTCACCTTGTATCCATTCAGGACTTAATTCAAATGTGCGGGCGCTGCCACCTGAACACGACTAATGTAGTTCTATGGAGCTGCCTCACAACCATGTGCAATGCACATGATTGCAGTGTGGTAGTATGACAATTACAGAGTTAGATCACCTTTCTCTACAATTACAGCTGCAAGTCTTTTTGGGAATGTCTCTGCCAGCTTTGAACATCTAGAGAGTGACATTTTTGCCCATTCTTCTTTGCAAAATAACTCAAGTTCTGTCAGATTAGATGGAGAGCATCTTTGAACAGCAACTTTCAAGTCCTGCCACAGATTCTCAGTTGGATTTAGGTCTGGACATTGACTGGGCCATTCTAACACATGAATATGCTTTGATCTAAACCATTCCATTGTAGAGCTGGCTGTATGTTTAGGGTTGCTATCCTGCTGGAAGGTGAAACTCTACCCCAGTCTCAAGTCTTTTGCAGACTGTAACCAGTTTTCTACTAAGATTGCCCTGTATTTGACTCCATCCATCTTCCCATCAACTCAATTTCCCTGTCCCTGCAGAAAATCATCCCCACAACATGATGCTGCCACCACCATGTTTCACAGTGTGGGATGGTGTGTTCAGGGTGATGTGCAGTGTTAGTTTTTTGCCACACATAGCGTTTTGCTTTTAGGCTAAAAAGATACATTTTGGTCTCATCTGACTAGAGCACCTTCTTCCACATATTTGCTGTGTTCCCCCACATGGCTTCTCTTAAACAGCAAATGGGATTTCTTATGGCTTTCTTTCAACAATGACTTTCTTCTTGACACTCTATCATAAAGGCCAGCTTTGTGGAGTGCATGACTAATAATTGTCCTGTGGACAGATTCTCCCACCTGAACTGTGGATCTCTGCAGCTTCTCCAGACTTACCATGGGCCTCTTGGCTGCTTCTCTGATTAATACTCTCCTTGTCTTGGTAAGTTTGCAGTTGTGCCATAATCTTTCCATTCTTGGAATATGGAAGCTTGGGAAAAAATTTTTTTTTGTAACCTAACCCTGCTTTAAATATCTCTGCAACTTTATCCCTGACCTGTCTAGGTGTGTTCCTTGGCCTTCATGATGCTGTTAGTTAACTAAGGTTCTCTAACAAACCTCCGAGGGCTTCACAGAACAGCTGTACGTATACTGAGATTAAATTACACGCAGGTGGACTATATTTACAAATTAGGTGACTTCTGAAGGCCATTGGTTCCACTAGATTTTAGTTCGAAGTAAAGAGGGCTGAATACAAATGCACGCCACACTTTTTAGATACTTATTTGTAAAAAAAAAATGAAAACTTATAATTTTTCCTCCACTTCACAATTATGTGCCACTTTGTGTGGGTCTATCACATAAAATCCCAATAAAATACATTTACATTTTTGGTCGAAACATGACAAAATGACAAAATGTGGAAAACGTCAAGGGGTATGACAAGGCACTGTAAAATGATCAAATTGTAACACAGGGGAACAGCTTTAGACTGGTCTATCACAGGAGCATTTGGGTAAAAGATCTCAGAAGGTTCAACAAATATGCAATGCATATTCAATTGATTCTCTCTGATGAGACAACAATAGGAACAATTTTTGTAATTGTTTTATGCAACTTTTACAATTGTATGATAATTATCCTTTGCCATTGTTTTCAATTTGAACAGAAGCATATTTAATGTGTAATTGCTCTGTATGTTAAATGATCAATTGTAAATAAAATAAAAAAATCTCAACAATAATTGTTGAAACCATTTAGACTAATCTCAGATTTTTTGATGATCAATTGTACATGTCATCAGTAATTGTTGTCATTTCTGATCATTTTGTATCACACCTAGACATGTGCGTTTTGTTACGAATGTAAATTTGGACTAAAATTTTGGTATGCAGAGATTTGAATGTACCTAAATCTCCAAATCACAATAATAATGAATTTCAATGAATTAAAAATAAATTGATATAACAAAAAACAATGAATTCATTTGTATGTGTTTTATTTGGATAACATGATGCATTGGTTTGGGCCTTTAGTTAATGTTTGAAGCATCCAAAATAATGCAACAATGTGGTCCAAATTGATTCAGATCCATTTCATTTTTATGTTGCATTAAAAAAAGGCACTAAATATAAAATGAAAACATATTGCAAAAAATACAGTAAGTTATAAAAGTGAAATAACAATGATTTCCTCTTATTGTGTTTGGGTTGAATGGAGGCAGATCCATCAGAATCTCTGAATGTTAGCATAACAAATTAATCCAAAAAATGTTTTTTCCATTCATTATGTTATGATTTGGATATTCTGATGGATCCACCTCCATCCAACCCAAAGAGAGTGCATAAGTAATCTCTCAAAACAATGAATTAACACATTAAAATTAACATAGCCAATATTCCAAAATAACTTCCCGAAATATGAATTGATTCAGGACAACACATATACAAATGAATCCAAATTTTGAAAATAAATTATTCTGAGACAATGAATAAAACAAAAATGATGGCATGGAGGACAGATGTGAGGACTTATAGATCCCAAATCTCTCTGGAAAAAGTACCTATCATGCCCTATTCCTACTACAAGGGATGTTTACAATAGGACTAAAAGTGATAAAAAAATAAAAAAATTAAAGGGAAAGTTTAAAAAAATGAAAATAAACAATAAAAGAACAAAAAAATAAAAAAATGAAAACACTCCCATTCCCTCAATCTCGCACACAAAAGCAATAATTCTGGAACTTGACCTCCTCTGTAACTCTAAATATGTAACCTGTGAAAAATGTTAAAGCATCGCCTATGGAGATTTTTAAGTACTGTCGTTTGAAGCCATTGCATGAGTGTGCGCAAGTTTAAAGTGTGGCATGTTTTGTATCTATTTACTCAACATAACATCATCTTTTATAGTTTTACCAAAATAACATTTTATCTATTGTGTTTTCTTGCATTAAAGGTGTATTTTTTTCCCAAAACAATTGCATTTGAAAAATTGCTGTGCAAATACCGTATGACAAAAATTGTATCAACTACCTTTTTTCCCCCCTAGGGTCTGTAAAAAAAATATATAATGTCTGGGGGTTCTGACTAACATTCTATCAAAAAAAATATATGATTTTTACACGTAGAAGAGAAATTCCATAATTGACTTGGGTGGCAAATGGTTACACCTGCAAGTGCTGTTTTTGATCCCAACGTTTCCTTTACTTTTGATAGTTAAATAATATTTTTTGTATAGAGTTTGATAGATTGGACCAAAAAAAAAGGTACAACCAAACAAGAACGAGGGATAAAGAGGGATGCCCTGCCTTCATTTTTTCTATACATTCCAGATGGAGTACTCTGCTCCCTATGTAATTTAAAGAATATACCGCTAAGTACGTTTTTAATTTACACATTACTAAGCATGCATGTCATGTTAGGAAAAGTGAGATAATGCGCATATCATATAATAATCAAAATGTGAAAACAAGCTGCAACTCAAAAATGTTATAAAACATAAAATACATAAAAAGCAAAAGGGGAGTCGCGCTAAATAATTGAAAGATTGTGTCTCATCAGAAGCACAAAAAACAGTGATTGCTCATATGATCAGTGGTAAACACTCCAATAAGTGAAAGCAGTGTGCGATATAGATGAAAATCCAAACATAAATTTAAATGAACCACTGGTATTTAACATATGCAGTGAAGCATATAGATAACTGAACAAAGTCCAAAACGTGAAAAATAACCAAAATAGATCCTCATAAGGTGTAGCTTGACAAGACAGTGCAGTAGTTGAGACGAATACAGAGAACCTCCACCAATGCAAAACACTGACTCTTACCAGAGCCACTGATCTCCAAGAGATCAGAAAAAGCAGGGAACAAATCAACAGCAAAACACCACGGATGTCCTCGATAGTATGTGGAGTCCTCAGAGATCACCATTCATGTATTGTTGGCATATGGAGACAAGGGAGACTCACATAGCGTAAAACCATAAAATGTATTAAATAATTAAAAAAAACAGATGTGCACTTACATAGTAAGATGAATCAACAGCATTAAAATCAAAAAGCCGGCCGGCTAAGGCCGCGTACACACGATCAAATCTATCTGCTGGAAACGGATGGCCCGACCGTCCCAGCAGGCAGATTCGATCGTGTGTACGGGCGAGCAGACGGATTTGGCCAGCCGACAGATTTTAAAGCATGCTTTAAAATCTGTCGGCTGGGAATCCGTCCGCCCGATATGTCTGCTGGTTAGTACGCTAACCAGCAGACATATGTTCTCGCACATACGTCGAATGGATTCGACGCATTTGCGGAAGTAATTTACTTCCTGGTGCGGTGACGTGGCGGCATCAACGTCACCGCCACGTCACCGCGCTGTCTGCTGGCGGGGATTTTTGTTTGATCGTTTGTACACAAATCTTTTTGCTCGTGTGTACGGGGCCTAACAGAACGTGTGCCCGTCTCTTCCGGGTCCTCTACACGTGATGCGGTGACGTCAGAACGCCGCCTCCCAACGTTTTGTCACTAATGGGACTTGATCACGGGATCAAGTCCCATTAGTGACGAAACGTTGTGAGGCGGCGTTTTGACGTCACCCCATCACGTGTAGAGGACGTGGAGAGGTTCTGTTAGCTGGCCGGCTTTTTGATTTTAATGCTGTTGATTCATCTTACTATGTAAGTGCACATCTGTTTTTTTATTTTATTTAACCACTTCTGACCGGCCCCACGTCCAAAGACGTCATTTTTTTGAAGATAGATATCTCGGTAACGGCAGCAGCTGCTGCCACAACCGAGATATCCATCTCTTCATGGGGCGGACCTGTTAACGATAACGGCGGTCATCGCGGCGGATTTGCCACGAGATCGCCGTTACTGGCGGCGGGAGAGGGTGCCCCCCCTCCCGCCGCTCTCCCGCGCCCTCCGCCGCTTACCGTAGCCGTCGGTAGCGGCGGAGGCGATCGGGTCCTCTTGCTGGCGTCCGGGGATGCGACTGAGGGAAAAAATGTCCCTCACCTCCCCATACCTCTGCTGGGCGGAAGTGACGTCAAAACGTCATTTCCGCCCAGCGTCTTAAAGAGACATTTAATTTGTTTACATTTTGACTTTTTTTTTTTTTCTTTTTTTTTTTTGCATTTAAGCCTGAATATGAGATCTGAGGTCTTTTTGACCCCAGATCTCATATATAAGAGGACCTGTCATGCTTTTTTCTATTACAAGGGATGTTTACATTCCTTGTAATAGGAATAAAAGTGATATTTTTTTTTCAGTGTTAAAAATGATAAAATAAATAGAAATAAAAACGAAAACCCAAAATTTTTTTTTTTAACCACTTCCATACCAGGCACTTACGCACCTTCCCGCCCAAGCCAATTTTCAGCTTTCAGCACTGTCGCAATTTGAATGACAATTGCGCGGTCATGCTACACTGCACCCAAACAAAATTGGCGTCCTTTTTTCCCCACAAATAGAGCTTTCTTTTGGTGGTATTTGATCACCTCTGCGATTTTTTTTTTTGCGCAACAACTAAAAATAGAGCGAAGATTTTGAAAAAAAAATAAAGTTTTTATTTTTTTCTGTTAATTTTTTTGTAAATGAGTATGTTTTCTCTTTCAATTACGGGCACTATATGGTGGCACTGATGGGCACCGATGAGGTGGCACTGATGGGCATCGATGAGGTAGTTCTGATGGGCGCCAATTAGGTAGCACTGATGGGCACTGATAGGCGGCGCTGGTATGGGGCACTGATGGGCACTCATGGGCGGCACTGATGGGCACTCATGGGCGGCACTGGGCACTCATAGGCGGCACAGTGGGCACTCATAGGCGGCACAGGTGGGCATCATAGGCGGCACAGGTGGGAACTCATAGGTGGCACAGGTGGGCACTGATAGGTGGCACAGGTGGGCAGTGGTGGCACAGGTGGGCACTGATAGGTGGGCACTGGGCATGGATTGGCACCGACAGACACTGGGGTGGCACTGATGATCCTGAGGGGTGGCACTGATGGATCAATGTTGCATCAGTGCCCATGTGTGGGCACTGATTGGCAAATTTTTTTTTTTATGCCCCCTTTTTTTTTTTTGTCCTTTTTTTGTTCTTTTTTTTTTTTTTTTTTTTTAGTACCCTGGTGGTCTAGTGTGGGCACTCCCTGGTGGTCCGTGTGGCGATCCGAGGGGGGGCTGCGCTAATAAAACAATCAGCGCGAACCCCCCCTGTCAGGAGAGCCGCTGATCGCTCTCCTCTACTCGCGTCTGTCAGACGCGAGTGAGG
The DNA here is from genome assembly GCA_029574335.1 of Rana kukunoris. Taxonomy (NCBI): domain Eukaryota; kingdom Metazoa; phylum Chordata; class Amphibia; order Anura; family Ranidae; genus Rana; species Rana kukunoris. Next base: position 110,277,240 of record CM056059.1, on the reverse strand, counting down.
AAGAGCCGTCGGCGGCTTTCCTGTTTACATCGTGATCAGCCGTGATTGGACACGGCTGATCACGTGGTAACGAGGCTCCGCCGGAGACTCGTTACCGAGATCGGAGGTGTAGGGTGTCAGACTGACACCCCCCATCACCGATCGCCGCGCTGCGCGCCCGCACGGGCGCGCGCGGCATTGAAATCGTGCTAGCCGTTTCAGAACGGCTAGTCACGATTTCATAACCACTTCCCGGCCGTAAATCTGTTATTGGCCGGGCGGGAAGTGGTTAAAGTGCCCCGTCCCGATGAGTTCGCGCACAGAAGCAAACGCATACGCGAGTAGCGCCCGCATATGAAAACGGTGTTCAAACCACACAAGTGAGGTATCGCCGCGATCGTTAGAGCGTGTCCAATAATTTTAGCCCTAGACCTCCTCTGCATCTAAAAAAATGCAACCTGTAGAATTTTTTAAACGTCGCCTATCGAGATTTTTAAGGGTAAAAGCCACGAGCAGGCGCAATTTTTAAGCGTGACATGTTGGGTATCATTTTACTCGGCGTAACATTATCTTTCACAATATATAAACAAATTGGGCCAAATTTATTGTTGTCTTATTTTTTAATTCAAGAAAGTGAATTTTTTCCCAAAAAAGTGCGCTTGTAAGACCGCTGCGCAAATACGGTGTGAGAAAAAGTATTGCAATGACCGCCATTTTATTCTCTAGGGTGTTAGAAAAAAAATATATATAATGTTTGGGGGTTTTAAATAATTTTCTAGCAAAAAAAACTGTTTTAGTCTCGTAAGCACCGAATCTGAAAAACAGGCTCGGGGCTCAAGTGGTTAATAAATGTTATGGTTTTACGCCAAGTGAGTCTCCCTTGTCTCCATATGCCAACAATACATGAATGGTGATCTCTGAGGACTCCACATACTATCGAGGACATCCATGGTGTTTTGCTGTTGATTTGTTCCCTGCTTTTTCTGATCTCTTGGAGATCAGTGGCTCTGGTAAGGGTCAGTGTTTTGCGTTGGTGGAGGTTCTCTGTATTCGTCTCAACTACTGCACCGTCTTGTCCAGCTACACCTTATGAGGATCTATTTTGGTTATTTTTCACGTTTTGGACTTTATTCAGTTATGTATATGCTTCACTGCAAATGTAAATACTGGTGGTTCATTTAAACTTATGTTTGGATTTTCATCTATATCGCACACTGCTTTCACTTATTGGAGTGTTTACCACTGATCATATGAGCAATCACTGTTTTTTGTGCTTCTAGAGACACATGAGACACAATCTTTCAATTATTTAGCGCGACTCCCTTTTTGCTTTTTATGCATGTCATGTTATAGGGCAACTTTACTTACAGACCGGAAGATTTTCCCCCTTAATGACCAGACCATTTTTTGCTATACGGCACTGTGTCGCTTTAACTGACAATTGCGTGGTCATGCGAAGCTGTATTCAAACAAGATTCACATAATTTTTTTCCCATAAATAGAGCTTTATGTTTGGTGGTATTTGATCACCTCTGCGGTTTAATTTGTTTACGCTATAAACAATAAATTGTTTTTCTTCATCAGTTTACGTCAATGGAGTTAGAGTTAGGCCGCGTACACACGAGGGGATATGTCCGCTGAAAACGGTCCGATGGACCGTTTCAGCAGACATCTCCGCTCGTGTGTATGGGCTAGCGGACAGATTTCTCCACCCGACAGATTTCAAAGCATGCTTTGAAATCTATCCGGTGGGGATCTGTCCGCCCGACATGTCTGCTGGTTAGTACACTTACCAGCAGACATGTCGGCTCCCACCGCCGCCGCGCCGCTCCGAATGGATTCGGCGCATGCGCGGAAGTGTTTTTACTTCCTGGTGCGGTGACGTTGCGGTGACGCGGCGGCGTCAACGTCACCGCCACGTCACCGCGCCTTCCGGCGGCGGGGATTTGACCGATGGTGTGTACCGCCATCGGATAAACTCCCGATCGGACATATCCGTGGAAATGGTCCGCGGACCGTTTTCATCGGATTACCGATCGTGGTACCGCTAGGTTACACCGGCGTATATGTAGATACGCTGTCGTAACTCAGAATCTGAGCCGTCGTATCTTTAAGCACATTCTCAAAACGACATACGCCATCGTATCTTAGTTGCATATTTACGCTGCCCGCTAGGTGGCGCTTCCGTAGATTTACGCGTCGAATGTGTAAATTAGCTAGATACGCCAATTCACGAACTAACGTATGGCCGGCCGTCGCAGTACAGATACGCCATTTACGTAAGGCGTTTTCAGGCATAAAGATATTCCAACAAAAAGATGGCACAGCCAATGTTAAGTATGGACGTCGGGACCGCATTAAATTTTTCAAATTTTACGTTGTTTGCGTAACTCGTCCCTTAATGGGGCTGGACGTAAATTACGTTCACGTCGTTTTCAATGACTCTTTGCGACGTCATTTGGAGCATGCGCACTGGGATTCGTTCACGGTTGGTGCATGCACAGTTTAAAAAAAAATTTAATTACCTGGGGTCACACTTATTTTAAATAAAATACGCCCACATCAAACACATTTGAATTTGGCGGGCTTACGCCGGCCCATTTATGATACGTCGCCGTAAATTAGCTTTGTGAATAGAGCACTTGCCTCTCTAATTTACGGCGGTGTAGCGTATCTGAGATACGCTACGCCCGCATAACATTACGCCGATCTACCTGAATCTGGCCCAATATGTATTCTTCTAAATATTTTTGGTAAAAAACATTGCAATAAGCATACAATCAACCAACCATTGATTTGTTTGTGCAAAAGTTATAGCGTCTACAAAATATATTTATGGCATTTCTATGACATTTTCATTTTGTATTTTTTTTTACTAGTTATGGTCAGGATCTGTGATTTTTAACGGGACTGGGACATTGCGGCGGACAGATCGGACACTTATAACACTTTTTTGGGACAATTTACATTTATACAGCGATCAGTGCTATAAAAATACACTGATTACTGTGTAAATGTCACTGGTAGGGAATGGGTTAACACTAGGGGGCGATCAAGGGGTTAAATGTGTTCCCTGGGAGGAGTTTCTAACTGCGTGGGGATGGGACTGACTGCAGGAGGAGATAGATTGCTGTTACTAATCACTATGAACAGCAGATCTCTCTCTCCTCCACTGTCAGACTGGGGATCTGTCTGTCTACATTGACAGATCCCCATTTACAGGTTGATGGTGTAACATAAATGTAAAAGTAGGGAAATGTTAACAGTAGCTGATCTAGGTAGTGTGATTGTAGAAATAGTTTATTTCTGTGGTAAAAAAGGTACAGCATTTTCTTGAGTCAGTATTCACTTAAAATTTGAAAGGAAATAGCAGGTCTGTAGACTGGAATTGACACCTAGGTGCCAAAAAATCCCCCCATCCTTTTAGGCATAGATAGGGTAAATGAACTATGACATCACTGAGCCTCAAAGGAAAGTATTAGTTGTTCTATCTACAAGCCTAGCAGGAGAGAAGGCTCGCACACCCAGAAGGCCCCTGAACTGTTTCTAACCGATTGATTTATGAAAGATGAAAGATGAAAGAATTCTGTATTTTATCTCTCAAAAAACTAAAATATTAGTTGCAGAGAGATGAAAATTAATTTCTTCTGATTATACCCAACATGATGGGGTTTCTGTATGTAGTATGACAGCGTAGTGAAGTTCGAATCCAGGAGAATGGTTGTATGAAGCATGCGTGCAACAGCCAAGTGGTAATTGGCCTTGTGGCTATCGAACTGGGGCGTTGGTGTTGAAAATTCTGTCCCCAACCCAGCCATTAGAACCATTCATATCCCAGATCACTCTGGTGCCTTCAGAACATAGAACTGTCCTTTGGGCTGAGGAGGAAGCACCTCCAGGTTTGACAGGCCAAGAACTACAATCACGATCACATGTATATCTCAATAAATTGAGGAGTGTGTGATTCCAATAAAACAAGTTCTAAACTGGTGAATTGCCACTACTTCTTACATGCTCCTGTCATTAGTAAAATGCATTTTCTTTATTCTTTTTATAGATAATCGTCAAACTCTGTATGTCCTCTTGGGCCAAATTCTCAAAAGAGATACGACGGTGTATCGCAGGAAACAGCGTCGTATTTTTTTACTGGGTATCTATGCGTGTGATTCATAGATACAGTGAAGATCCGACAGGTGTAAAACACTTACACCGTCGGATCGTAGATGTAATGACTTCACTGGCTGCTAGGTGGCCTTTACGTTGATTTCTCATTTGCCTATGCAAATGAGCCTAATACGCCGATTCCCGAACGTTTTTACGCCGCCCCGTCGTCGTTTACGTCGTTTCCGTAAGCGTAAACCTACCCCTGCTATATGAGGGGTAGGTTTACGAACTTACGTCGTTGCCATGTTAAGTATGGCGTCGGGTCAGCGTCGTCTTTTTCCATCGGTTACGTTGTTTTACTAAGTCGTTCGCGAATAGGGCATTGCGTAAGTGACGATCACGTCGTTTTCACGTCGGTTTTAACTACGTTTTCCGACGTGAGCTGGAGCATGCGCACTGGGCTATTTTTGCGGCCGGGGCATTCGCAGTTCGATCGACGCGGAGGCGCGATTAATTTAAATACAAGCCGCCCCTTTGAATTACGCAGCCTTACGCCGGGCCATTTACACTACGCAGCCGCATCTTACGGAGCAAGTGCTTGGAGAATACGGCACTTGCTCTGTTAAGTTGCGGCGGCGTAGTGAAAATACTGTAGCTTACGCTACGTCGTCGGCCATTCTACGAGAATCTGGCCCCTTGTCTTTTTTGTATTCTTTGTAATTTTCTTCTTTGTACATATTTTATGTACTCCCCACCTTCGGGATATTTAATAATACAATTAATAAGTGCCTTCTGTATACTAAGCTAGGATTTAGATCCCTAGAGAGATTGTTGCATTGTAGTGTCTATGTGCTCGGTGTAAGTTTTTTGTTAATCATCATTATGCACTTGTACTGTGGGTTGGCAGATAGCATTCAGATTGTAAACTAGCAGATCTGGCAGGCAGAGATCTGTGTGTGTTTGTATGGTTACCCAGCATACCAGTCAGTGGACAAACTGCTTGGTGGTGGCAAGCTACTGTGAGTTGTGTGTGGTTCTACCTTGAAGGATAGCTTGAGGAATCCCAGCAAGTGTGCTAAATTACTAGACTGCTCCCTAACTATGAGAGTGCACAACCTTGCATGTAAGATTTCTATCAGCCAGCTAGATTGAAGTGGAGTCTCCCACTAGTGGTGGCCAGAAGTAGTACGGGATTAGAAAACTGTATCACAGACAGTTGTACTTGCTCAAAGTAAGCTCTCCCACATTCCCTCTTAGGTCAGCTCTGGAAATTAGTAGGCAGGAAGAGTCTAATCAGAAGCAAAATATCCATACAGCACTGGTCAATCCCTGGGGAGGGTCCCCCAGATGGTAGCTAGGAACCTCTATAAATACTCTAGGACAGAGAGCAGCTTGGCTTTTTTCCTTAGAAGGTGATCACAGCCTAGGGGGGGGGGCTGCTTTCCCCCTAAAGGAGTTGTAAAGGTACAATTTTTTATTCATAAATAGCTTCCTTTACCTTAGTGCAGTCCTCCTTCACTTACCTCATCTTTTAAAAGCAAAATGGAAGGATGAGGTAAGTGAAGGAGGACTGCACTAAGGTAAAGGAAGCTATTTATGAAAAAAAATTCTACCTTTACAACCCCTTTAAAGCGAAGGGCCACCCAAACACAGCAGCTGCTGACTTTAAAAAAATGGTCAATTACCTGTCCAGCACGTCTGTCTCTTGGCTGCCCCCGCCACCATCCTCAGTGTCACAGTCACTACCGTGCTAAACAGACAGCGAGGTGTGGTCGCGCCCCAGGTGGCTCTGGGTGGAATTGAACCCAGGACCTCCCCGTTGCTGCTCTGGGTCTTTTCCTCTGAGCCACTTCTCAGTTGATATCCTGCTCGCTGTCCGTCGGAGCCTGGTTCTGAACTATGTGCTGATTGCCTGATCTCCCTACAATCTGCATTTGTCTATCCTGGTCCAGCTGAGGCAGGTTTCCTAATCAACCAGGGTATAAAGCCCTGCCTCACTATGAGGGAGGCGTCAGTTCATTGTTCTCTGATTGTCCTGTCTGTGCCAACGGTTCCTGTGTTCCTGTGGTTATCTTCAGCTACAAGACTGACCCCGGCTTCTGACCTTTTTGGCTTACGTACCCTGGAATGCTGCTGTCTCCAGCCCTTGACCCACCCCCTCCCCCTGAAAGGTGCCAAATATGACACCAGAAGGGGGGAGGGTTCCGAAAAGATACCGGCAGCCGGGGGTTACCCAATGACGTGGACGGGTGACCCCGCCCCCTCCTACAGGTCATGGGGGTTTCGTTCCCAGCTGGAGAATGGGTGGAGACTGCAGCGCCGCTGGAGAATGGATCATCGTTGGACATCGAGAGACGGGATTACATTGCTGGAATTTATTTTTATTACATTTTTTAAATAAAGGACTTGTCCAGTTGTGTCTGTGTGTTTTTTTTTACACTTTCTTTGTGAAATGGTAGGGGTACAATGTACCCTGTTACCAACTTACTTAGGGGGGTGGGATCTGGAGTTCCCCTTTGTTAAAGGGGGCTTACAGATTCTGATAAGCCCCCTGCCCACAGACCCCCACAACCACCGGGCAAGGGTTGTGTGGAAGAGGGCCTTGTCCCCATCAACATGGGGACATCCTCCCCATGTTGAGGTCATGTGGCCTGGTACGATTCAGGAGGGGGGCGCTCTTTCGTCCCCCCTCTTTTCCTGTGGCCTGCCCGGTTGCATGCTCAGATAAGGCCCTTTTTGTTTATTTATTTTTAACTGGCGTGGGGTTCCCCCAAAAATCTATACCAGGCCCTTCAGTTCCGGTATGGATTTTTGGGGGAACTTCACGCAATTTTTTTTTATTTTGGTGCAGGGTTCCCCTTAAAATCAATACCAGACCTTAAAGGCCTGGTATGGATTTTTGGGGGAACCGCACACCATTTAAAAAAAAATGACGCAGGGTTCCCCTTAATATCCATACCAGAACTGAAGGGCCTGATATGGAATTTGGGGGGACCCCCACACTTTTTTTGTGGTTCAGGGTTCCCCTTAATATTTATACCAGACCCAAAGGGCCTGGTAATGGACTGGGGGGGGGGGACCCCTGCCATTTTTTTGAATGACTTGAATCTGCATTGCCAGGATCTGACAATTCATGAATAGCCGCGAGTAGTTTTAAATTACTTTTTTTACTTTATAAATGACATTTTGTGCAGGGACATTTCTAATCATGGGAATCATGCACTATTTTACAGGCATACTATACACACCCTCCCAGGTATGAAATTTAAAGGAATATTTCACTTTTATTATATCACTTTAAGCATTTTTAAAATCACTGCTCCCGTTTTTAAAACTTTGTTTTGCGTTAATACATGTCCCCTGGGGCAAGACCCGGGTCCCCAAACACTTTTTATGACATTAACTTGCATATTAACATTTAAAATGAGTTCTTTGGAAAAAAAAAAAAACATTTAAAATGAGCACTTTTGATTTTTCATGTTCGTGTCCCATAGACATTAACTGTGTTTACATGTTCGAACAAATTTTTTGCCTGTTCGCATGTTCCGCTCCGAATCGGGGGGTGTTTCGCTCATCCCTAGTCAGGATGCACAGGAACACAGGATCAAGGAGAAGTTGAAGATAATCCAGCAATAAGCAGCTCCAGCAGCAGGCTTAAATAGACCAGGAAGTAAGTCATGTGATCTGTTCAGGTTACATAGAGGAAGTACAGCCCACATTAGTCACACTGTGCACCATGGCAGCCATGATTGTCTTGGGTGGAATTGCCAGTCCTTCTTTGGCCATTTCCCTGACATGGGGAAAGGACACTGGACAATCTGCTAAGCAGTTCGGGGGGGGGGGGGGGGGTAACTCTATATATACCTATGTAGTGGCTAATTGTTATTCCCTGAGGAAGTAGGTGGCATTTCTGCTGAAACGTGTTGGATTTATTTACACTTGATTCAAGATTAGTATTTTTATTTGACCGCTGAGTGTCATGAACTTTTGAACACCCAAGAATGACAATACCAGAGTGGTGCCATAAATAGAGAATAGCTATAATAGGCAGTTACAATTACACTGTATGTAAGCAGTTGACCTTTAAAAATGCTATAGTTTCTCTTTATGATTATTAATTAATATTTAACAATGTGTAAGTCTGATACCACGGTGTGGCCTGTTATGCTTCGCATGTCACACTCCTTGACTTCAGGGCCTTTTACACCGATTTCAAGGTGAAAATATTCACAGAATCAGAATTATAATTATGTACACTATCCTTGTGACTATAGAGGAATAAAAAAAAAAAAAAATAACAATGCAATATAAACCATCATGCAAATGATCTGTCATCTTTCACAGCTACGACGTATAAACAAGCTTAGTCTATTCTCGAGGTTGCACCTTACGTTTTTTTCTCAGACCAGCCCAATCCTCCTCACTCTCAGTCCATTGCCTTAAGTGTCAGCGTTCGCTCCATCCTATTACTTATCTACAGATTTTCTGAAATTATGAAATTTACATATACGAGGTGTTTAATTGGATGAACAGATGGCGTTTCATAAAACGATTCTTCATCTTCATCAGTGTTTTTTTTTTTTTTTGTATTTACAAAGAGAATATTTTTTTTTTTGCTGCGACAAAAAAAAAAAAACTTTAATAAGAAACCATCTATAACCAAAAAAATAAATAAAAAAAATTACAGTCGCGCTTTGATCAGCTTCTAAACAGCAGCATTTGGGGGATTGTATATAATATACATATGAAGGATTGGTGTGGAGGTGAGGAAGGAAGATGCAGTCAAATTTAAATGGAAAATTTGAATGTGAATATGAGGCTGTTGTATTATTCGCTTATCTATATGCCCTGCGTTTTCTCCTTTTGAAAGAGGACGCTGATTATGACAAGATATATAGACCCGCTCGTACACTTCTGCTGCTTTTTGCATGTATATACATATGCTTTGGCATGTGTGGACTAAGAGGCCGTTTCAAATATTCAGCATTTTGTGAGGGCTATGCTTAACATAATAGTGCTTGTATTAGGAGTGGCGCTTTGTGGAATACAGATGCGTCACCAATCATAGGAAACCATGGTGATACATTTCATGAGGGTCATTTACATATCAGGGTATTCAGGAATCTTAGCAGAGAATCTTCTACTGAGTTAATGTTTCAAAGAAATTCCTATGCACAAAAAAAAAAAATTCTGCATACCCCAAATAAACCCAATGAGATGCACAGGAGCTATCTGATCTTGAGCTTTACATTTCCTTTGTCGGGCCTGTTTTAATTCAGCTAAACAGTATATCATATATGCAGCCAAAGCAACATAAGTTATCATTGTTCAGTTCTATAGCCCCAACATTTTCCTATTGCTCTGTACAAAGCCAAGACGTGTATTAAAGCTGGACTCCAGGTATGGTTTCTATTGCATAGTTACACTCAAGGCTTTTTTTCATCTGGAACTTGGTGAAACTCAGTTCCACCACCTCTGGCTCAGGCCTTATGCTCCTTTCCAGGGGCGGACTGACCATTCGGGCACTCGGGCACCGCCCGGGGGCCCCATGCCACTAGGGGGCCCCATTCGGGTTGCCAGCTTCAGTAAAACCAGGGACAGTATGTAAAAATGTGTGTTCTTTTTTTTACATATGTCCCTTACTGACATCCTTTTGGTCTAAAAATCCTAAAATAATAGCTGCATGGCCTCTCCAGTACCTTTTCAGTGTGTGTGTGTATTCTGTGTGTATATATATTGTATGTGTGTATACTGTGTGGACCCATAATCTATTGCCTGGGGGCCCCATAATCTCCTATTGCCTGGGGGCCCCATGAGTTGTCAGTCCTCCCCTGCTCCCTTCTTACCACTATCACTTGTAAACACAGAAGTCTGGCTTCTGTGTTTATTAGTGACAGCTTATCTCCCAACAGCTCCCACAGATATGATCTAACGGTTGGGGCGATACCTCACATGTGTGGTTTGAACGCCATTTTCATATGCGGGTGCTACTCATGTATGCGGGGAAAAGGGCAACAAACCCAGGGACTTTAAACGGTGTCTAAATAAAGAAAATAAATCAAGTAGAAAAATACACAGTTTATTTGATTTTAACATACATAATTAAAAATGGAGGTAAACACAACCATAAATAAGAAAATGGTATCACAACAATATAAGATGCGTATATCAGCATAACAGCATAAAAACACATATGTGTTTTTATGCTGTTATGCTGATAAGCATCTTATATTGCTGTGATACAATTTTCTTTTTCCCTCTCTGTATAATGTTTTTTGTCAAAAACGTTCATTTCAATATATAAAATGTATGCTCTAAGCATGTGTATTATGCATTGAGTTTGTTCAATAATTACTATCTTAATGTTTGATTTTATATACATTATTATATCTTCTGTTTTTCTTTATAGTTTTTCCCTGTACAAAGCTCCTGATGAAGCCCTGCCCTGGGCGAAACATGTTGGGCAATTGATGTACACAGGGATTTCAGTGGCTCTCATTGAAGCCACACTGGTCCATTCAGGATCTATTTATGGTTGTGTTTACCTGTTTAAAGTCCCTGGGTTTGTTGCCCTTTTTCCCCCCATTTGTTCTTTGTGGTGTCTTGATTGATCCTCCTGTGCCTCATACTTACGCTACTCATGTATGCGTTCGCTCCTGCACTCGGCGGGAAGGCCGTGTTTAACCACTTAAGGACCGGACCAATATGCTGCTAAATGCCCAGAGGCGTTTTTACAATTCGGCACTGCGTCACTTTAACAATAAAAAGTGGCTACCAATAGAGCTTTCTTTTGATTGTATTTGATCGCCTCTGCAATTTTTATTTTTTGCCCTATATACAAAAATAGAGCGACATTTTTGAAAAAAAAAAAAATATTTTTAACTTTTTGTTATAAGAAAAATCAAATAAACTATATTTTAGTCAACCATTTAGGCCAAAATGTATTCAGCCACATGTCTTTAGTAAAAGAAAATCACAATAAAAAAAAATTAGCTACCTAGCGGCAACAGTGACACTAATACAGCAATCAGAAAAATGATCTCTTAGTGACACTGGCAATAGGGGATGAAAGGGTTAACTAGGGCGGTGATCAAGGGGTTAAAACTTTTTTACCTAACACTAACTGCCTGTCACACTAACTGTCACACTGACACTAAATGCAGTGATCAGTAAATATATGATCACTGCTTCAGTGACAGTGTGACAGGGGGGTGGGGGTTAATGTGCCTACATGTCCTGGTGTCATTGTAGTGTTGTGCAGACTCACTTGTGATGTCTTCTTTCCTCATCGGCGGTTGAAAATACCGCCAAGAGGAGAGATTACATCACTTCCCCGTTCGGGGGAGGACACGCATTGGCTGGGAGCGATCCGGAGGGTGCGGACAAAAAACGAACAGCCGCCCCCTCATCCTGGATCGCTCCTACATACCGCTCAAGTACCGGGGGGGTCCGATCGGACCCCCGACCCACGTCTAGGCAGGGACGTACAGGTACGCCAATGTGCCTGTACGTGCCATTCTGCCGACGTAAATGTACATGCGGCGGTCCATAAGCGGTTAAAAATTATTTTTCCTTTTTACACTGTTCTTTTAAAAAAAAATGGGGTCACTTCTATTTCTATTACAAGGAAAGTACACATCCCATGTAATAGAAAAAAACCATGACAACAGGACCTCTTAAATATGAGATCTAGGGTCAAAAGGACATCAAATGTCATATTTACACTAAAATGCAACACAATAATAAAATAAATTCATGCAATTTGAAAAAAATAATAATAAAAAATGTCCCTTTAAGAGCTAGGAACGGAAGTGTCGATTTTACGTCGCTTCCACCCTGCAATAACATGGAGATGGGTGGGGGGTCATTCTCCCCTGATTGTTGTATGAGGCTGCAGGACTCCTGACCCTCTGTCTGGACAGTGCTGATTGGCCCCGTGCTGATTAGACATGTGCATTCGTTTTTGTCCGAATGCATTTTCGTCCGAATTTCGGGTATTTTCGTTATCGTTTTAACAAACGAAAACGAACACGCAGAATCCGAAAGATCCGACATAAAAAAATGCTTTATTTTTGTTTTCATTGCTACAACAGTTCGATATAGATAGGAGATTCAACAAGACGCTGACACTAGCAATCTGTGTTTATCCAACCTGTGGTCCTAACCTTAACTCTATTAGTCCAAGATTATTCTACATAGAGAGAAAAGATTCAACATTATAGAGACAGTGTTGGGGTAGACCATTCGAGATGAACAATCAAGGGCCCTTTCACACGAGCGGACGAACGGTCCGCTTTTCATAAGTCCATTTACGGATTCACAATGCATCCCTATGGGATCGCGGACGTTAGCGGATGATGCATCTGCTAACGTCCGTAAACATCCGCCTCCGTCAAGATCCGGTTTTTCGAACGGAAGAAAATCCTAATTTTCTTCCGTCTGGCGGATCGGGTGAATACGGACAGACGGTCCGTATTCATCCGATTCCCCATAGGGGAGAGCGGAGAAAAGACAGGGCGGTCCCCGCACACTGTGCAAGGACCGCCCTGTCAGCCGACAGCTCAGCGGGGATTTACGGATGATCCCCGCTGAACAGACCGACACACACGGGGTGGATCAATACGGATCCGCTCCCTGTTAAAGAGCCTGAAGATTTGACGAAGCAGAGAAAAACATACAAAATTTGAATCTGTCATTGAAGGCTTATGCTGTCTGACGAACGTCCTAAGAAGATTCGACAAGCAGCTAAACTGTACAATGCCACAATCGTACATTTCCCGTCAAATGCTCGGCCCATAGGCTATAGAAGAATTTGAACCGGAAATGTATGATTGCAGCGTTGTACAGTTTAGCTGCTTGTCGTATCTTCTTAGAACATTCGAGAGACACCATAAGCCTTCAATTGACAGATTCGACCTTAATTATTTTGGATTTTCGGACAAACACATTTTTTAACGAAACAAAATAAATAAAAACAAATTTTGGGCGTTACTAAATAAAAAAACAATTCTAACAAAATTCAGAAAGCAAAATATTTCAATGTGCACATGTCTAGTGCTGATCACATGCACCCGCCCAAGATAAAAAAAACTCTCTAGCGATACACACTAAACTGAGCATGTTCAGCTTGTCCCCAAGGCTCTGTTCTATCAGCAGATAGATTGAGGACCAGGGCCACTGTTAGGGGGGACCACCAATCCTCCTGTAGGGGGCCCGGGCTCACAGGGGGGCCCAAACAGCAGAGGGAATCAGTGCGGTTGGATAGAAGGGCAATTACAGGATGCCCTATGTGACTCTCTGCAGCAGCTGAAAACCAGTTTCTCTCCCTCCCACCGACTTTCAGCTGCTGCAGGAAAAGACACAGCTGCCGGCTTCCCTGTCCTGTTAAAAAAATAACAAATTGTAACCCTGTATTGTTTTAATCCCTTGTAAAATTGAATACAATTATTGGGGGGAAAAAATGTAAAAGAATTATTTAAAAAAAAATGTAAAATATTTTGTTTTAAAACATTTAAATGTTTTAAAAAAAATATAAAATATTTTTGTTTAACAATGTTAAAAACTAATTAAAAAGAGCTAATTCACACAGCTACTCTGTTATATTTGTGTCCGCTAAGAATGATTTTAGTATATTTTAGGTGAAAATCTTATTTTGATACATTTGAGGGGGGCCCTGCCAGGTAGGCTGTATGGGGCCCCGTGATTTCTAACAGCAGCCCTGTCAAGGACAGTGGAAGAAGAGGAGGATCAGAGAAGACAGGATTAAACAGCCTTTTTACACAATGCAGAGGATTAACCCCTTAGGTTCCACAGTGAGTATAACAAGCATGCTTTACTTCATATACAGACTGATTTTACTGTGATGTGTTTAGTAACACTAAGGCCGCGTACACACGATCAAATCTATCTGCTGGAAACGGTCTGACAGACCGTCTCAGCAGACAGATTTGATCGTGTGTACGGGCGAGCAGAAGGAATTTGTCCAGCAGACAGATTTTAAAGCCTGCTTTAAAATCTGTCTGCTGGGAACCCGTCGGACTGATATGTCTGCTGATTAGTACGCTAACCAGCAGACATATCTGCCCGCACATGCGTCGAATGGATTCGACGCATGCGCGGAAGTGTTTTACTTCCTGGTGCGGTGACGTGGCAGCGTCAACGTCACCGCCACATCACCGCGCTGTCTGCCGGCGGGGATTTTGGTTTGATCGTGTGAACAGCGATCAAACCAAAACAGCCAGCAGACAAATCTGATCAAATCGGTTTGTCCGACCGATTTGAGCAGATTTATTTGGTCGTGTGTACGCGGCCTAAGGTTTGAACATGTGCTACAGACACAGATTTAGCCGTTGTCATATATATAAGTCTTTATAAATAAAAGCTCCTATGCAAGCATTAATGAGCAGGGCCCTCTGATTCCTCCTGTATTGAATTGTATTGTAACTGTACTGTCTGGCCTCATATTGTAAAGCGCTGCTCAAACTGTTGGCACTATATAAATCCTGTATAATAATAATAATAATAATAATAATAATAAATCAAGTTTCATAAACAAACAAAAATATTGCTTTTCGACAAACAGAAGTGCAAATATATATTGTGACAGGAAGTCAGGTAAATCTGTGGGTGTTGTCACAGATAGGAGATACATTTCTGCCTTGTTTAGACAATTCACCAATTACTACCAGGTGTCGGCTACAGAAATAGCCAGAAAGGTTTAGGGCGTTGGAAAATTTCAGCTGTTCAGAATGAGGCAATTAAGGCCTCTATAAGTCATCCAGAGGATGACTACTGATTGCTGCATCCTGAGGCTTTTTGAGTTAAGGAGAGCAGTGAGAAAGACTTCTGAAGAGGTGAGGTGGTGTTGATTTTTCTGTGTGATAAAAATCAAAAATACTATTGTTTCTCTGCTGTATCACCAGCAGTGTCTGCCCAGCAGTAGGCTGTGCCAGACTCCATAGATAGGTTCCTGTGTGGTGAAGGTAGACGCCCCAAGTGGCCAGGGTTTATTTTATGTTTTGTTTTGTTTATGCTGTTTGGATGCTTGCACTTCTTTCCAGCAATATGGAAGAATAAACCAAACTCTTTGTTTTCAACCGTCTTCGGCTGCCTCTTTGTATAGTTCAGTGTGTAGTGAACCCATCCAGGGGGTCACACACCCCAAGCTAACCCCTTGCGATATATATATAAAAAATGTAAACTCTATTGTCTGTAATGCCATTGCACATATTACCTGAATCTATTACCAACATTAAATATTAAGAAAAAGAATAAGAAACTTTTTTTCTTAATAAATTTTATTTTAGCAGCTTAGTAGATGTCCCCTACGTATTCTTATGTTGTACTGCAGTGTTCATTTTGACATCAAATTTGGATTTCATTTTAGTCATAGTATTTTGATTGTTTTAGTCATCCTAATTGTGTTAGTCATATTTTAGTCTACTAAAATAATGTTTTTTGTCAAAAAATTAACACTGTTCCTGTTAAAATGCCATGCAACCAATGCTGTATTGTCGATGGAAAGTGCCGGCAAAAAAGTTCCAGGAGATCAGTAGCACTGAGATACCACAAAGAATGAAAATAGGTGAAAACAAGGATTTGATTGATTTTTTTTTAAATAAAATGACAACTAGTTATCATACACAGTGCTTTAGCAAATTAAATGCCATTCATTTATGGCTTACATCTATTTGAATATATTTTCAGAGACTTTCAAAGTCATGCAAAAATCGAAATATATCGTTTTAATTATAACTATGCAGGCTTACTTATGAAAGATATAGGTTTACCCTTCATTTATCTTTATCTAAATTGGAAATATAAGCTGTCCATATGTAAAGGGTGCATAATTGAACTATACATTCATATTAGAATTCATAGCCCATAACCCTTTTCACTGTGTGTCTGTTTTGCCGACATGCACATTGTCATTCCAATTTCCCAGGTACGGACTTTTCATTCACTGTCTTCTGTTCTCTCCATAAGACTTCAGTGGTAAAGGGATGACTGCAGCACGAGAAGCTGATCACTGAACTGTGAAGCCTTCATTAGCTATCCCTTGTCCCACAAACAAAATCTCCTGACTGTGAAATGGGAAGTGGGTACCTTAGTGTTGTCATTGAAAAATACATTTCTATGACATCAAACACTTGGTGCTATACATTAAATTTGTTGGCTTGAGGCAATGTATCTTAAAGCCCAACTCCAGGCAACTAAAAAATGATCCCTTGTGGTTGGGCTGTGCCTACATTGCAAGGGTTATTTGCTGGTTTAGGTCTGGGGTAACAATAACCACAAGCATCTACTCCCCCCCACTCTAGTAGAGTCCCGACGCCATCAATATCAATGCAGGGATTATAGGAGATTCACTTGCCTGATCTTCTTCTCCTCCACACTGCTAGACTGATGCCTAAAGCATCTACTCACCCCCACTCTAGTAGACTAGAGTCTGGATGCCATCAAGATCAGTGCAGGGACCATAGGAGATTCACTTGCCTGATCCTCCTCTCCTTCCCGCTGCTAGACTGATCCCCACAGTATCTACTCTCCACACTCTAGTAGACTAGACTTTTGACGCCATCAAGACCAATGGAGGGATCATAGGAGATTTACTTGCCTGATACTCCTCTCCTCCCCACTGCTAGACAGATCCCCACAGCATCTACTCCCCACACTCTAGTAGACTAGAGTCCTGATGTCATCAAGACAAATACAAGGACCATAAGAGATTTACTTGCCTTATCCTCCTCTAATCCCACTGCTAGACTGATTCTAAAAATAATCTACTCCCCCACACATAAGCAGACTAATGTCTTGATGTCATCAAGACCAATACAGAGACCATAGGAGATTTACTTGCCCTATCCTCCTCTCCCCCCGCTGCTAGACTGATCCCACAGCATCTACTCCCCCCACACTCTAGTAGACTAGAGTCCTGAGGGAATCAAGACCAATACAGGGACCATAGGAGATTTTCTTGCCCGATCCTCATTTCCTCACCACTACTAGACTGATCCCCACAGCATCTACTCCCCTCACACTCTAGTAGACTAGAGTCCTGAGGGAATCAAGACCAATAGAGGGACCATAGGAGATTTACTTGCCTGATCCTCCTTTCCTCCCCGCTGCTAGACTGATCCCCACAGCATCTACTCCCCCCACACTCTAGTAGACTATTTTTCTGATGTCATCAAGACCAATACAGGGACCATAGGATATTTACTTGCCTGAACCTTCTCTCCTCCCCGCTGCTAGACTGATCCCCACAGCATCTGCTCCCCACACTCTAGTAGACTAGAGTCCTGATGTCATTAAGACCAATACAGGGACCATATGAGATTTACTTGCCTGATCCTCCTCTCCTTCCCACTGCTGGATTGATCCACAAAGCATCCACTCCCCCACACTCAAGTAGACTAATGTCTTGATGTCATCAAGACCAATACTGGGACAATAGGAGATTTACTTGCCTGATCCTCCTCTCCTCCCCACTGCTAGACTGATCCCCACAGCATCTGCTCCCCACACTCTAGTAGACTAGAGTCCTGATGTCATCAAGACCAATACAGGGACCATATGAGATTTACTTGCCTGATCCTCTTCTCCTCCCCACTGCTGGACTGATCCACAAAGCATCTACTTCCCCACATTCAAGTAGACTAATGTCCTGATGTCATCAAGACCAATAATGGGACCATAGGAGATTTACTTGATTGATCCTCCTCTAATCCCCGCTGTTAGACTGACCCTCACAGCATCTACTCCCCCATACTCAAGTAGACTAATGTCCTGATGTCATCAAGACAAATAGTTTCGTATTTTCGTTACCGTTTTATTTTCGTACATGCGGGATGATTCGTTATTCTGTTTAATTCATGTTTGTTACTTGTTAAACAATCATTTTCGTGAATTTTCATCAATGATTTGCATTCTGTATTTTGAATTCCTTTTTCTATTCGTATTTTCAGTCGTATGTTCATATGACATCTATAACAAAAGATTTGCATTCTGTATTTTGAATTCCTTTTTTCTGTTCGTATTTTGGATTCAAAATACAGAATCCAAATCTTTTGTTATAGATGTCATATAAACATACGACTGAAAATACCAAAAGAAAAAGGATTCAAGATACAGAATGCAAATCCTTTGTTATAGATGTCATTTTCATTTTTTTGAATGGGCAGTGAGCGAGTGTAGTTAGTGAAGCAGCTTCTCTTTTGTGCTGAGTACACTAGTACAGTGAGTAGTACAGTAAAGCCAAATAAACTTTTCTGTGGATTTTCATCTGAAGGGAGATCAGTTGGCCAGACTTTTGAACCCAAAAATGGTTTTCTGATGAGGTTTAAAAACCAACAGATGTCATATGAACATGCAACTGAAAATACAAACAGAAAAAGCATTTTCGTCATTCTGTACTTTCGTAAATATATCGCGGGATTCGCTGCACTTTCAACACTCGGCTCATCCATATTAACTATTGTTAAGCCCCATACACTTGGACAGACTTTTTTAACAACGAACATAAAAATTTTCGTTTTTAAACTCCATCAGAAAACCATTTTTGGGTTCAAAAGTCTGGCCAACTGATCTCCCTTCAGATGAAAATCCACAGAAAAGTTTATTTGGTTGTACTGTACTACTCACTGTACTAGTGTACTCAGCACAAAAGACAAGCTGCTTCACTAACTACACTCACTCAGTGCCCATTCAAAAGATTTGCATTCTGTATCTTGAATCCTTTTTCTTTTGGTATTTTCAGTCATATGTTCATATGACATCTATTACAAAAGATTTGCATTCTGTATTTTGAATGCAAAATACGAACAGAAAAAAGGTATTCAAAATACAGAATGCAAAACTTTTGTTATAGATGTCATATGAACAATGAACATACGACTGAAAATACTAACAGAAAAAGGATTCAAACAAAATACAGAATGCAAATCTTTTGTTATAGATGTCATTTTCGTTCTTTTGCCGTTTTCGTTTTGTCGTATTTTCGGCGGATCGTTCGTATTTGCAGTTCTTCATTATGCGGCTCATTCGTAATCCCGTCATTTTCGTATTTTGGTGCATTCATTTTTTCGTATGTACACATTATCCCGCGGGTACGAAAATTAACATTTTCGTACGAAAATAACATTCGTACGAACGGGAATGCACATATCTAGTGATCGTTACAATCACCATCAGGCTAGAGGGTCCTGGAGTTTATACAGGATTGATGACCTCCCACTCTCTGTTACATTAGAGT
This sequence comes from Rana kukunoris, assembly GCA_029574335.1. Taxonomy (NCBI): domain Eukaryota; kingdom Metazoa; phylum Chordata; class Amphibia; order Anura; family Ranidae; genus Rana; species Rana kukunoris. Next base: position 110,257,904 of record CM056059.1, on the reverse strand, counting down.
GCTTGGGCTGAGTGTCTGGTCATTCAGGTCCCTCGACATTGCCTCACGGAGGAGGTCACCTGCTCGCTTGTAACTGGAATCAGCAGTTATTTTGTAGTTTTCCTGATGAATCAGGATTCAGAGATTCACCCATGATGACCAGTGATCAGATGGCTGAGGAAGAAGTAATTAAGCCACAGTAGGAGGATGGACATATGCACAGAGATGATGCAGCAGCTAAGTGACCCTTGGGTTTAATGCATACTGGACATTTTTTTTTAACTCTCCTAGAAGCTAGCAGCATTTTTGCAGAAAAAACGCCTGACGCTTGTAAAATTGTCTAATGCTTTTACAAGCGTTTAGGCACGTTTACCGACGTCAGGCATTTGGGCAGAAATGCATTTTATTGGCCAGAATAAATAATTTATTCTGTGAAACAAAAGATGTTAAAGTGGAGTTCCGGACGAAATTTTCAACATAAAAATACCGCTAGTATACTCACGTCTCATGCAACGTAACATAGGTATGCTGTAAACTATGGCCAGTTTTCTTCTTGTGCGGCATAGTTTTCTTACTTTGTGAAATTCCTGCACACCGTGGCCATCTCCAATGTGAGCATCTGATGCAACAGTGTCCTTCTTCCTGGATTCCATGAATGCTGGCTACCCAGCATGCACTTGCCGAACTCGCACATGTGCGGTGCGGTGCAATCTTGGTCAGCTTGACATGGCACAGCTCCATTACTCCCCCCTTGCCTCCATGAAAGCTGGTCTTCTGTAAAATGGTGGCCGACGGCCTCTGGCGACACCGGGACAAAGCCAATTTCCTGTGATTTTTCCCGGGACACGGTAAGAATGAGACAGGGGGCGGTATACCGGGAATGTCCAGGAAAATCGGGACTGTTGGCATGTATGACATTAGTGCTGCATGGTGAGGAATTAAAAATGTGGGTGGAACTGTGCTTTAATGTGAGCCACTCAGGCTATGCAGGAACACGATCCTGTGCCCACCGCTGTGAGTACCGGATGTAAAAGGACCTTATCTATTCTGCAAACAATTGTAGTAAACATCCAAAGTGTCCCTAAAGTCACACATCAAGACAGACCCACTGTGTAGTGCTGAGTGGCAGTCTCAGCCTGGACCCTGCTAGGCCACACCCAACGCGTTTGGCTCTGCCCCCAGAGCTTAATCATGGGGATCCCCAATGATTGTGCAAAATCTAGTGCAGATGTGCATGGTAGCCAACCAGCTTCTAACTTCAGCTTGTTCAATTCAGCATTGGCAAAAAAAAACAACTGGAAATGGATTGGTTTCTGCACCAGATATTGCATTCTCCAGTTTTGGTAAACCAACCCTTATGTGTTAGGGGAAAGGAAAGTACATCTTCTAAGCAGGGGTGCAGGCAGCAATGAAAACAAAAAAATAAATAACAGTTTTTTTTTATGCGTCTCTACTCTGCTGTATCCAGAACTAAACAAAAGTATTGGCTATAGTAAAGAAAGGATAATATATTAAAAATAGAACAGATGGTAGCAACTGTCGTCGGGGGCTGAGCTGACCCAAAGTCAGCAATGTTATCCGCTTTCCCTTTCATTGCACCAATGAAAGCATCTTCATCCTATTATTATTACCTAGAAGAGTCTTCAAAGGTGAAAAGTTTGTTACATTGTGTTCAACATCTACTTATATCGCAGTTTGGTGTTTGGAGGCAAAGTTACCTTAATTGGCTATGCAGATGAAGGTGTGCATAAGTCCAGGTAGCCTTCTTCACCAACTGTGCACCTTTCATGCACATCTCTAAAAAGTCATCAAGGCCACTACCCTTGATCAATCAACGGATCATACTTTAAGGTGTTTCTAATTAACACTTAATGAGTCAATTAGCCAAGCATGAATATCACTAAGGCAACAACCGTACCTGTTAATGACCCCCAAATACCTTACCTCTATTTCCCTTCAAGGATCCATATTAATGAGCCAAGGTTAGGAGGGCGATAATGTATATACTTATATTGGGAACGTTCATGCGTGACTGTAGAGCAGTGTATACTGTGCACCGGTTATTATTTATGAACGACCATAACACAAGGGAATGTGTAATTAAAATGATTGCTTTAACATTTAGACTAGTATTTGTAAAATAAAAGTTAAATAATGACAATAGAGGTTAACATACCTAACAGTCTACTCACAGAGCCCAGTACAGTGCTACACAATACTACAGTGCCTTGCAAAAGTATTCACCCCCCTTGGCATTTTTCGATTTTTGTTGCCTCACAACCTGGAATTAACATGGATTGCTTGAGGATTTGCATCATTTAATTTACAGAACATGCCCACAACTTTGAAGATATATTTTTTTTCTATTGTGAAGCAATCAAACAAATAGGACAAAATAACAGAAAAAGTCAATGGCCCGGATTCACATACCTTGGCGCATATATATGCCGGTGTAGCATATCTTCTTTATGCTACGCCGCCGCAAAGCAGAGAGGGACGCATGGAATTCACAAAGCAAATGCTCCCAAAGTTGCGCCGGAACGCAAATCGCTTAAAACATGCGCCGGGCGCAAGTACGTTAGTGAATCGGCGTATCTCCCTCATTTGCATCGAAAATCAATAGGAGTGCCAAATGCGTCCAGCGTAACTATGCACCCACTATACGCCGGCGTAGGCAAGTTACGTCGGTTGGATGAAGTCAGTTTTTAGGCGTATCTTAGTTCTGTGGGCATGACGCACAGATACGACGGCGCATATTTACACTTACGCGGCGTATCTCGTTTCCTAGTCCTGACTACTGGGATGGTGTTCTTTAGGTGATGTGATGTGTTGGGTTTGCGCAAGACATAGCGTTTTCTTTGATGGTCAAAAAGTAAAATTTTACTCTAATTGGACCAGAACACCTTCCTCCATACATTTTGGGAGTCTCCCACATACCTTTTCGTAAACTCGAAACGTGCCATTTTGTTTTTTGCTGAAAGAAATGGCTTTCTTCTGGCCACTCTGCCATAAAGCCCAACTCTATGGAGCATACGGCTTAGGCCTCGTACACACGATCGGACATATCCGATGAAAACGGTCCGCGGACCATTTCCATCGGATATGTCCGATCGGGAGTTTGATCCGATGGCGTGTACACACCATCGGATCAAATTCCCCGCCGCCGGACGGCGCGGTGACGCGGCGGTGACGTTGACGCCGCCACGTCACCGCCACGTCACCGCACCAGGAAGTAAAACACTTCCGCGCATGCGCCGAATCCATTCGGCAGCGGCGCGGCGGCGGTGGGAGCCGACATGTCTGCTGGTAAGTGTACTAACCAGCAGACATGTCGGGCGGACAGATTCCCACCGGATAGATTTCAAAGCATGCTTTGAAATCTGTCGGGTGGAGAAATCTGTCCGCTAGCCCATACACACGAGCGGAGATGTCTGCTGAAACGGTCCATCGGACCGTTTTCAGCGGACATATCCCCTCGTGTGTACGCGGCCTTATTGTCTTTCTATGTACAGATACTCCAATCTCTGTTGTGGAACTCTGCAGCTCCTCCAGGGTTACCTTAGGTGCTGCCTCTCTGATTAATGCCCTCCTTGTCCGGTCGGTGAGTTTTGGTGTGCGGCCGTCTCTTGGCAGGTTGGCTGTTGTGCCATATTCTTTCCATTTGGTTATGATAGATTTGATGGGCTCCTAGGGATCATCAAAGATTTGGATATATTTTTTTATAACCTAACCCTGACTTGTACTTCTCAACAACATTGTGCCTTACTTGTTTGGAGAGATCCTTGGTCTTCATGGCAGTGTTTGGTTAGTGGTGCCTCTTGCTTAGATGTTGCAGCCTCTGCGGCCTTTCAGAAAGGTGTGTATATGTAATGACAGATCATGTGACACTTAGATTGCGCACAAGTGGACAACATTTCACTAATTATGTGACTTCTGAAGGTAATTGGTTGCACCAGAGCTTTGTATGGGCTTCATAACAAAAATGGTTTTATGTATATATTTTTCTAATTTTACTTCACCAACTTAGACTATTGCGTTCTGAATCATCACATACATTTCTGATTAAAAAAACATTGAACTAAAGACTGTAATGTAACAAAATAGGTAAAAAGCCAAGGGGGTGAATACTTTTGCAAGGCACTGTAAAGCTGGCTATTTCCTGATGAATTTCCATCCATCTATGGGCAGGCTGGTTGTACTGAAAGTGGTTGTAATGGCAGAAGTTTTTTTTATCTTAATGCATTCTAAGCATTAAGATAAAAAACCTTCATTGTGCAGCCCCCCTAATACTTACGTGAGCCCCATCTCTTTCCAGCCATGTTACACAAAAGACTTGGCTGTCTGGGACTCTCCCACCTCATTGGCTAAGACAGCAGCAAAGCACTATTTGCTACCGCTGCTGTCAATCAAAGTCAGTGTGCCACTGAGGAGAGAGAGAGTGGCCACAGCTCATAGACACAAGGAGCTGCGGCTCAGCTCAGGTGCCCCCATAGAAAGCTGCTTGCTATGGGGGCAAACAACAGCAGGATGGGGCCAGGAGCGCCAAAGAGGGACCCGAGAAGAGGAGGATCGGGGTCGGTTGTACAAAATCATTAAACAGAGCAGGTGTGTATAATATAAGGTGTGTATAACATGTTTGCTATTTTTACTAAAAGATTTTAGTATCACTTGAAGCCAATCTATTGATGAAATTTAGTACAACTGGCTTGTCAGGTTTTCCTTCTCGCGATCACTGCTGGTAGTCATAACTGCCAGCAGTGACCGATGTATTTGGATGAAGCCTCTCACTCTCTGAATACAATAGCGCAGTGGGAGGGATTCCCCCATCAACACTGACTATGTTGATGAGGGAATAAAGCAATATTCTTTCCTTCAACTTGTTATTGAAAAAAAGAAGATTTCACAACCTATGGCCAGCCTAGGGCTTCCGTGCATTAATGCATGCTATGCATTGGGATGGATAACTTCTAACACTGACCGACCCCCTAGCTAAAAGATATAGACACAAATTCAATAAATTGTATTTATTTGTAGAAAATATAAAATTATTCAGTTGCAAATATCACCAAGGGTAGAGTTCATAAAAACAAAAGGTATAATAACAAATCGTTAGTGCATGGTAATTGTGGATATTCACACCGATGCGTTTCAGGACGACTGTGGGGTCCCTTCATCAGACAAGATGAAACTACCATAGCAAATTCTAAAAACAAAAAAGAAAATAATAGAAAACAGACAGAACAATAACAATGAACAGCAAATGCCCATCATGAACAAGAAAATGCCCTGAACTCACCTGGTGAAGGGACCACACAGTCGTCCTGAAACGCGTTTGGTTGAATATCTACAATTTCCACGCACTAACAATTTGTTATTATACCTTGTTGTTTTTATGAACTATACCCTTGGTGATGTTTGCACCTGAATATTTTTATATTTTCTACAAATAAATACCATTTATATAATGTTTTGTCTATATATTTTCCCTAGTTAACTAAAAAGTCCCTATTACTTACCTTGGGGGGTATTTGCTCTTTCATACCTACATTGGGATTGGCAACCCATCGGGCCCCATTAGTGGATTTATACATTGACATTAAAATTAGGATCTCTCCAGAGTCTGAACCAGTTAAGTGACATCAGCCACCAGTGGGCTTCAGTCCATACGGGTCACAGGGGTGCAGAGCGAAGTGCTCTCCTGTGATCCCCAGGAGAAGTAGGGTCAAGAGAACTTTGGCTCTACTTCTTTAAAAAATAGTTTTAAACACCTGGGAGACATTTTTTGTTTTTTTACTCTTTTTTTTATTTGATCAAAAGTACACAAATATACAATTTCATAAATAGCGCACCATACACCCTCCTATATACCTTGTATCCTATTGTACCTCTAGTTAACCACCCAGTGGTGCACCCTCACTCTCTCCCTCTTCCCCTCAACCCACCCACCTCCCACCCTGACCTCTACCTCTTAAGCCCTGTACACATGATCGGATATCTGCTGGAATCTAATCCGATGGATTTTTTCATCGGATATAAAATGAAGCTGACTTTCAACAGTCTTGCCTACACACCATCATTTAAAAATCCGATTGTGTCCAACACGGTGACGTAAAACACTATGACGTGCTAAGAAAAATTAAGTTCAATGCTTCCGAGCATGCGTCGACTTGATTCTGAGCATGCATGGATTTTTGACCGATGGATTTCCCCACAGATGATCGTTTTTTTCTATCGGTGTTTTAACCATAAGAAAAATTGAAAACAGGTTCTATTTTTTTCACCAATAGATGGTCCGTTTTTATCAGATGAAGCGGTCGTGTGTACAGGGCTTAAAACTTTATAGATTAATCTCTCTTTCCCCCCCCTTTTTTACATTGTATTTACTCTTGTTGCTCTTGTTGCGGGAGGGGTTCCCTCTATCTAGAGACTAAACGCCTCAACATATCTTCTTGTCTTTTTAAACGCTTTCCATCTCTCCCATTTATCTGTTGACTCAACGCTATCTTCTTCTAGACTCTGCCTCATACCTTCCATGTTATATGTTTCCTCTACTGTGGTTAAACACTGTCGAATTGAGGGGGCCTCCACTTCTAGCCACTTTTTAGGGATAAGTCTTTTTGTGGTGTTCAACATGTGTGGTATTACTGAGTCTTTATATTGTTTTACTGATCCTTCCAGTCTGAACCAGTTGAGTGACGTCAGCCACCAGCGGGCTTCAGCCCACTGTGGGCTGAATATGGGTCACAGGGGTGCAGAGCAAAGTGCTCTCCTGTGATCCCCAGGAGAAGTAGGGCCATGAGAACTTTGGCTCTACTTCTTTAAAAAATTGTTTTAAACACCTGGGAGACATTTAAAACTAAAAATATTTCAGCCCCCTACTGTGGAGATGCCCGAAGCTTCACCCATATTGGAAGGGGGTGGCGGACACCATAAACAGGGTGTTTCAGGTCTCGCTGCCTACAGATCCAAAACACTGTTTACTCCATATACTAGATGAGTTGGATTGGGAGGAAGGCACAAGGGTGGGTATTATTAGATCTCTGTTTTTGGCTCGCAAGCTTATAATGACTTATTGGATATCGGAGGACCCTATTGCCCTTAAAGTGGAGTTTCCATCTCAAAAATTTTTTTTCATTATTGTGCTCATTAGACGTAAAAAAGAAAAAATTATGTTTTACTCATCTGGAAATGCCTTGTTTCTATGCGGTCCCACGAAATCTGCCTTTGGAATCACCTAGGATTCTGACATCATCTCCCTCTAATGCTCCTGGTAATATGTGTCATAATTTCCCAGGATGCAGTGCGCTACCCAATTATAACTTCCCATCCAAGACTTCCAGGAAGTAAGTGCTTGTGGGCTTCACAATGCCCACAAGCAAAATGACAACGGTGTGGACATAGTTTTATAAACTATCTTTTTCGAACAACTATGCGGAGCGGCGGCGGATTGTAAAATAGTAAGTGGCCGAATTTATATTATAAAAACGCATAATGAAAGGACATGCATTTAAAAAATGCTAATTGTGGTTGGAACCCCGCTTTAAAGAATGGATTAATACTATGGGAGATATGCTCCGGAAGGAGAAAATAATATACCAGCAAAGGGGTAGCACCCAGAATTTCGAGAAGTTGTGGGGACCGTGGCTAATTGGACCGGGCCTGGCCCCGTTGGATCTGGTCACGGGCATGTTGTTGGGCCTGGGTACCTGAACAGGATATATGTTTGGTGATTGGGCCTTCTCTGAGAGAACTGGTAGCCCAACACAGAAGGGGGCGGGAGACGGCTCGGAAAGACAAGAAATGTATATGGCCGCGTACACACGACCAAATCTGTCTGCTGGAAACGGTCTGCTAGACCGTCCCAGCAGACAGATTCGATCGTGTGTACGGGTGAGCAGACGGATTTGGCCAGCCGACAGATTTGAAAGCATGCTTACCAATCTGTCGGCTGGGAACCCGTCCGCCCAACATGTCTGCTGGTTAGTACGCTAACCAGCAGACATGTCTTCTCGCACACGCGCCGAATGATTTCGATGCATGCGCGGAAGGGTTTTACTTCCTGGTGCGGTGACGTGGCGGCGTCAACATCACCGCCGCGTCACCGACACGTCAGCGCGCTGTCTGCTGGCGGGGATTTTGGTTTGCTCGTGTGTACACGCGAGCAAACCACAATCCAAGCAGACAGATTTGTTCAAATCGGTCGGTCCGACCGATTTGAACAAATAGATTGCCTCGTGTGTACGAGGCCTATGATGTATGTGCAGAATGTGCAGTCTTAGGCCTTGTACACACGATCAGACCGGTCTAATGAGACTGGTCTGATGGACCGTTTTCATCAGAGAACTCTGAACTTGTCTGATGGTCTGATGTGCGTACACACCATCGGACCAAAATCCAATCAGACCAGAACGCGGTGACCTACTGTAGAACACAAAGACGTGCTGAAAAAACGAAGTTCAATGCTTCCAAGCATGCGTCGACTTGATTCTGAGCATGCGCGGGTTTTTGGTCCGATGCTTTTGTGTACTAACCATCGAATCTGTCCGACGGACAGGTGTCCATCAGACAGGTTTTAAAGCATGGATTTGGGCATTAATTATATTTATTAGATATAACTGACAAAATAAAGAAGGCATGGCCAAATATATCACGGGAAGGAAGAGCATGTAGAAGCACAATAAGGGATTAGTCACTGGTGAGGAAATGAAAATCTTCTGACAATTCCAGAGACATTTATGGATCCAAATACTGCTCTAGATTTGATGCATAGAGAGACCATTTGAAAAATGAGTCCACTTGGCTTACTGTCAGCTTTGCCTTGTTAATGATGACATTGAGTAGTGCATACAGCAGAGAGGGCTTTGTTTCAGATGGGAGAATGGTATAGACGTTAAAGTTTAAAACAAAATATACAGTTTTTCGATAAGGTATTTATGAAAAACGTCCACGTCCAACCAAATAGGTGAAAAATCTCTCCTCCGATTATTTACCTGGGAATGGATTTTACTTTGAAGAACCCTTTGTGTTGTTCCAAGCAAAGCACCTAAGATATAACCAATTTCCTTTAAGAGTGCTCTATCCATTTGTCTTTATAACAATTTGTATGTAAGAGCTTTTATGCAAATGACACTAAAGTAGCGGCTTTTTTCCCCTAAATTGGACATTTTTATGGTTCTAATTTTCTCCTGTAATAACAGAAAAAATGGCTGTCCCAGCGGAGCTGTACATTTCATCTTCCGCTGTTTTTGTGAAGTTGGAATGACAAGCTTCTTTCTTTCATATATGCAACGGATGACAAAAAAAAAAAAAAAAAGAAAAGAAAAGTATTTTTGTGCAACTAAGTCGAAGCCGTTACTCTTTCAACTAGTACGGTCCCCTGACACTAACCTTTTTTTGTGCAATAAGAATTGTCTCATAAAATAATAATGAAACTTAAGGAGGCTAAAAATATTGTAGTCTTCTCTGTTCGTTTTCCGAGAGAAGGGTCATAAATTACTTGTTAGTTTTAACCATTGTATCTTTTTTTTTCCTTTAGGTCTTTGGCATCCGAGGGACCTTTTACGTACAGATGTCAAGCGGGTGACGTTTTATAGACAATGCCACTGAGTTTAATTGAATAGAGAATTACGCAATTTATATCCGTCGCTGCACAAGAAATTCTCAAAGCAGAAATATAATAAAGTCAATTTAACGGGCAGGTTATTGTTGCTTAATCAAGCTGAAAGAAACAGGAAAAAAAAAAAAAAAGAATTGGGCAACAGCGCTGAAAGAAGGCAGATCAGCCTTTTCGCTAATGTCTTTCAAATATTCAACAGGGAGATGGTAAGGCACTTTGAAATAGGGAGAGGGTTTGATGGGAGACGGCAAGTGGCAGTCAGACGTCACTCAACTGCTTGGACAATGTTGGTGTAATGAAAGGAGTTGGCTTGAGGTTGTAGGCTTTGCCTGCTTATAAAATGAGAAGGGGCCCTCTTTAGCTACTACTCAATAGAAATATGTGAAAAGCCACAATTGTTACAACATGTTGGAGACAGATTTTATTTTTATTTTTTAAATATTAGTGAAGCCGATTGTCTTAGTTGCAGTTACCTATTTTTGGAGGAACTCAGAAAAGCTTTAAGGCTGCATTCACACCTGAGCGTTTTGTCGCCTGAAGCGCGACGCTCAAAGACGCTAGAGGGGAAAAATAACATTATTGTCTATGGAGATGGTTCACATCGAATGCCTGAACGCCTGAACGCCTGAAGCTCAAACAAGTCCCGGACCCTTTTTTGCCGCGCGTATCGGGCGTTTTACATTACTGACAATGACCTGTACAAAATGGCGGTGAAAAACCCTGCGTTTTGTCACGGCACCCATGGTAAAAAATGCCGCAATTTGTTGCGGCAAATCGCGGTAACAAAACGCCACAAATCGCCTACGCTTAGGTGTGAATGCAGCCCAAACAGTTGGGCTATCCATAAATAAGTGATGACAGTCACCCGGATCTAGCAATTTTGGGCAAAATGGTATCAGCCAATATACACTATATTACCAAAAGTATTGGGACGCCTGCCTTTACACGCACATGAACTTTAATGGCATCTTAGCATTAGTGTATATGGGAATGTTTGACCATTCCCCCAGAAGCACACTTGTGAGGTCAGGCACTGATGTGGACGTGAAGGCCTGACTTGCAGTCTTCACTCTAATTCATCCCAAAGGTGTTCTATAATGCAAGGAATGCATTATAATGTTTAGACTTTACAACCACTTTTTTTTTTTTTAACAAGAAATAACTTTACAACCACTTTAATCCATCTCACTCCATTGCCATGAATTTGAAAGATTGGTGTAAACAGCTTTAATTTCCATTTTACACTGACAGCGCCCAGGCGTCAGCAGTAAAACGCACTGTTGTTTTCGCGGCGCTTTTAACCCCCTCTAGCGGCCAAATAAAGTGTTAAAATCGCCCGCAAATTAATTTCAATGGGCAGGAGCACTTTAGGAGCTGCGTATTCACCGTTACTAAAGTGCTGAAAAGAAGCTGCTTACAGGACTTTTTTTGACGCCCTGCCAGCGCAGCGCGCCAGTGTGAAAACACTCAGGCTTTCACACTGGGATTGCAGATGAGGCTTTTTTTAGATGCTTTACAGGCACTATTTTTATCGCTAAAGCGCCTGTAAAACGCCTCCAGTGTGAAAGGGGACTTAATGTTTAGTAAGTGTTTGGCGTGTTACACCGACAAATTTCCCTGTTGTTACATTTTAACCACTTGTCCCCCGAGGACGTCATATGACGTCATCGACTTTGTGCTGTGATATCTGAATGAGTTCCGCCGCTTGTTCATTCTTATAGGCAGCGGGAAGGGGACTTCCCCCCTCCTGCCGCCATCTGGTGCTTCTCCGGGCTCTCCCGTGCCATCGGGGGCCCGGAGAACGAATTGGCCGGCACTGGCTGGGAAGCATAGAGATGACTGGTGACCAGATGCTCACCAGTCATCTCTATGAACGTCGAAAGCCCGGGCGCGACGTCACGCCGGGTACCCAAAAGTAAACAAAGCCGCAATCATGGCTGTCATGAGACCGGTGATTTTTTTTTTCGTGATCTCATGCTTGTAAGCCTGGAGGAGAGATGTGAGGTCTTATTGACCCCCACATCTCTCCATAAAGAGAACCTGTCACAGTGATTTCTATTACAAGCGATGTTTACATTCCTTTTAATAGAAATAAAAGTGATTACATTTTTTTTTTTAAGTGTAAAAATAAAAAAACGCCCCTGTCCCCGGTAGCTTGAGCTCAGAAGCGAACACGCATATAAGTTCTGCCCACATATGTAAACGCTGTTCAAACCCCACATGTGAGGTATCGTCGCGTACGTTACGCATGTGCAACAATACTAGCACTAGACCTCCTCTGTAACTCGTAAATACAGTAGTAACCTGTAAAAAATGTTAAAGCATCGCCTATTGAGATTTTTAAGTACCAAAGTTTGGCGCCATTCCATGAGTGTGCACAATTTTAAAGCATGACATGTTAGGTATCTATTTACTCGGCGTAACATGATATTTCACATTATACATTGGGCTAACTTTACTGTTTTGTTATTTTTTAATTCTGAAAACGTTTTTTTTTTCCAAAAAAAGACGTTTGAAAAATTATTGCACAAATACTGTGCGAGTAAAAAAGCAATGCAATGACTGCTATTTTATTCCCTACAGTTTCTGCTAAAAAATATATATATATTGTTTGGGGTTTCTGATTCATTTTTTAGCAAAAAAAATTGATTTTTACATGAAGGAGTGAAGTGCCAAAATAGGCCCGGTTGACAAGTGGTTAATTGCTAAAATCTTTGTTTAACAAATAATCATTTGATGCTTAACAAAGGATCCCCAGAGCACCGTAGGTTAGCTAAAGATACAGCACACCAGTTTTCCTTAAGTTTTGTTTTGCTTGATTGAAACTTTGGACTCCAATAAGGAATAAGACATTTTACATCATAACAAGACAAAGTGATAGTTACGAAGTCAAGAGAAAGAGCCTAAAGCTCTACTTGCTGGTGCAAACAGAGAATTCAAAATATGAATATGCAACGTCTAATATTAGAAGCAAAAATGTTTTTACAAACGTTATGTTTAAGTACTCACTAAAATGTATTAATAAATTTAATGATAACTAGTAATTATAGAGGCTTATTAATTAGTCTACGACAGTGTTTCTCAACTCCAGTCCTCAAGGCGCCCCAACAGGTCAAGTTTTTAGGCTTTCCATTATTTAGCACAGGTTATTTGATCAGTTTCACTGCCCTAATAATTACCATAGCCTATCCTAGAGAAATTCTAAAAACATGACCTGCTGGGGCGCCTTGAAGACTAGAGTTGAGAGACACTAGTCTAGGGTTCTTTGGAAAACTGCAGACAGGAAAAGTGCCTAGCTGCTTTTTTTCTGCTGTGATCTGCAGCATTTCTGAGTAAATTCATTTACAGTGAAAAGTATTCTCACACCATCCACTTTATGCAGTATTGTGTAATCCTGCCAGTGGTCTCCAAACTGTGGCCCACTGGCTGGATGTGGCCCTTTGCTGGCATTTATTCTACCTTTGGGGCACTATTCCTTCCAGGGACACTAATAATGAGGTACTACTTCACCCACTAACACCAATGATGGGCAGCATTCTTCCAAATGACACCAAAGATAGGGGCACTATTCTTCTAAATAACACCAAAAATGGCACTCTATTCTTACCGCTGACTTACCTTTAACTCATATCAATGATTAGAGCGCTATTCCTCCCACTGACACCAATGATGGGACACTATTCCTCCCACTGACACCAATGATGGGACACTATTCCTCCCACTGACCACCATGTCTGAAAAATTGTTTACTCCCACTGACACTGGGGCATTTTCTACTGACACTGGGGCATTTTCTACTCTTACTGGCCACAAACTGGCCCAATAAACTGGCCCTTTGCTTAGACAGTTTGGAGACCTATGATCTAAACCAATTCACTGTACTGCAAGATTATCACAGTACTTGGCGCTGTTGGTTCTTCTCTGCAAAGGCAAGAGGAAACATTGCAACTCTATACTTCCTGCATTAAAGATTGAATCATTTCCTTGGTCCCTTTTGGAGTGATATGTGAGTCGCTTCCGTGTGAGTCGCATCTGATGATCCATTTCCTGTGTTGATTTATATCCTGCTCTGTTGACCCTCTGGACATATGTTCACTAGGGTTCATCATTTCTGGCTAGCTCCCTCTTCAATAGCCGGTGGTGGATTTCTTTATTGCACTCCATTTCAGAATATTGGGATTATTATCACTATTTTTTCACACCTTGAACTTTTTTGGTCATCATTTTTCTCTATAGACTTTATATTCACTATTCAGTGTTTCTCATATTTATGATTGTTTTTATTGTCACTTTTATTTTATGATTGTTTATATTGTTATCACTTTTATTGATATACACATCATTCATTCATTGGGGTATTTGGTTTACGCGCTACACATTCTATGTTTATGATGACATTGGCATAGCTCTCTGTATCAATACAGGGCACCGGGGTTACACCCTTCTATGGTGCAGAGCCAAAAACGCCTTGCAATCTCAGTCTGACCTCATTATTTTAGGCTGATTGGCACTGGAGGTCATTCATTCATCCCAGAAGACTGAGGACATCTTGTAGCGAAGAACAGGTACTGCTAGGGACAGGTCTTATTTGAAGGTGACTATTGAAGCCACGGATTATTTTTTTTTTAGGAGTATTGAAAAAATAAATAATAAATAAATATATAAAATTGCCAAGAATTGGCCTTTAAATTAGCCCATTATTAAACAAATTATACAAAAAAAAAACTTGTATTTGCAATGTTAGAACACTTATCGGGGAACAGAACAAGAATACAAACCTTCTCTATAAATAGGTGCTATTTCCCTTCACGTTCTGGGTAATAGCAGATGGTGATTGGGGCTTAGAGCACACAGAAGTCTTCAAACATGCTCACAGGATTGACGTTTATGCTGTTACCAGCTAACACCTCCATTTCATTCCTAGAAAACATTTATTACCGCATTAAAGATAGATTTGCTAAGTAGCTGTAAGGAAGCAAGATATAATCCTCTGTGATGTGAAAGCAGTAAAAAAATAACATAAAATAGCACCTAAAACCTGGAGTGAGATTAGAGGTCATAAATGGCGTTTCTGAGGCTTTTGGATTTTGGTTTGCGCTACCTACTTTACACTGCACGTCCCTGCGGTACGGTCAGTGCCTGCCTCGACTAATTCCATCTTCATGTGATTATTACACTGTGCCATCAACTAGAGCTTGACAGAATGCCACCACTGGACAGCCAATAAGAAGCAGGTCCAGAGTTTATTTTCAGTGATGCCATGTCTGAAACTCCAATAATTATGCATTCAGTTCACCTCTTTTTCAGGATCCCCATTTATCCTGATCCTCACGCCAAGGCTAGAAACATTTGTTCACATACTTACAAGAGGCCCTTTAGTCTCCAGTGGTTCCAGGCCTAATCCACAGTGGGCCCTGCTGAATACCCATGAGACATAGTGGCCCAAATTGCCAGGCATGCACACCCAGGGGAACCTACCCTCTTACACTAAGCTACTATTCTTTCCCAGCCAAAGTTCATTTCTAAAAGTATCCAGGTATTGGGTGCACCAATGTTTTCTCAGAAGTAATAGGAGGCCAGTCAAGAACCCGTCCAGGACCATCCAACCTAGCACTTATAGAAGCAGCATATAGATTCCCTTCAAGCCTAACTTGGCTTACTTGTGCTACAGTTCCTGTTGCACACAGAGACGCCGTTTATTGACTATAAGCAAACAGTAATGTGCATCCATAGATTTTACCCAAATAAATGGTTAATGTGACGGGAGGGCCCGTGGAACCCAGAATCCCATGGAGAGGTTGAGAAACCATTGTTTCAGCTCCCCATGCACCTCCTATGTCTAAGTTACTCAGTGTCCATTAGGGGCACAGGGTGAATGAGAAATTGTGGCTCAGATTACTTAAAATAGGACAGTAATATTTATGTTATGGTTACAGGTGTATTGTTAGGCCTTGTACACACGAGTGAATAAATCCGCTGAACATGGTCCGACGGACCATTTCAGCCGAAAAATCCGCTCGTGTGTAGGGGCAAACGGACCGTTCTGGCTGGATTCCTCCGGCGGAAAATTTCCACAGCATGCTTTGGAATTTTTCCGCCGGAGAGCTGTCCGTCAGATATGTCCGCTGGTTAGTACGGCAAACCAGCGGACATATCTGCCCGCACATGCGTCGTATCCTGTGAATGGATCCGACGCATGCGCGCGGAAGTGTTTACTTCCTGGTGCGGTGACGTGGCGGTCACGTGGCGGCGTCAACGTCACCGCCGCGTCACCGCGCTGTCCGCCGGCGGGGAATTTGATCCGATGGTGTGTACAGCCATCGGATCAAAGCAATCCGGCGGACAGATCCGATGGGAACGGTCCGTCGGCCATTCCCATCAGATCTATTCCCTCGTGTGTACAAGGTCTTAGAGTAATATGAGCAGGAGGGGAGGACATCCTCTTCAACTGTATATAAGTCTGTATTCTTGTTCTAATAAACAGTTCATAGTGAGCAACCAAACGAGCATTGCTTTGATTGTGGTTGTCAGCGGTTTGGAATATCTGTTATCTATATTCAGACTTGGAGGAAGCGGTATATGATGAAAGCACTCAAACGGAGTGTGGGACGTTTCGTTACAGTCAAGCTCTCTATTACACATTGCAGTTGAAGTATAGCTTGTCCCTATGTCAGATGTTAGGCCTCGTACACACGAGGGGATATGTCCGCTGAAAACGGTCCGATGGACCGTTTCAGCAGACATCTCCGCTCGTGTGTATGGGCTAGCGGACAGATTTCTCCACCCGACAGATTTCAAAGCATGCTTTGAAATCTATCCGGTGGGAATCTGTCCGCCCGACATGTCTGCTGGTTAGTACATTTACCAGCAGACATGTCGTCCCCCACCGCCGCCGCGCCGCCGCCGAATGGATTTGGCGCATGCGCGGAAGTGTTTAACTTCCTGGTGCGGTGACGTGGCGGTGACGTGGCGGCGTCAACGTCACCGCCGCGTCACCGCCACGTCACCGCGCCGTCCGGCGGCGGGGAATTTGATCCGATGGTGTGTACACGCCATCGGATCAAACTCCCGATCGGACATATCCGATGGAAATGGTCCGCGGACCGTTTTCATCGGATATGTCCGATCGTGTGTACGAGGCCTTACAGGAAGGGTAGTGTGGTACTTGCAAAACTGGCTTAAATAATCTTTTTGCCATAATTCCTAAGGAGATTCTTGAACTCACCTTCTTTCTTATCTACAGTGCCTTGCAAAATTATTCACCCCCCTTGGCATTTCATGTTTTGTTTCCTCACAACCTGGAATTAACATGGATTGTTTGAGGATTTGCATCATTTAAGTTACAAAACATGCCCACAATTTGAAGATGTTTTTTTTTTTATTGTAAAGCAAACAACAAATAGGAGAAAATTACAGAAAAAGTAAATGTGCATAACTATTCTCCCCCCTAAAGTCAATACTTTGTAGAGCCACCTTTTGCGGCTATCACAGCTCCAAGTCACTTTGAATAAGTCTCTATGAGCTTGCCACATCTTACCACTGGGATTTCTGTCCATTCCTCCTTGCAAAACTGCTCCAGCTCCTTCAAGTTGGATGGTTTGCGCTTGTGAACAGCAATCTTTAAGTCTGACCACAGATTTTCTATTGGATTGAGGTCTGGTCTTTGACTAGGCCACTCCAACACATTTACATGTTTCCCCTTAAACCACTCAAGTGTTGCGTTAACAGTGTGCTTTAGGTTATTGTACTACTGCAAGGTGAACCTCTGTCCTAGCCTCAAATCACACACAGAGTGGTACAGGTTTTTCTCAAGAATATCCCTGCATTTAGTACCATCCATATTTCCTTCAACTCTGACCACTTTCCCAGCCCCGAATGCTGAAAAACATCCCTGCAGCAGGTGCTGCCACCACCATGTTTCACAGTAGGGATGGTGTTCTTTGGGTGATGTGCCAAACATAGCGTTTTCTTTGATGGGCAAAAAGTAACATTTTAGTCTCATCAGACAAGAGCACCTTCCTCCATACATTTTGGGAGTCTCCTACGAGCCCAACTCTATGAAGCGTACGGCTTATTGTCGTCCTATGTACAGATACTCCACTCTTTGTTGTGGAACTCTGCAGCTCCTCCGGGGGTTACCTTAGGTCTCTGTGCTGTCTTTCCGATTAATACCCTCCTTGCCCGGTCTGTGAGTTTTGGTGTGCGGCCGTCTTGGCAGGTTTGCTGTTGTGCCATGTTCTTTCCATTTGGTTATGATAGGGATCATCAAAGATTTGGATATTTTTTTATAACCTAACCCTGACTTCTCAACGTACATTGCCCCTTACTTGTTTGGAGAGTTCCTTGATCTTCATGGCAGTGTTTGGTTAGTGGTGCCTCTTCCTTAGTTGTTGCAACCTCTGGGGCCTTTCAAAAAGGTGTGTATATGTAATGACAGATCATGTGACACTTAGATTGCGCACAGGTGGACATCATTTTACTAATTATGTGACTTCTGAAGGTAATTGATTGCCCCAGAGCTTTTTATAAGCTTCAAAACAAAGGGGGTAAATACATACGCCAATTATCATTTTTTTATTTCCGAAAAATAGTCTCATGTATATATTTTTTCTAATTTTACTTCACCAACTTAGACTAACACATATAATTGAGATAAAAAAAAAACATTGAACTAAAGGCTGTAATGTAACAAAATAGGTAAAAGCCAAGGGGGCGAATACTTTTGCAAGGCACTTATTATTCCGACCAACAACAACTTATTAAAATCCCTTCCTTTAATACACTGTAGACAAATCACTTTATTGACAGGGGACAATACTCCCAATGGAGGGAAATCCTGGCTAACACGGCATTCCACTCTGCTGCAAGGGTCCATGTCAACCAAGCAATGATGTGGACATGCAGATAAGGACCATCCTCCTTTGCAGGGAAGAGCATAGAAGATTCAGGACCCAATGGGTCAGATAACCACAAATTGTAGCTTTGTTTTTTTTTTTTATGTGGGGAGCAAATACTGCAGAGGTTAATGTGTGGAGTTCAGTTTTGGGATATTATACACTCCACAGAGGAAAATATGAACCAAGTAGATCTTTGAAATGAATCATGTTTCCAGGTAAAACAGATTGGCACTTCCCAACTCCAGCTTCCATTCACATGCAAAGATATAGGTGAAATGAAATGGGGAACTTAAGTGGAGATAAAAATGCATCCTATTCTTGGTGCACTATTCTAAATGCATTAGGTTACAAGCTCCAAGGATTAAAGAATAACTAAACCCAAGAACAAAAATGCAATCTGTTGCAGCTTACAGACCCTAGATGTGCTGGTTGACTTACTTTCTTTCTTTCCTTTTTTTTTTTTTTTAAGCTTAGAACATTTTCAGCAAGTAGGCAAAATAACTGTTGATCTTACCAGAAATGCAGCGCCTTGCTTGCTATGAGCTGCAGAGAAGATCTTCCTTCTTGCCTACCTTCTGTAAAAAATCCCTTGTCCTCCTCCCCTTGTAATGGAGGTGAAGACATGTTTGTATCCCATATCAGGAGAACAGCTTGGATTGACAACCATGGCTCCTTCCATAGATACAGTGGAGGAGTGATATAACCATCCAAGAATTGGAAGTGTGTTTGTAGGATTAAATACATTAAATTAAACATTTTAACTAACTAAAACTAGGAGAAAATAAAGCAATAGAAGCTGAAAAAAAATATATATGAATGCAGCCACCAAGGACGTGAATATTATTTTAGGTTAAGAAAATGTAATGCATAGAGCAAATAAACAGGACAATAGGATATATTAGATTAACTGGCAGGCAGATTAGCCTCACCTAAAGCCATTAACTTGCTCTGCAATAAGGCTAAGCCGCATTACACTAGCACACACAGTATAAGTAAGATTAAAATCAACCGTGAAACATGAATAGCAGCAATACATAAACTTCACAGTAAATCCCAGCAACAGCAACCCAAAAAAGTGTCCCTGAGTGTAGTCTGTGCATACAGCCCAAATAACGGGTGGGTGTATGCATTACTGACAAATGGGTACCCCTGGTTGTGGCTAAAGTACTTGGTGCCTAGTTGTCAGTGTTGGTTAGCTTTTGTTGAGGCTCTTCTGTAGGTGGTGCACATATAGCTGTCGCTTTAAGACTGTACACAAGGGATGGCTGATGGGCTGCTAGGTAAGGGGCAGTTTAAGTTGGCAATAACAAAAGAAAAAATGCGCCTACTAAGTTCAGTATGTCTAATAATATGTCATTTATTAATTAAAACAGCCAAATGGCTACTCACTAAAAAGTAGTACACAATGCGCTCATAAAAAGGCAAGTGTAGTCACTGTGGATTGTCAGCCGATGAAGGTGGCTTCTCTGGTGAAGGTTTTGTTGATTACTGTCCAGGGAGGAAGCATGGCAGAGCACTGCGGGCACAGCGAAACCCGGGAGTGACTGTTCGGCGGCGTGCGTTCCAGCCTGGAGCGCACACGGCTCTCGGCGACAAGAAGTGACGCCAGGCAGGGGCTCGTGGTGATGACGTGTTTCAACGCTTCCGCATTTTCATCAGATCTAATGGGAGGAGGAGACTGGCATGCTTATATATGGCATGTGGAGTGAAATGGGGCGATCTACTAGCAATGTGTAATAATGATTCCCAAAGTACGATCCATACAGCGCGGGAAATCTACCTTCAAGTCCCGCCCACAGGCATGGAATCACTCTATCTTTTTGTGGTATTGTGGTTCAAATTTCCCACTTTCGCGCCGTCATTGTGTTTGTTTTTTTTAAGTTGGCAATAACTGTGGGCAGTAAAGGGTTAAAGCGGAGGTTCACCCAAAAAACAAGTATATAACATTACATTCAGTATACCTCAAACATGTACAGTATGCCGTTTTATTTTTTGGGGGTGTACATACGGTATTATCCGTATTTTCCTCCCGGCTTCTGGGTACTCGATCCCGCGGCAGTGGGTGTTCCTGTGCAGTGCCGCAATGTCTTCTGGGACTTCGCCCATATGATTGACGTGCCTGAGAAAAACTCCCCCCGGCGGATAAGGCACGTCACGACTTTCCAAAAGTAGCCGAACTGCGAGTCGGTGCTATAGGGCGCCTGCGCACCGACTAGGAGCCGTGTAGAGCTGACTGGTCAGGCGCCATATAGAGCTGATTCACAGTTCGGCTACTCTCGAAAAGACGTGACGCGCCTTATCCGCCGGGGGGAGTTTTTCTCAGGCACGTCAATCACATGGATGAAGTCCCAGAAGACATTGCGGCACTGCACAGGAACGCCCACTCCTGCGGGAGCGAGTACCCGGAAGCCAGGAGGAAAATACCGATAATACCGTATGTACACCCCCCCAAAAAAAAAAAACTGCATACTGTACATGTTTGAGGTATACTGAATGTAATGTTATATACTTGTTTTTTGGGTGAACCTCTGCTTTAATGCATTGGTAGTTCCATTCAACACTCCTGGTATTTAACAGATCAGGTCCAGTGCGCTTGGTGATCAATTGTCTCTCACCAGTGTAGCAACAATTCTCCCCAGTGTAAAGGCAGGCGTCCCAATAATTTTGACAATATGGTGTATAATTTAACATGGCAAATATGTGATGCTGTGTCCATTTTACGATCTCATTTGTGATTGGCTTCTAGGGACTGCTGTACATGAGACATTCTTTTTGCCCCTTGTGTACTATATTAAATGAAGCAGCATGCCCTTAAAATAAATCGCAAAGACGTGTCATTTTTATTTGCATATAGCACTGAAAATATTTTGATAATAATTTAAGTTTAAAGGAAGGCAGTCGAAAACAGCATTTAAACCCGTGCTTGCTTTAATACCTGCAGTCGTAAAAAAAAAAAAAATCTCCAGCACCTCTCAAATGTGAACCCGCTCATGAACGTAACGGCCTGAAACGGTTACCTATTAAGCCGCCATGAATTTTGCCAAATGGCCTTGCTTTACATTAAAGATTTTTTTTCACATCCGTGTCATAAAAATCCGACAAGACCTTAAAAGCCAAAGTGCATTGTAAAAATGGTCACAAATAAAAAATAAAATAAAAAAAATTATATATTTTAAAATTCCTCGTTGGCAGCGACAAACACCTTGACATATCAACTGCCGATTCCCAATAACGGAGACACTTTGTTATGATTATGACCGTCACGGCACACCGAAAGCGGACGCGTTCCACGCAGCCTCTTTTATTTAAGCATAAAAATGAAATCAAACAAAAAAATGTGCATCGGCGGAAGTGAGTCCAAATGAGTTTTTTTCGCCTTTCGCTCCTCCGGTTTTCTAATGAAGGCGTTCGTCTTGTTTTTTTTTCCGCCAATCCTAACATCATTTTTTCATGTACTTCCCATTTGTATGAACAGATTGTTTTCCGGCATGCAGATCAGCAGATAAAAAAATAAAAAAATACACAGACGTCTTGGAACAAACAGGTAGAGGTGTTTCGTGTTTTAATTTTCATTTTAAATTTGGCGAGGATGGATGGAGGTAGAGCAACCACGACCTTTAAGCCTTTGACATTCACACAGTGTTAAGAGTCAGATGGGGTCTCGCGACTGACAGATTTGCATTTCTTTGAATACGACGCTTGAAAAGGCAAGCCTGTAGATTAAATTTTGCCATGGAGAAAATGAGAAAGACTTCCATCTCAAGGGTCTGCTGGGAGGATCTTTATGCTTGATTTAGGTTTTTTTTTTTTCTTTTTTTTTTTTAAATAAATGTTTCTTTATACAGTACCTAAAGCCTGTCTTCAGCCTTCCGCTGTCATGCAAGATGTACCATTTCTTCCAGAGACATCAGAATATACTAAGTCAACCTGGACTGCATACAAGGTGAAAGAATATATTTTAATCTAGGCTGCATATTGCTTCCATGTTACCCTGATTAAAATTTGCAAGTAAACCTTGGAATGCACTATACCTGACACGATTTTCTAAATTATTTACAGTCGACATAAACCTAGAGTACACGTGCTGTCATAACACAAATATTAGAAATGGGATAGGGATTTACGACAATTTTCATTATTGGCTTTCTCAGTAAATTGTAAATGAGGTTAAAATACAATTTCTTATTCCGCTGTTTATTAATAAAGTCTTTTTTTATGTTAAAGGAAAAAAACTTGACGAAATGTCATTTGATCTTCGAGGCAAGAGTTTTTTTTCCCCCTGCCTTTTGTGGTTGCAATAGTGCTATTTTAATTACAGTAAAACCTTGGATTGAGAGTAACTTGGTTTGAGAGCGTTTTGCATTTTATTAAATACATTTTGACTTGCTAAACAAGCAATGTTTTGATATACAAGTACCGTCTACTGCAGGGTAGTCTTCCCGGTCACGATTGCAGACTAATGCCTCGTACACACGATCGGAATTTCCGATGGCCTAAAATCCGATGGAATTTTTTGTCGGAATTCCTTTCAAGCTGTCTTGCATACACATTGTCAGACCAAATTCCGACCATCCAAAACGCAGTGACGTAAAACTCTACGACTAGCTGAGAAAAATGAAGTTCAATGCTTCCGAGCATGCGTCGACTTGATTCTGAGTGTTCCTTGAGCTGTGGATAAATGACCACCCATTTGATAGTGCCTGCAAAGTTTCAGGGCCACTTGGCAGAGCCAGCTGCAAGACACCAATGGTCTTTTTTTTTTTCTTTTTTTTTTCAACAATGGTCTTTTTTATATCTGTGTTTAGATATTCTGACCATCCCTGTAAGGGGGGAAATCTTTCCATTGACAAACAAAAGTGGCATTTTTCCCACTGTCCCATTTGTTTTGTTTTTTTCTCCTTCGGAGTTTCACACAAACGATAGAAATTTTCTATCGTTTTTTTTTGTTCCCATCGGAAAAAAATTAAACATGTTCTATTTCTAAACACCGACAGAAAAAAAGTCAGGTTGGGCCCATACACGATCGGAATTTCCAAAGAAAAACGTTCATCTGACTTTTTTCATCAGAGATTCTGATCGCGTGTAAGCGGCATAACAGCAGTGAGAGCCGGCGGTGGGGAGGGCGGTCTATGTGGACAATTTTCCCCCAGATCCCTGCATACTTAGATGTGCCTGTTTTATTAATCAACCAAGTTGCTAAATGTTGTACCTTCATTAACCACTTAAGCCCCGGACCATTTGGCTGCCCAATGACCAGGCCACGTTTTGCAATTCGGCACTGCATCGCTTTAACCGACAATTGAAGGGGTTAACCACTAGGTGGCGCTGAAGTGTGTTCTAGGGAGTGATTCTAACTGTTAGGGGGAGGTGCTACCAGTGACAAGTCACTGATCACTGTTCCCGATCACATGGAACAGTAGTACTTGTTTACAAAGGCATCCCCCTGTTCTGCCTTTGCTGACCACAATCGCGGGCTGCTAGGGAACATCGAGTTCCAGGGACCAGAGATGTATTATGGCCTAGGCCAACAAGGCCCAGGCCTAGGGCGGCACTTTGTGGGGGGCGGCTCAATGTTCCTGTGTACACAGCCAGGAGGAGGAGCCGAGGAGAGACACAACCGAGAGAGGCGTGCTGCTGGTATGTGGGACAACATCAGTGAGAGAGAGAGGACACAGTAACCAGGAGGGAAGGAGGGGGGCAGGCAGATACGAGGTGAACGAATAAAGTGATGGGAGAGGAGAGGGTGGTATGGAGGATATGTGCTGGGGAGTGATTTGAGAGGGAAGAAGATATGTGCTAGTGGGGGGTCTGATTCCCCCCCCTCCACTAGCACATATCTTCTTTATTCTCAAATCACTCCCCAGCACATATCCTCCATACCACCCTCTCCCCCCAAATTAAAAGATGCTCTGCCCCCCTGTCTTCATCCCACCCTGTCACCCTCTGTCTTCATCCCACCCTGTCGCCCTCTGTCTTCATCCCACCCTGTCGCCCTCTGTCTTCATCCCACCCTGTCACCCTCTGTCTTCATCCCACCCTGTCGCCCTCTGTCTTCATCCCACCCTGTCGCCCTCTGTCTTCATCCCACCCTGTCCCCTTCTGTCTTCATCCCACCCTGTCGCCCTCTGTCTTCATCCCACCCTGTCCCCTTCTGTCTTCATCCCACCCTGTCGCCCTCTGTCTTCATTCCACCCTGTCGTCCCTCTGTCTTCATCCCACTGCGTCCCTCTGTCCTCATTCCATGAAAATGACAGGACGGGTCTTAAAAAGGAAGGGGTGCGTCATATATAAAGTAGGGGGTGCGCAAGTTTCACAAGGCCTAGGGCAGCACAAAACCTAAATACACCCCTGCCCGGGACCCGTGCGCGTGCTCACGAGGCATGCCAATGAGCGGCAAATTTAATGGGACGTACAGATACGCCCATTCGCCTGCCCGTGCCATTCTGCCAACATATATTGGTGTGCATCGATCAGCAAGCGGTTACATGTAACCATATTGCTACACTTAAGTCCCATACACACGATCGGATATTCCGTCAACAATTGTGTGATGGACGCGTTTTGTCGGATAATCCGACCGTCTGCATGCTCAATCGGACAATTGTTGTCAGAATTTCCCACAACAAATGTTGGCTGTGCATGTGCTCAAATTGTACGACAACAAATGTTTTCCGTCTGATTATCTGATTGTGTGTACACAAGTCTGTCGGACTAAAATCCAAAGTACAAACACGCATGCTCAGAACCAATGCGCCGCGTAACTGTGAATATGCGCCGTCGTTTCTATGTGGCCGTACCCACCAAACTAGATGCAACAGAAAACGGGCCATTTCCGATCGGCTTAACTTTCCGACGCCAGAGTCTCGTCAACGCATAATTTCGCTTGGCGCATCAGTCGCACCTATTGATTTCCCCTGCAAATATGCAAATGAGGGAGATTTCCCGATTCGCGAACGGATTAGCACCATATGCTGGCTACATGCGCCGCGCGTATCTCGTCCGTCCGGCGCAAAGTTATTTCTACAAATAGCTGCTTTATCTTTACTCCAGACGGCCTCAGGTCAGCAGGAGAGCAGCTACAGCAGCAGCGTTACCGACGAAACTAGCAAGCTGAACAACCACACTTGCAAGGACAACACCTCTGTGTGCCAACATGCCAGGGGCAGTCGTGGTCCTAGCACTAGTACTGGGTCCCTCGCTACGGAGGAGGCGGGCACGTGAGAGGATATACCGCACGCGCATGAGCCTCTTTGGCATGGGTGATGAGAAGGTGTATCGCCTCTTCAGATTCAGCCCTGATGCAATACTTGAACTAACCACAACCCTGCAGGATGACATCACCAGCAAGACACACCGCTCACAAGCAGTGCAGCCACTGGTGAAGGTACTGGCAACACTTAATTTCCTTGCAAGTGGATCATTCCAGCGTACAAGTCGAGTGGTGGCTGGGATGTCACAATCCTCCGTGAGCAGATGTGTGCACCAGGTTGTCCCTGCAATCCTCAGACGCATGTCCAACCAGTTCATCAGACCCACCACTGAGGAGCTGCGGCTGAAGGCAATGACAGATTTCTACAGAATTGCCAGATTCCCACGCACAGTGGGGGCCATTGATTGCACACATGTGGCCCTACAGCCCCCCAGTGCCACAGAGCACATATACCGCAATCGGAAGCATTGGCACTCCATCAACGTACAGGTGATAGCCGATGCCCAACGCCTCATATGGCACGTCCGTGCCAAACACCCCGGATCCAGCCATGACAGCTTCATATACCGTCAGAGTCCCATCCCAGCAGAATTCGAGCAGAACATGTATGGGGACAGCTGGCTGGTTGGTAAGTGACATGGGTGGCAGGCATGACTGTCCCCCCCATGATGCACATCACAAGGGGCACATGCATGACTAACATCCTCCTGTCTTTTCCCTTCCAGGTGACTCTGCATATGCACTGGGACCCCATCTCATGACTCCTTTCCGGAACCCCCAAACCAGAGGAGAGCGAAAATACAATGAAGCACACATCAAAACCTGTGCAGTGGTGAAGCAAACATTTGGGCTCCTGAAGTCCCGTTTCCGCTGCCTGGATAAGTCTGGGGGGACCCTATTGTATTCCCCTACCTTTGTGTGTCAGATCATCGGTGCATGTTGCATTCTGCACAACTTTGCTATGAGAAAAGGCCTGCAGATTGAAATGCGTGATGACCTGACCCCCGAACCAGACAGCCCCCCCCTGCCAGAGGAGACCCATTCAGCTGATGGAAGAGCAGTCAGGAGGGTCCTCGCCGTAGGCATCTTTGGACAATAAACCAAAACATTAATCACACAGACAATGCACGCGTGTACACCACTCAGGATCCCGTTGGGAGGTTGGGGTGGACTGGACGGCAGGAGAGTCCCCTGCACTGATGGCCCAGCTCCGAGTCATCTGGGATGACGACTGAGCACAAGGAGGCTGAGAGCCACATGTTGGTGGTCCACACAATCAGATACAGGTTGGTCATCATGTGACCCTCACCCCCTGCCTCCCCTCTTCACATGGCAACAGCTGTCACCGTACATCAGCCTACCTCCCCCAGGCTGGTGATCCTGCAACCACTGGGCAACATGGAGCCCAGGCTGTCAGCGACTCCAAGTGGGCAGCAATGCTGAGCCTTCCTGGTCAACCCCGTGAGTCATATCCAGAGGACTCCCCAACAATCCAACTGCTCACTCTGTCTTCAGGCAGGATCCCGGGCGGACCACCTCCGTCCTCACAAAGTGTTGGTCAGGCACATGTACCCTCCCCCCCCCACATGCAACACACCAAATAGGGTATAAAAAACACTTACCTGTCCTGGAGCCTTCCTCAACGGAGTCATATCCAGGGACCCCCTCCAACTGCTCCCTGTCCAGGCAGCGGGCGACCACCTCCTCCTCCGTGGTCAGGCTGACCGGACATGGGGTCCACCACCTGTGCCCCGCTCATGGCTCCAAATGGTGGCCACCTTGCCACGGACCTTGCGCCGCAGGTCATTGATTTTTTTTTGAATATCCCCAGCAGTCTGGGTGGAGTACCCCAACACATTGACCCTGCCAGCAATGGTGTCCAGGATGCCCTGCTTCCTCTCCCGGCTGGTCTTACGACTTTTTTTCCCGTGGAGGAAATCATTAAAAGTCTTCATAGCGGAGATTATAACTGACACCTCCTGGGAGTTAAAATTGAGATTCCTCCTCTCTTTGGGGGTAGCGGGAGCAGCCATCACAGAGCAAAAGTAAATTCCCTGGGGTGGGGGGAAACGGAAATACTTTTATACGCGCAACGGAACACATTGCGCTGACGTTTCCCGTGAAGTGGTGCCGACGGAAGTTGTGAGCATGCGCACAAGGGGGCGAGTGGAGCCTCACTCACTGCGCATGCTCCGTGGATGATGCGCTGAACGTAAGCCTCTGCGCTGGGCTCCGCCCATCATTTACATATGATCACACCCACTTCCACTTGCGTCGGGTTACGCCAGCGCATTATCGTTACTCTGGCGCAAGTTTACGCGCAAGTGCTATGTGAATAACAGTACTTGCTCCGAAAGTGTCGGCGGAGTAACGTAAATGAGAAACGTTACTCCAGAGTAAAGATTCTCCCATCTACCTGAATCTGGCCCATAGTTTTGTGAATGTTGGCTAGAAAGGATCTGCCGTCTGTATGCAGAACAAGTTCACGGTCAACGCCCTTCAGACAAAAATCCACAGATTTGTCCGATGGAAATCCGATCGTGTGTACGAGGCTTTAAAGGCACCTCTCTACTCTTTTTTATACTCTGTAGCTCCTGCTAGATTTTGCTACTAATCCCCCTTGGGGAGGCATCCTTCACATATACATGGGTAGATTTCCGAGATATACCCCTCTCACTACTACCACGCAGTTTTTGTATGATGCAGGTCCTATCCCACGTTGGTCCTACTCTATCAAGCTGGACGTTTAAAGCATGTCTGATTTGGAGATATCTATAAAATGTATGATTAGGTATATCATATTCCTGTCTTAACCACTTGCCTACTGTGCACCTACACCCCCTTCCTGCCCAGACAAAATTTAAGCTTCCGGCACTGCGTCGCTTTAACTGACAATTGCGCGGTCGTGCGACGTGGCTCCCAAACAAAATTGGCGTCCTTTTTTTCCCACAAATAGAGCTTTATTTTGGTGGTATTTGATCACCTCTGCGGTTTTTATTTTTTGCGCTATAAACAAAAATAGAGCGTCAATTTTTAAAAAAATTCAATATTTTTTACTTTTTGCTATAATAAATAACCCCAAAAATATATTAAAAAAAAAATGTTTTCCTCAGTTTAGGCCGATACGTATTCTTCTACATATTTTTGGTAAAAAAAAATGCAATAAGCGTTTATCGATTGGTTTGCGCAAAATTTATAGTGTTTACAAAATAGGGGATAGTTTATGGCATTTTTTTTTTTTTTACTATTAATGGCGGCGATCTGCGAATTTTTTATTGGGACTGCGACGTTATGGCGAACACTTCGGACACTTTTCTGACATTTTTGGGACCATTTACATTTATACAGTGAACAATGCTATAAATATGCATTGATTACTGTATAAATGTGACTGGCAGTGAAGGGGTTAACCACTAGGGGGCGGGCAAGGGGTTAAATGTGTGTCCTATGAGTGTTCTAACTGTAGGGGGAGGGGGGGTGACTGGGGGAGGTGACCGATTGTGTCCCTATGTACAAGGGACACAGCAACGGTCTCCTCTCTCCCTGACAGGACATGGAGCTCTGTTTTCATACAGAGCTCCACGTCCCCGCTCAGTTACTGGGCAATCGCATGTGCCCGGCGGCGATCGTTGCCGCCGGGCACTCGCACCGGGATCCCAGCAGAGCGGCGGGCGCGAGAAGCCTAAAAGGACATCACGTCATATGACGTGATGTCAGGATAATGGAGTCCTCCGCCCGCCGTCATTTGACGGTGGGCAGAGGACAAGTGGTTAAAGGAGTTGTAAAGGAAACATTTTTTTTACTGAAATTACTGTTTACAGGGTATAAAGAAATAATACTTAACTGATTCCTTTTAAAAATTATTAAAAATAAATAAAAATCAATCATATAATGTGCCTGCAGTTTCAGTTTCGTTTTTCATCTAGTTTCATGCTTCTGTGAAGGACAGAGACACAGAGCCAATACAGGGCAGTGTTTGTTTTTAAAATGAAACTGATTGGTTCTGTGGAATTTTAGACACACAGTAATCACACCTCCTTGATTAGGGACCACAGAGAGAAGCTCACATGACTTTTTTCATAAGGAAACAGACAACCAGGAAGTGTGTAGAACAGAGAAGGATTACAGCAAAAACGAACAATGAGGACATGAAACCAGGACTGCATTAGGGTAAAATAAGCTATTTAGCTAAAAAAAAATCCTTTGGTGACCCTTTGAGGCGGCAAATGTTTTTAAGGTTCTTCCTTCATATAGCTAAGCCACTCTGACTATCCCCTTTTCTGCCCATTCCCTAATTACCCCGGCTGACTCCAGCTCCTGAAGGTTCCTATTATTCCACAGGAGAGCATATTCTGATACAACTCTCTGTCCTCCCAATGACCTTACTGCTTTCCATACTTTGAAGGCCATCTTGACCGTGGGGGTTTTATTAACGAATGAGTTGGCTTCCATTTGTGGATGGACATTTTATGGTTATACAACCTGGTCACATTTCTATAATCTTTTTTGATATGGACTATAAACTGAAAGACCTATGAATAAATGGTTGTAGAACCAATCATCTGAGGCCGCGTACACACGATCGGTTCAAACAGACTGAGGTTCGGTTTCCATCGGTCCAAACCGATCGTGTGTAGGCCCCATCGATCCGTTATCCTTCGGTCAAAAACAAGAGGGCTTGCTTTAAAATTGAACCGATGTACGGCTAACCGATAGGTCAAAACTGATCGTTGGTGTGCTAAAGCATCGGTTAAAAATCCACGCATGCTCAGAATCAATGGAAGCATTGAACTTAATTTTTCCAGCACGTCGTTGTGTTTACATCACCGTATTCTGACACGATCGGTTATTTAACTGATGGTGTGTAGGCAGTCCATCAGTCAGCTTCATTGGTGAACCGATCGACTGATCGTGTGTACGTGGCCTGAGATTCCATTATTTCTTATGGGAAAATTTGCTTTGATATAAAAGTGCTTTGGATTAAAAGCATGTTTCTGGAACAAATTATGCTCGCAATCCAAGGTTTTACTGTATTTTGTATATCTTGGAATTACCCAAATTCACTCCCAAACCAATCTTTCTCCCTCATGTTACAGCATTGTAAAAGAAGTGTTTTTTCCTTGTCAAAAATATTTTATTGAGTACAAAGGTGTAATACACATTACAGGGAATACATCAAATACATTAAAAAATATAGAAGCTCAAATATTCTTATTCCAATATGTAAATATAGAAAGTAAATATTTGTGGACAAGGTATGGTATACTATTTAGTCACTATTGACATTAAGATTATTAAGTTTAGAGGTTTTATGTAATTATTAGTAACCATGGCTTTTTTTCTCAAAAAATAGGTGCAGGAACTCCCATCTTCCGAGTCACCTCTTGTTTCCACCCCTACCCACCTCCGAGCACCATTCCTTGGTTCCACCCCCTACCCACCTCTGAGCACCATTCCTTGGTTCCACCCCCTACCCACCTCTGAGCACCATTCCTTGGTTCCACCCATTACCCACTTCTGAGTACCATTCCTTGGTTTTACCCCCTATCCTCCTTCGAGCACAATTCCTTGGTTTCAACCCCTACCCCCATTTAGAGCTCCGTTCCTTGGTTCCACCCATTACCCACCTCTGAGCACGATTCCTTGGTTTCACCAACTACCCTCCTTTGAGAACCATTCCTTGGTTCCAACCCCTACCCACCTCTGAGCACCATTCCTTGGTTCTACCCCCTACCCACCTCTCAGCAATGGATACAGAACCAAGTATCAATTCATGGTGCTAAGTAATTTGTATGTAATTTGTTAATGATAGGAAGTAAAACAGATCCCATGTAGCCAGCAACAATGGAGCACCCCCAGCAACAATAGGCTCTGAACAGCTAGCAACAAAAGACCCCTCCCTAAACAGTTGTCTCCCAGCAAAGATTGTCTCCCAGTAGCATAAGAGCCCCCCAGCAACAATAGACCCCCCCCTGTAAAAAAAATCCCCTTAGGCAACAATAGATCCCCCCAGCAGCCAACATCAATAGACCCTCCAATACACCCCAGCACTCCTTGCCATTACATATATTCAGAGCTGAAGGTGCCGGAACTGCGTTCCCCCGCGTTCCTGCTGAAAAAAAGCCCTGTTAGGAACTACTGACATATATATTGTCCTCTGTGAAGCAAAGAGTTATTAACAATACAAAGGGAGCTTCAAAATCATAATAGTAAAATAACAAATAACAGAGAAAAACAAAAAAAGAAATTAATGATGATAACTATAAGAACATAAAATGGAAAAAAAAGAGTACTGGAACCAAAAGGGGGGTCCGCGTGGTCGAGCCAAGAGCCACCGCTCCAATCCAAGAGATGTTGAACAATGGCATATATAACACCAGCCATAGGCGTGCGCACAGGGTGTGCCCAGGCACACCCTAATCACCCTGTGCTGCACAGATTCCCCCTGCTGCTTGGCTGCAGAGAAGGGAAATCTCTGTCCTCAGCCCCTTTCTCTGTCTCAAAAGTGAGATATCTGATATCTCACCAAAGCACTCCAAAAAAAGTAAAAAAAAAAAACATTGTAAAAAATAATAAAAAAATGTAATTGTAAAAAGTAATAAAAAAAAATAATAATAAAAATAAACTACTGACAACAGTCTCTGCCCCCTTCTGACACTGTCCATCGGTGTCCTACTGCTATATATATATATATATATATATATATATATATATATATATATATACATACATGTGTGTCTGAGCTTTGGGGTGCACACCCTAATGTAATAGGCAGCGCACACTTATGGATTCAGCTACCATGGCAGTAGTACTCTATTGTCCAAGGTTGGCATAATATATGCAATCCAGGGCTGCCACACCCTCTCAAACTTGGGGATGATGTCCAATTCAATAACAGCCATCTTGAATTGGGTCATGGTATAATTCATCTTAGCTATAGCTTCATGTAAGGCCAATTTAGGTTATTTCCAAGATTTTGGTAGTGTCTGTCTGGCTGCTGTGAAGAGTTGCACAAAAAGAACATTGGTGTCCCACAGAAGTGGCATTGGCCCTGAAACTTTGCAGGCACTATCACATGGGTGGTCATTTAGCCACAGCTAAAAGAACACCTAGCAATCTCTGGAAGAACCTTTTGGTTTCGCAGAACCATGGTTAAGAATGGCTGCCCTGAAGCCTATTCTCACACTGTCTATAGCAGGGGTATAGGCAACCTCAGCCCTCCAGCTGTGGTGAGACTACAAATCCCATCATGCTTCTACATCTAGGAGTCTTGATTGTGATTGTCATGGTCTCTGGTCTATAGACTCTTAGGAGATGTAGTTTTGAGGGTTGTGCCTATGTCATGGAGGAGTTGTGCCTGCAATAAATGTTACATGGCATAATAAAAAATGCTTCTTTTTAGCTGTGTGTAGATATGGCATTCTGACCAACCCTGTAAGGGGGGAAATCTTTCTATTGGCAAACAAAAGTGGCATTTTTCCCACTGACCCATTTGGGATTTTTTCTATTGGCATAACAATAGAGTGATCACCCATGATAAAACTTTAAATGTTATTTTACAAAACATTTTTCCCCTGCTATAGCAAATGAAATCATGTTTTCCTTCGGGTTTTCGCCTTCCTCTGGATGAACTGTTGGTATAGAATAGTGTGGGACTGTATTTTTTTATTTTTTTGGTGGAACTGGATGATCTTGTGTCTTTTTTCAACCTGACTAGTTTGTCTGAATTTCTCACTTCCTGTTCCTCCTCGGTAAGCTGTTCTGGCTGACTAACCCCCAGCCAGATGATGGGGGCAAGCTTACTGAGGAGAAACAGATAGTCAGAAGTTCAGACAAAGAAAAAAAACATTTAGAAGGGAAAACTGAAGTAAAAGGTTAGTGAACCAACAATGCACTAGCTTAAAGTGGATCTCCGCCATTAAAAAAATATTAAAAGCTAGCAGCTACAAATACTGCAGCTGCTGACTTTTAATATAGGGATACTTACCTGTCCTGGAGTTCAGCGACGTCTGCAGCAAAAGAAGAGCAATCGCTCGTCTATCTGCTGCCCCCACCGCCTTTCTCTGTGAGGGAATCCGGAAGTGAAGCATTCCGGCTACCCTACGGTGCATGCGTGAGTCGTGCAGCGCCATCCTTACTGGTCCCTGCTGAGTTCTGGGAGCCGAATGCTTTAAGGTAAAAAAAAAAATGTCTGCCTTTAGGACAACTTTAAGGTTTTCTAGCTTTTTATAATTGTTGTTCTTTTGGTTGAACCAGATGGACTTTTTCAACTTTTCTAACTATGTAACTCTATGTAAGTTTTATTTTACACATTTATGACAAAACATTCCGCTTTGTCTGGAATTGTTGATATCAGCGATAGCTTCAAAACTCTCAAAGGGTTAATCTTGGCTTCTCAAGTCTCTGATGGTGTCTCAGGTGGTTTAACTAAGAATCATCTTATCTTCCTGAGAACTGGCATCTTATTTTTTCTGTCCTCCTGATCCCTTACATAAAGCCAGGCTATCTTCTCCTTTTTGCTGCTACCTCCACTCCGCTGCAAGGAATCGCTGTCAGGCCAGAGGTCCACCTTGTGTCGCTTCCCATCTGTTGCTATTTATATTGTACCTGTTTTTATACATTTCTTGCATAGAAAACAGCTTGCCCTTCAAAGGGTCCCAGCTTTCCATTAGTCTTTGTAAATAAGTCCATGGCAATCTGCGCAACACTGGCTAAGATGTGCATTTAATGCCGGCTGTACAGTTGGGTAGGATCGCCACAACGGTGACCCCTTCATTGCCAGAATTGCATTGTCTTCTAAACAGTCTTATGTTATAAAGAGAATACCCAGGCGATGGAAGAACATGCTTTGTTCCCATAATTACAGGAACATTTTTAAATGTATTTTTTTTTTGCTATGTCTCCATTAAATATAATTGTGTCTAAGACCAAAGCTTTTGTTTGTAGTTTTGGGAAGGGTTACAACCCTGTTATTATAATTTTTGTCATCTGTTTCCCATCCATGTTCATTTGTCGTGTTATTTCCCATCCACCCTGATTCTGGTGACAACTTTAAATGCTGTATATACTCGAGAATAAGCCGACAAAAATATATGCTGAGGCACCTAATTTTACCACAAAAATGGGAAAACGTATTGACTCAAGTATAAGCCTAGGGTGTCCATTAGTGTTGCTCACGAATATTCGCATTGCGAATATTCGCTACGAATATTGCATATTCGAGTATTCGCGAATAACGCGAATATCGCGGCGAATATTCGCTATTTCGAATATTCGAATGTTTTAAATTTTTTTTTAGAACAGATCACATCCTAGAGATCCCCATCGACGTCTAAAAGCATTGCTGGTATGATTAGAGACCTTGGGCCGAGTAGCTGCAGCGCTCATTTTATATTGCCGAAAAATCGCAATGCGATTATTCGGTCGATATCGCGCGATTATTTTATATTGTAATATATCACGAATATTCTGAGCCAATCAGCTCCATTCCGCATTTCTCGAAATTTCGCAATTATTTTATATTGTAATATATCACGATATTCTGAGCCAATCAGAGTGCACCGAATATTCGTTTTTGTGTATTGTAATATATCACGAATATTCTGAGCCAATCAGAGTGCTCCTTCCGCATTTCTCGAATATTCGCCACGAATATTCTGAGCCAATCAGAGTGCTCCTTCCGCATTTCTCGAATATTCGCAATTATTGTGTATTGTAATATATCACGAATCTGAGCCAATCACAGTGCTCCATTTCTCGAATATTCGCAATCACGAATATTCTGAGCCAATCAGAGTGCCCATTCCGCATTTCTCGAATATTCGCACTGTCAGAGTCTCCATTCCGCATTTCTCGAATATTCGCAATTATTTTATATTGTAATATATCACGAATATTCTGAGCCAATCAGAGTGCTCCATTCCGCATTTCTCGAATATTCGCATGCAATGCAATTCGCAATTCGCAAAAATTCGCGAAAATTCGCGAAAATTCGCAATGAATATTCGTATTTAGCGAATGTCGAATATTCGACTATATATTCGAGATATATCGCGAATTCGAATATGGCATATTCTGCTCAACACTAGTGTCCATCTGCATGCCTCACTGTGCCTTAGTGTGTCCATGTGCATGCCTCACTGTGTCCATGCCTCATGGTGCTCATGCCTCACTGTATCCATGTCTCACTTTGTCCATGCCTCACTGTGCCCATGCCTCACTGTATCCATGCCTCTCTGTGTCCATTGCTCACTGTGCCCATGCCACACTGTTCCTATGCCTCACTGTGTCCATGCCTCACTGTGCCCATGCCGCACTGTGTCCATGCCTCACTGTTCCCATGCCTCACTGTGTCCATGCCTCACTGTGTCCATGCCTCACTGTGCCCATGCCTCCCTGTGCCCATGACTAGACTGACATTTAACATGGGAGTCTATGGAAGGGGTGCCCAGCTTGGAAAAATCGGTGCTCCCCGGCCGTAGGTCCCCCAGACAAAAATGTTGCACACTTGTAGAGGAAGAGTGGGTCTACATATGTGCCAAGTTTGGGATACAGGGGACCTACGACCGGCCGGTACCGGGTCCCCAAAGTCCATGTGTGCCAAGTTTGGTACCGGGTCCCCAAAGTCCGGGAGATCAGGCGCAAAAAGGTGACTCAAGTATAAGCTCAAGGTGACTCAAGTTTGGTCCCGGGTACCCAAAGTCCCGGAGATCAGGTGCAAAAAGGTGACTCAAGGGGGCATTTTCAGCACAAATAATGTGCTCAAAAACTTGGCTTATACTTGAGTATATATGGTATTATTTTCTCTCGCTTTTAGTGCCTGGGAGAATGTTCATCAGGATAAATAAAGGGTCTATATCAACACAAACTTCACAGGGTTATCACAAAATTGAAGATAATAATTTGGCTTTAGGCAAAGTTTAACACCACCAGCTGAGATTTGGGGGCAGGCAAACAATTAGGGTAAAGCTACAAGGGGATTGTTTAGTATGGCTTGGCTCACACTGGTGCGACACGAAAGTGGCGCGAC
This sequence comes from Rana kukunoris, assembly GCA_029574335.1. Lineage (NCBI taxonomy): Eukaryota > Metazoa > Chordata > Amphibia > Anura > Ranidae > Rana > Rana kukunoris. The sequence goes on along the minus strand of CM056059.1, from coordinate 110,221,173 downwards.
TGTCAATCCGGCTTTGCCCTGCAACTTCAGTCCAACTTCTATGCAACTTTATTGAACCAATTTTGATCCGACTTTGAGATGAGTGTGACTTGTCCTTTGACCAATCAAAACAATTTCTTTGGTTCTGGTAAGGATAAAACCTCATGTCAAATGTATAAAAAAAATTAAAAGTATGGGGTCCCCCCAAAATCCATACCTGGACCTTTGGGTTTGGTATGGATATTTAAGTGAAACTCCATGCCAAAATAAAAAAAAGCATGGGGTCCCCCCAAAACCCATAGACCCTTATCTGAGCATGCAGCCTGGCAGGTCATGTTGATGGGGACAAGGGACTTTTTCCCACAACCCTGGCCCTCTGCCCCAAAGCTCCCACCCCCCCATGTTGAGGGCATGTGGCCTTGTATTGTTCAGGAGGGGGCACTCGCTCGCTCCCCCTTTCCTGGCCTGCCGAACTGCATGCTCAGATAAGGATCTGTATATATTTTAGATGGCCCCAGGCCATTTATTTTTATTTTGCCATGGCTTTTCACTCGAGATCCATACCAAAATGAAGGGTCTGGTATGGCACACCGTTTTCTTTTGGGCTGAAATCACCCAAGTCAGACCAAAGTAGTACAGGAACCTTTTCCAAAGGGTTGCAGGGAAAAGGCCCTTGTTTGAATCAACATGGGGACAAGGTGCTTTGGTTCAAGAGGAGGGTGAATGCTTGTTTATCTGCTTTCCTGGCCTGCCAGGCTGCATGTTAAATAATGATCTGGTGTGGATTTTTGCGGGGGGTCTCACACATTTTTTTGTGGAGTTTTCCCCTTAAAATCCATAGCAGATTTTAAAATTTGGGGGAAAACCAAAACAACTTTTTCTTTCTTTTTTACTCCCACAACACACCTAAAAAAACGTTGGCACTTGACGTTCAGAAGAGATAAGAGGAGTTTAGGAGAGACTGACGTTTTTACAGCTCCTAAACTCCTCCAGGAAACGCGATAGAGAAGGGTTTTGTTTCCTGCCTCTGAACGTCCCTGACAGAAAATGCCTGTAGCAGTCAATAATGTGCAAAGACACATAGAGCACAATAGAAGTGCTTCTAGAGGCAGGAGAAAAAAATATCAAACGCCTGTAGAATAGACGTTTTTTAAGTCCAGTGTGCATGGAGCCTTACTGTTTTTTTCACATTTGACTCCCTAATCTTCACCCTAAATAGTTTATTTAGTTTATTATCAAAGCCTCTATCTATCCATCTATCTATCTATCTATCTATCTATCTATCTATCTATCTATCTATCTATCTATCTATCTATCTATCTATCTATCTATCTATCTATCTATCTATCTATCTATCTCAGTGTTTTTCAACCTTTTTTGTGCCAAGGCACACTTTTTCATGAAAAAATTCACGAGGTACACCACCATTAGAAAATGTTAAAAAAAATTAACTCTGTGCCTATATTGACTATATAAAGTAATTCTCACAGTGGCTGCAGTTTGACAGGCACAGTGGCTACATTTGGACAGGCACAGTGGCTACATTTGGACGGGCACAGTGGCTACATTTGGACGGGCACAGTGGCTACATTTGGACGGGCACAGTGGCTACATTTGGACGGGCACAGTGGTTGCATTTAATGGCACACAGTATGAATTACTACTTACACAGCCAGGTCAGGTGTAGTAGTCAGCAAGGCAGGCACTGCAATAGGCAAATTGCAATCATTCAGAGTCAGACAGTGAATGTCTGTCAGACCACCAGGCAGAAGGCAAGGCACTGAGGCAGGCTCAATCAGGTGGCAGTTCGGCTCTGTAATACTCCGCTCGCTCCTCTCCCTCTTAGCCACGCTGCCTGTCTGAAGATGACAGAGGTGGAGCCGAGTGGAGCTAAATCTCCAGCCGTAGCAGAGGCAGCGCGGCAATCAGCCTCTCAGATTGCTTCGGCACTGGGCCGCTCCGTTTAAAAAAAAAAAAAAAGGCTCCACTGCTCGGCGGCTAGGCGCCTCTCATTTTGCAATGGCACACCAGGGGACTCCTCACGGCACACCAGCGGCACACTGGTTGGGAAACACTGATCTATCTACTGTATCTATCTATCTATCTATCTATCTATCTATCTATCTATCTATCTATCTATCTATCTATCTATCTATCTATCTATCTATTTATCTATCTATCTATCTACGTATCTTTCTTTCTCTCTCACAATCTGTTATCTTACCTTGTATATCTATTTATTGCAAATATAAATATTGTCCTATATTGTTTATTTCTACATTTTTTGTTATGATTCTTTCATATGCCTTATTTTCATAGTTTTCTTGTCCTCAGATTTCTAGATTAAAACAGTTCAAGGATAACTTACAGCGCATAGTGCATTTTTAAAATGTGTTTATTTATCTTGTATTCATTTTTTTTTTATTTTGCATCCTGTTTAACTAACTGTGTCTGGTTTATTTTACAGTTATCTTTATGCATTTCTCAGTTTTTTTTTCTTTTACAGTATTTGTCCTTATATTGTTATGTTTTCGTTGGTAATGTGTGATGTTATTTATTTATTTGTGTTTCCTTTCATTTTGTTTTGTTCCCTGGTGGCGAGCACCCCGCAGGGTTACCCATTATCACTTTATTCACATTTTCATGTCTTCACATTTGTCCCTTTCAGTACTTGTAGTAACATGTTTTCCATTGGTGTCAGAGCCGGCCAGAGGCTTCCTTACTAGCTTACAATATTTTGTTGTCAGTGGTTTGGTACTATAGTTTGTCTTGCATAGTGCTATGATTGTTTTTTTTTTTTTTTTTAATGAATACCTTTTATTTATATGGCACCAACATACGCTGTATTACCAAAAGTATTGGGTCACCTGCCTTTGCACGCACATGTAATTTAATGCCATCTCAGTCTTAGGCTGCATTCACACCTGAGCGACGGTCGTTTGGTCATTTTTTGGTCGTTTTTTTCCAGCGTTTTGTCACGCGTATTCATGCTTATTTGCGCGTTTGCATACAGCGTCGTCCGACGTTTTTGTACTTTGACGTTTTTTATTTTAGCCAATAGGAAAAATGATCATCTTTTCATCACTTGTTGCTATGTTGGTAGATTTGTTTAATCTTCTGCCTGGGTGAAAAGTTCTATTGATTAAAGCGACAAAACGCCTGTAGCAAACGCTCGTTGTCGCGCTGGTCGCTTGAATCAAGCGTTTCCATTACTTTCTATGGGAAATGGAAACGCTCAAATACGCCCAAACCGCCCGATACGCGCGACAAAAAAGGGTCCGGAACTTTTTTTAACTACAGGCGATGGGCGTCAGGCGCATCAGCGTTAAGATGTGAACCATCTCCATAGGCTTTCATGTATTTTTCTCCCTCTGGCGTTTGTGAGCGTCGCGCTACAGGCGACAAAACGCCTAGGTGTGATTGGAGCCTTAGTCCGTAGGGTTCAATATTGAGTTGGCCCACCCTTTGCAGGTATAAGGCCTCATGCACACTGGATGTTAAAATAACATTATAAAAATGCCAGTAGTTTTGTAGTGAGTCTTTCAAAAATAAACTATATACATACTGTATATATATATATATATATATATATATATATATATATATATATATATATATATATATATATATATATATATATATATATATATATATATATATATATATATATATCCACATAGTTTTTAATCCACTGAAAAAAAAAAAAATATATATATATATATATATATATATATATACCGTATATATATATATATATATATATATATATACAGTATATATATATATATATATATTTTAAAAAAAAAATCAGTGGATCAAAAACGTTAAACGCTGGTGAGCCGCATTTTTGAGCACTTATCTGCGCTTATCAGACGTTAGAACGTTTTTAGATAAAAACAGCTGAAAAATTCCTCTCAGAACCCACTCGTTATATTTGTATTTATTTTTTACAGCCAAAAAACCTTAATAACAGCCTATGTGTGCATGGACACAGAAGAACGTGATGGGGAGTTTATTGACTGTAGAAAAAAAACAGCTGCTATAAAAACATCCAAAAACATCTATTTGTTCCACTTTATATTTGGTATTTACCTAATGTCCCTCAATAATTCTGTGAGTTGTATCTTTGGTAAATTGTCCTTTTTTATGATATACAGTATGTCATGTCTCTTCTTTTGCTGGTATCTGCAAAAAAATTGGAGTGGATTTCCAGCCATTTTCGTGTTTAGTAATAGTCAGCGATTACAAAAAGTGTAGCTGCTAACGATGTGAAGGGAGTCACTTTGGGCGGGGGAACCCAGAATCCATTGGAGAGGTTAAGAAATCATTGTTTAAGCTCCCCAGACCCCTCTTATATATAAGTCACCTAGGCTGGTTAAATTACTAGTTAATTAGCTTGTGTTAATTTATGTTTCTGGTTACAGTTTGTATTTTTAGGGTAATATGATCAGGAGGGGAACCTACTTTTCAAGTGTAAAAAAAACCTGTATCCTTGTCCAATAAAACATTCCATGTTGCAGTGTTGTAACTGAGCTAGTCTCACCTGGTTTTTGGTCACAATATGTGGTTGTTATATCTGATATCTGAAGGTCCAGACTGGAGGAAGCAGTGTACGGATGGAAACACTCAAGTGGAGTGCGACAGGGTTCTGTGGCACTGGTTTTTATTAAACACACACTCACCTGTCCCAAGGTCCAGCGATGCGGCCGCCCTAAGCCTCAGTTCTCTCCCCACTATGCCAGCATTGCAATTGTGGGCACCAGACTGTGGCAGCTTGCAACTTTACAGCTGGGAGCGCAGGGTACCTGTCAAAACTAGGCACCCACACCCCTCAAAAAATCACATGCCAAATGTGGCATGTCAGGGGGGCAAGAAATCAACACCAGTTGGGAGGTTGCTTGGTTCATAACTGTCCACAGGGTTTGGATCTACTAAGCAACTTGTTTAAAAAATGTCCAACTCAGTACCTAAAGACAGTAGTTTGCTACATCATGTGCACAGAAAAGTATATGTATAGCAAAAGGCTTATGGGTTTGTGGCCCACTTTTTAATATCCAGCGGTGTCCTTCAGCACTGGGTGGGAGAATCATCACCTATTGCATTATTGCATTATTTGAGCTGATCATTTTTCCCATTTTGACCCTCTTCACGACATTAGCTGGCTGCTTTTGAAGAATTCATACCACTGTTTTGGGCAGTGAATATATAAGAAAGTTTAGTGAATGTGTTTACGTGGTGATATAACCTCTTGAGCTCCGGAAACCATGATAAGGTCATTTTTTGAGATATGGCACTATGTTATTTTAACTGACAATTGCACGATCGTGGGAAGCTGGACAAATAAAATGTATGGGCCAGATTCACAGAGCGATTACGCCGGCGTTACAGGAGATGCACGGCGTAAGTCTAAATTTGCGCATGCGTTTTGATGCTCCACATCCCCAAGACGAGATACGCAAGAAATCTACTTTTTTTTGTCCAGCGTAATTTCGATAGACAGGCGCATCCGTCCGCGCAAAACTGTGCTAGACACACCATTGATTTGCTATTCAAATATGCTAATGAGGGAGTTACGGGGATCCACAAAAAAACTTTGGTGCAGCGCAGGCTACACGCTCTGCACAACAACTGCACGGCCTGTCTAAAATTAGACCATATAAAAGGGGGTATAAAATTAGACAATTTGTCTACATGTCAGAGAAAGCAACACTGTTAGTGAGGAGCTGAGCAGTCACACGTGTTGCACAACAATCTGTATGCCAACATGCCAGGGACATCCTCACTCATAGCTATACTACTGACTTTAGAGGAGCAAAGAAGGATGAGGGCATGGAGGAGGGCACGGAGGAGGGCACGGGAGAGGATATACCGCACACGCATAGACCTCTTTGGCATGAGTGATTCTGAGGTGTATCGCATCTTAAGATTCACCCCTCATGCCATCCTGGAATTAACCACAACCCTGCAGGATGACATTACCAGCCCAACACACCGCTCACATGCAGTGCAGCCACTGGTCAAGGTCATGGCAACACTCCATTTCCTTGCCAGTGGCTCTTTTCAAAGAACAAGTGGAGTGGTGGCTGGGATGTCACAATCCTCCATGAGCAGATGTGTGCACCAGGTTATCCCTGCAATCCTCAGACGCATGGTCAACCAAATCATCAAACCCACCACTAAGGGCCCGCGGCTGAAGGCAATGACAGATTTCTACAGAATTGCCAGATTCCCACGCACCGTGGGGGCCATTGATTGCACACATGTGGCACTCCAACCCCCCCATGAGACAGAGCACATATACCGCAATCGGAAGCATTGGCATTCCATCAACGTACATGTGATAGTCGATGCCCAAGGCCTCATATGGCACGTCCGTGCCAAACCCCCCCGGATCTAGCCATGACAGCTACATATACAATCAGAGCCCCATCTGAATGGAATTTGAACAGAATGTGTATGGGGACACCTGGCTGGTTGGTGAGTGACATGGGTGGCAGGCATGACTGTCCCCCCCCATGATGCACACATCACAAGGGGCACATGCACGACTAACATCCTCCTGTGTTTTTCCTTCCAGGTGACTCTGCATATGCACTGGGACCCCATCTCATGACTCCTATCCGGAACCCCCAAACCCCAGGAGAGGAAAGATACAATGAAGCCCACGCCCAAACACGTGCAGTGGTGGAGCGCACCTTTGGCCTCCTGAAGTCACGTTTCCGATGCCTGGATAAGTCTGGGGGGACCCTGTTGTATTCCCCAAACTTTGTGTGCCAGATCATCGGTGCATGTTGCATTCTGCACAACTTTGCAGTGAGAAAGGGCCTGCAGATTGACATACGTGATGACCTGACCCCTGAACCAGACAATCCCCCCCTAACCGAGGTTACCCCGTCTTCTGAGGGAAGAGCAGCCAGGAGACAGCTCACATTAGGCAACTTTGCACGTTAAACACACACATTAATCATGGCACAATGAGAATGCATGCATGCACACCACTGTGGTCCCTAGCACAGACAAATCACATCCTCATCTAATTGGATTAGCACAAGCCCACCATGCTGGACTTGTGAGCAGCAACGCCACGCCACGGCTCCAATTATGTCACTGTACATTCATACACCATTCACACGGACCTGGGAATCACTTCTCCCTGGTCCTGGGGAACCCTTCTCCACCAAAACTGAGGGTGACACCCCTTTGCCGGCAGGAATATCACCCCCACATTCCAAAAACATTCACATCACAAAAAAAAAAATGTCCAGCAAGAAAAAAAAATTCAGCAAAAAAAAAAAGAAAAAAAAAAGGGGGAAAACAAATTAATGCCGTTGGCGTGAGCCACGCCTGGGGCGCCCACGGCCACGGCCCCGGCTCCTCAGGGGAGACTCATGAGCAGGGGGGGGGGAATCCGGGGAAGGAGGAGCAGCCCCTGGTCTCTGCCCACCTGGCGGCCTGCCCTCCAAGGCCACGGCAATTCTGTTCAGGCCAGCACCTAGTGTTGCCGTGTTGGCCGGGATAGCCTGGGTGAGGGCCCTCACATCCTGCCCAACCTCTGCTGTTGTAGTCTGCAGTACGTTTAGGCAGTTTGTAAGAGCCCGGGAGTGGCAGTCCAGGTCCCCAAGCGTATCCTTTATGGAGGACAGGCTCTCCTCCATCCGCCCCAAAGTCTGGCTGACCTGTCCCAGATGGCAGGTCTGAAGGGCTTGGTCCCGTCTCTGATTGGCGGGCAGAAGCTCGGCCACCCCCCTGGTCTTCTGGGATGACTTCCTGCCTCCAGCTGAGGCTTGTGGCCGGGGAGAAGGGGAGGCCCTTGGGAGAGGAGCCCTGTTGGGGAAGGAGTGGGAGGGGCTAGCCCTTATGGAGGGCTGGCTGCTGCCAGCCAGAGAGGAAGACTCCTCCAAAAACAACAATCCACTGGCTGACATGACATCCTCCTCCTCCGCCATCTCCTCCTCCTCAACCTTCTCCTCTTCAACCTCCTCCGAGGACTCCGGCCTTGTCGGGGGGTCCTCATCAGGCTGTTGTCCCTGGGATGGTGCGGTCAGGCCAGCACCCTCCTGTACATCTGTGGATGACACAAAACATTCACAGGTTGGAGGATCCACACACTTGTCACATATTCCCTTTCACCCCCTCCCCCACACATGCTACACACCTGATAGGGAAAAAAAACCTTACCTGGCATCACGCCTTCATGGCTGGAGTCATAGCCAGGCAGGCCCTCCACCTGTTGTCTCTGAAAGGTGTGGGCCTCCGCACGCTCCTCCGCTGTCAGCCAAACAGGGCATGGTGGGCCCCCTCCTGTGGCCCTGGCATGGGCTGCCATTTTGGCCAGCTTCTTTCTGACCAGACGCCGGAGGTCATTGATCTTCTTTTCAATCCCCGACCGTGTCCGGGTCCCCCCCCCCCTGATGCATTCACCCCCTCAGTAATGTTCTGCAAGATCTCACGCCTCCTGGCCGGGGTGGTGTTGGCACTCTCCGGGCCGTGGAGGAAACGCCCATATTGGGAAATGGCCCGGGCAAGAATTTGTTTCTTCCCCAAAGTAAAATTGAACTTCCTCTTCCTCTCAGTCATACTCATACAAAAACTCTCTCCCAAACAGTCAGCAAAAATCACTCACAAAAACAAGCAGGAAAAATCAAGCAAGAAAACAAACAAACAAAAATCTATCAACCAAAAAGTCTCACAAGCAGTCACCAAAAAACACTTTCAAATATATTCTACAAAACACTAGATCAAACAGTCCACAAATATAACAAAGACAAATCACAACGCAACTAACAACAGAACAAAAAGCACCTTGCTGTATAGGGAGGGATACAAAGGGATGTACTTTTGCAAAGGAAGTGCGTTTGTGTCTGTCTATTTATGCTGTCTGCGTAGTTCACTAAGTTGCCCTAGTCCACTTCCAATTTCACTGATTGCGCCGTTCCCGAGTTGTGAGCATGCGCACAGAGGTGCTGACCATGGTCTGCTTCATGTGCGCATGCGCGAGCCGGCCGGCCCTTCATTTGCATGGGGTCACGGCTCATTTCAATGTAACACGCCCACGTCCTTCCCAATTTGAATTACTCCGCCTTACGCCTCTGAAATTACATTGCACAGGCGCTATTTTCTGCGCAAAACAAACGAGAATACGGTAATTTGTGCCGCTACATTGCGGCAGTCTAACGTAAAGGAGGTGCGCTACAACAGTCAAAAATGCGCCGATGTACGTGAATCTGGCCCTATGTCTTTTTTTCCCAGAAATAGAGCTTTCTTTTGGGGATATTTGATCACCACTACAGTTTTTTTGCACTACAAACAAAAAAGGAACAACAATTTTGAAAAAAAATATAAGACACATTCAATAAAAAAAAAAAAAAAATGTAATTAAATTTCTTTATCAATTTAGGCCAATATATATTCTGCTTTGTATTTTTGGTAAAAAAAAAATCTCAAAAAGCGGATATTGTTTGGTTTGCACAAAAAAAATAAAAAAATATAGCATCTACAAACAATGGGATATTTTTATTTATATATATATATATATATATATATATATATAGAGAGAGAGAGAGAGAGAGAGAGATAGAGATATATAGAGATATATATAGATAGATAGATAGATATAGATCTATATATATATATAGATCTATATTGTATATATATATATATATGTGTGTATTTTTTATTTTTTTTTGTGATGATGGCAATCAGCGACTTTAGCCATATTGTGGTGGACAGTCAAGATACTAACTGAAACTTTTGGTACGTTTTTGGGGACCCATGACACAAATACAGTAATCAGTGCTTAAAAATATTCACTGTCACTGTTCTAATGACACTGGCTGGGAAGGGGTTGACATCAGGGGCGATCAAAGGGATAAATGTATGCCTAGCCAGTGTTTTCTCACTGTGCGAGAGGTGCTTTTATTAGGGGAAGGTATTGATCCATGTTCCTGTTTTGCAGGAACTCAGGATCAATGCCTTCCCTGCTGACAGAATGGCAATCTGCCTTGTTTGCATAGGCAGACTGCCATTCTGCCTGTGTAACGAACCATCGGTGGGTGCTGGCGGACATCAAGTCTGCGGCACCCATTGATTGGCTCCCTGTGTGAAAAATCACACCGTATGGGGCCGCCAGGAGGGCGTCTGCGTGTCTCCAACCCAGAAGTGCTCTATCATGTACTAGGTATGTGATCCAGTGCAGTAAAGCCGCCTAGCCACCATATTTGATACGGTCGGCAAGCAGTTAACCGCAAAGAGCAGATTGCTAAAATGTAGGGTTGTCCCGATACCACTTTTTTAGGACCGAGTACAAGTACCGATACTTTTTTTCAAGTAGTCGCCGATACCGAATACCGATACTTTTTTTAAACGTGTCCCCATATGCAGCCATGTCCCCCACATATTGCTGCCATGTCCCCCCACATATTGCTGCCATGTCCCCCCACATATTGCTGCCATGTCCCCCCACATATTGCTGCCATGTCCCCCACATATTGTTGCCATTTCCCCCACATATTGCTGCCATGTCCCCCCACATATTGCTGCCATGTCCCCCACATATTGCTGCCATGTCCCCCCACATATTGCTGCCATGTCCCCCCACATATTGCTGCCATGTCCCCCCACATTTGCTGCCATGTCCCTCACATATTGCTGCCATGTCCCCCCACATATTGCTGCCATGTCCCCCCACATATTGCTGCCATGTCCCCCCACATATTGCTGCCATGTCCCCCACATATTGCTGCCATGTCCCCCCACATATTGCTGCCATGTCCCCCACATATCGCTGCCATGTCCCCCCACATATTGCTGCCATGTTCCCCACATATTGCTGCCATGTCCCCCCACATATTGCTGCCATGTCCCCCCACATATTGCTGCCATGTCCCCCCACATATTGCCGCCATGTCCCTCACATATTGCTGCCATGTCCCCCCACATATTGCTGCCATGTCCCCCACATATTGCTGCCATGTCCCCCCACATATGCAGCCATGATGTCCCCCTACCTGATGATGATGATGCCGCCATATATACAAAGCTGCCGCCGCGAACATTACATGCAGCTTTCGTTTTTCAATAGCTGTTTCAATAGCTGTTTTCCCTATTGCGCGCCCTGTGTGCAGGGCGCGCAATAGGGATCGCTAGCAAGGGGGATTGTCCTTTACACAGGGCGGGCGATAGGGAAAACAGCTATTGAAAAACGAAAGCTGCATGTAATGTTCGCGGCGGCGGCTTTGTATATACAGCGGTGGGATCGGCAGGGGCGGGGGCGACGCCGGCGGGGGCGACGACAGCGGCGGCGGGGGGGGTGCAAAGTATTCTATTTGGGTATCGGGAGTATTTGCCGGAGTACAAGTACTCCCGCAAATACTCGGAATCGGTCCCGATACTGATACTGGTATCGGTATCGGGACAACACTGATAAAATGTTCACATTTGAGTATAATTATACCAGTTTGATCATTTAGGTTGATTAACATGTGGCATACCCCTCATTAATACCAACCAAACCCACTAAAATAACCCTCTAGACCTTCAAGATTGCGAATTTCCAGAAGTTAATCTCATTATGTAGCCATTACAACCCATAACAAACTGACTTGGAGCAAGATAACCCTTATGCCGCGTACACACGATCATTTTTCGGCATGAAGAAAACTTAGTTTTTCAAAAACGTCATTTAAAATGATCGTGTGTGGGCTTCACATAATTTTTCAGGTTCTGAAAAATGACAAAAAAAAAAATCGAACATGCTGCATTTTTTAACGTCGTTTTAAAAAATACAGTTTTTCGGGTTGTAAAAAAATGATCGTGTGTGGGCTAAAACGACGTAAAAAACCTGCGCATGCTCAGAAGCAAGTTATGAGACGGGAGCGCTCGTTCTGGTAAAACTACCATTCATAATGGAGTAAGCACATTCATCACGCTGTAACCGACAGAAAAGCGCAGATCGTCTTTTACTAGATAATATAAGATTGAGCTACTTAGCACACAGGATTTGTCACTGTATGCATCTCAAGGCTTAACCTTAAATGTTGACTCTAGAAGATATTTAATATTTCTATATTTTATATGAAACACATGAAACTACACAGTCAAAGAGAAAAGGATGCCTGCTTGCACCATTTTAAGTGAGATTCTGCTCTATCATCTCAGAATCACAAGGACAGGTATGTACTTTTAAAAATGCATCCGATTTCCTTATTTTAGTTTGCATGCTGAACATAAACCAAGTCTCATTAAAATGCTTTTGTATGCATGGCTTTTCTCCTGAGGCTGCTATGACCTGCACTATGAAGATTAAAAAAAAGGATTAGCGAATCTGGACAGATTGAACAGTTTAGCGCATGCTTTTCAAAGTTCTAAACTTTGCAGGGAACCCCAATGACGTTTATAGGGGGTTAATCTTGTTATTCAATTCTGCTAATTTGTAGATCTATTAAGCAAGCTTTTGTCAAACAAAGGGCATGGAAGCCAAATGCTGCCATGGGGGACTAAAACCATAATTAAAACCACACTATGGCACAGTGAGGTTGATTTACTTAAGGCAAATAGACTGTGCAGTTGCACTCTGCGAGTGCAGTTTCTATGGAGCTTAGCAAATGAGGTAAGGCTTCACTTTGCAAAGAATACCCAATCACATGCAAGGAAAAAAAACAAACAGCTTTTTTGCTTGCACATGATTGAATGATGGAAGTCAGCAGAGCTTTTGCACATTTACTAAGCTTTGGAGCAACTGCTCTTAAAAAGTGCACAGTCTAATTGCTTTTAGTATATCAACCCCAGTATATCTCCCTATACAGAATTTTCAACTCCTCAACAACAACACACTCTGACAATATGGCTCCTTTCAGATGGGCCGGGTTATTCATTACTCCAGCAGTGGTGTCTCCTGCTTTCATATTTAGGGGGGGCACATGGGGGGACATGGACAAAAGTAGGGGGGCCAACTATAAAATGCAATTTTATATATATATATATATATATATATATATATCCTGGGGCCCTTTACTACGATCCCACAACAAGCCCTTTTACATGTTCTGCAGTGAGCTCCCTTCCTACTATACTGGGGCCCCCCAGGGTGGCAGAAAACAAGAGATATATGTCACCAGCACACCAAGAAAATATAAGGGTCCAAAGCAGTGGGAGATCTGAATAGCTGCGGTGGCTCAAGGTGATTGGCACTGCGCTGACAAGCCGTTCACCTCTGCAGCCAAGGGTTCGGATCCCGGTCTCGGCTGCATGTGAATTGAGTTTGGTGGTCTCAGCCCGGCTCCCGGTGGGTGTGCTATGCGAGGTAAGCCTGCGCTTAGTACGCCCACCCCCCTCCCACAAAACCACCACACTTACACGCACTCGAAATTGGGTTAATATGCACGCACTTTGGCCACGCGGTCTCTAAAAGAGAGGCGAAGGACTAACAGGGCTGGCTGAGCAGTCTAGGTCCTCTCACTCCCTCATAGGGGAGTCCCTCTGCCCTGTTGGGCTTCAAAGCGGAGCAGGTAGGGCGGGCTGTGTGGGAGGACCCCCTCACACCCGCCATTGCCACCCGGGGGCATGGAGAAAGATGTCAGATTGCCTCTGGGGGAGGTTTGCCTACTCCCAACTCCTGCAGTCCGGCTCCTCTCTCGAGTACACGCACAAAATACACTTTAAAAAAAAAAAGCAGTGGGATCAAAGGCTTGCAAAGGTTGCCTTGCCACCGGGCCCTGGTGTTCTGCCACTGTGGGGTTCCCCAGCTGTCCCCTCCCTGCTATTTACAGCGCTGGTCTGGCATCTGTCTCCTTGGCAGCGGCGGCAGTCTATTAGGACCTAGTGCTGGTGACGCTATGGGTGCATGCAGGTGAAGGCTGGCACTATTGGTTATAGAGAGCCGAGCCCCCAGCTGGTCACTAGTGTTGAGCGGAATACGCCATATTCGATTTCGCGATATTTCACAAATATATAGAAGAATATTTGTGAAATATTCGTTAATATCGAATATTCGTGATATTTTATCAAAAAAAAATGTGAATGCGAAATTTCGCTAATGCGATTGCGAAATTGATTGCGAAATTCTCGTCAACACGCGAAAATGGAGATCATTTTCTGGATTACTAAACTAATATGCACTAAACACTAAGGCCCAGATTCACGTACATCGGCGCATTATCGGTCCGGCGTAGCGCACCGTCATTACGTTAGACTTGCGCCATCTAGCCGCGTAATCCCCCGATTCACGTAGCTTTTGCGCAGGAAATTGCGCAAGCGTAAGGTTTTTTCCTGAGGCGTAAGGAGGAGTAATACAAATTGGGAGGGACGTGGGCGTGTTACATTGAAATGAGCCGTGACCCCATGCAAATGAAGGGCCGCTGTGCGCATGCTCACAACTCGGGAGCGGCGCAATCAGTGAAATTGGAAATGGACTAGGGCAACGCTGTGAACTACGCAGACAGCATAAATAGACACACACAAACGCACTTGCATTGCAAAAGTACATCCCTTGTGTCCCTTCCCATTTAACCAAGTGCTTTTGTTCCTGTTGTTCGTTGCAGTGTGTCTTGTAGTTGTCAGATTAGTGTTCTGTGTGATCAAGTTCTTGTTGGTATATTTGTGAAAGTGTTTTTTGATAAGTGTTTGAGAGACTGTTTGTTTGATTGATATATTTCTGAGCGTTTGTTTTCTTGCTTTATTTTTTATTTTTTATTTTTTTGCTGACATTTTTGGAATTTTTTTATTTTTTTTTTGCTGACATTTTTTTAAAATTTTGGGTTGTGCATGCTGTTTGAATGTGGGGGTGACATTCCTGCTGGAAAAGGGGTGTCATCCTCAATTTTGGTGGAGAAGGGTTCCCCAGGACCAGGGAGAAGTGATTCCCAGGTCCGTGTGAATGGTGTATGAATGTACAGTGACATAATTGGAGCCTTGACGTGGCGTTACTGCTCACCAGTCGTGCATGGTGGACTGGTGCCAATCCAATTTGATGAGGATGTGGGGTGTGTGTGCTAGGGACCACAGTGGTGTGCATGCATGCATTCTCATTGTGCCATGATTAATGTGTGTGTTTAACGTGCAAAGATGCCCAATATGAGCTGTCTCCTGACTGCTCTTCCCTCAGAAGACGGGGTATCCTCGGTTAGGGGTTGATTGTCTGGTTGGGGGGTCAGGTCATCACGTAGCTCAACCTGCAGGCCCTTCCTCACTGCGAGATTGTGCAGCATGCAACATGCAACGATGATATGGCACACGAAGTTTGGGGAATACAACAGTGTACCCCCAGACTTATCCAGGCATCGGAAACGTGACTTCAGGAGGCCAAAGGTGCGCTCCACCACTGCTCGGGTTTTGATGTGTGCTTGATTGTATCTTTCCTCCCCTGGGGTTTGGGGGTTCCGGATAGGAGTCATGAGATGGGGTCCCAGTGTATATGCAGAGTCACCTGGAAGGGAAAAGACAGGAGAATGTTAGTCATGCATGTGCCACTTGTGAGGTGTGCATCACGGGAGGGGATAGTCATGCCTGACTCCCATGTCACTCACCAACCAGCCAGGTGTTCCCATACACGTTCTGATAGAATTCCATTCGGATGTGGCATTGATTGTAGATGTAGCTGTCATGGGTGGATCCGGGGTGTTTGGCACGGACGTGCCATATGAGTCCTTGGGCATCAACTATCACCTGTACGTTGATGGAGTGCCAATTCTTCCGATTGCGGTACATGTGCTCTGTGTCATGGGGGGGCTGGAGTGCCACATGTGTGCAATCAATGGCCCCGATGGTGCGTGGGAATCTGGCAATTCTGTAGAAATCTGTCATTGCCTTCAGCCGCAGGTCCTCAGTGGTGGGTTTGATGATTAGGTTGGCCAAGCGTGTGAGGATTGCTGGGACAACCTGGTGCACACATCTGCTCATGGAGGATTGTGACATCCCAGCCACAACTCCACTTGTACGCTGAAAAGAGCCACTGGCAAGGAAATGGAGTGTTGCCAGTACCTTGACCAGTGGCTGCACTGGATGTGAGCGTTGTGTTGGGCTGGTGATGTCCTCCTGCAGGGTTGTGGTTAATTCCAGGATGGCATGAGGGGGGAATCTGAAGATGCGATACACCTCAGAATCACTCATGCCAAAGAGGTCTATGCGTGTGCGGTATACCCTCTCCCGTGCCATCCTCCGTGCCCTCCTCCTTCTTTGGTCATCTAAATTCACTAGTGCAGCTATGAGCGACGATGCCCCTGGCATGTTGGCAGTCAAATTGTAGTGCAACACGTGTGTGTGGTCTGCTCCTCAGTAACGGTGTTGCTTTCTGTGAGATGTAGACGTTTTTTCAAAATTTAGACCAGCGTTTATGTGCTCTAACTTTAGACAGGACATTTTGCTGTTGGGAAAAACATCGCGTAGCCTGCGCAGCAACTGCGTTTTTTTGTGGATCCCCGCAACTCCCTCATTAGCATATTTGACTAGCAAATCAATGGTGTGTCTAGCGCATTTTTGCGCGGACGGATGCGTCTGTCTAACGAAATTACGCCGGACAAAAAAAAGTAGATTTCTGGCGTAAATAGTTTTCTGAATCGCGCGCATCTAAACGCACGCGCACATTTAGACTTACGCACGCGCAACACCAGTTGCGCAGGCGTAATCGCTCTGTGAATCTGGGCCTAACTCTACTTACACAAACTTATATGACTAAACTAAAGCTATTTTTTTTTTTTTTTTTTATACACAAAACACAGAAGGGCAGAGAAAGTATTCGCGAATATTCGTAATACGAATATTCGCATTGCGAATATTCGGCAACATAAAAGGATCGCCTCAGCTACTCGGCCCAGGGTCTCTAATCATACCAGCAATGCTTTTAGATGTCGATGGAGATCACTAGGATGTGATCTGTTTTAGAAATAAATTTGAAAAAATACGAATATTCGCAATATCGAATATTCACCACGATATTCGATGTATTCGCGAATACTCGAATATGCAATATTCGTTACGAATATTCGCAATGCGAATATTCGTGAGCAACACTACTGGTCACCTAGCAGCAGTAATGCTGTATAACCTTCTCTGTTGACATGCTGATCGGGATGTGATCCAGGTGATGCTCCCAGTCAGATCTAATAAACACAGTATTTATTAGCATCAATAGTACAACCACATATATACAATCAACCGTATGTTCCTCAGCCATGTGGGCCCTATGCCTGTAAAGTTTGGGCTTTGATCAATAAAATCACTGATATTTAACACTGGGATTTGACTAGGAGCATCACCTGCCAAATCAGCGGCAATTGCCGCCAATGACATCATCCGAATGGGTGCAATGTCGCATTTGCAGCGTTGCACCATTTCTGTCCAGACTGGGAGGATTCCCCCATCAACCTATAATGTATAGATGGGGGAATTTGTATCATTTTTTTTTTCATTCAACCTAACAGTTGAATGAAATCAAGTGATCAATGTATGGGCTGCCCAAGAGCTAAGACCAGCCATAGACAGTTTATATGTCAGCTGGTTCAGCAGGAACTGGCTGACATTTGAACCATTAATGAGCAGATTCTCTTATGATTATCACTAGTGGTTGCTGTATAGCTACTAGTGATAATCACTGTTTGTCAGGAGAATACAATTGCTTGGCAGGAGGGATATTCCTCTGTCAGCACTGTCTGTGTTGATTGGGGAATCATGCAAGATTCTTTCCTGCAATCTGTGGATGCAGGAAAGAAATATTTCCTGCCTAACTGCCTGCGTATATTACCTGCCTAACTAAAAGTGAAAGTAAATTGTGAATGTCTTGAAAGAATAGGAGAGGAGGAGGGAGACAGATGGGGGAGAGAAGGGATGGAGATAATGCAGTTCAGCAATTACAGTGTACTGCAGTCTGCAGTGCACACACTTACCCACAGTCCAGGCTAGAATCTCAGGCATCATTCACACACAGCCAGGAATGCTGCTGATTTTCATATTTCCCGCCAACACATCCCCTCTCTTCAGATACAGAACACCGGGACAATGTGGGCGGGACTGAAAGGAGGAGAAGGAGCTGTATTCCTCCCTGCTCTTATGTAAGGAGAGTGAGGGGGTGGGGTGGCTGGACTCACTGGGCTGTAAAAGAGTGTCATAGACTGACACTCGTCTCAGCTTGCAGTCACCACTCTCGGAATTTACAGGCTGGTCCTCCTGTCCTAAGGACGGGAGAAATCAGTCTATTTTTTCAGTAATTGAGATGAAGGCTTGCCCCCCCACAGTGCTCATGGAGTCCTTTTGCAACTCGCTCTTCTCCTTGTCAATGAGGATGCAGGCGAAGGAGCAGATCGGGTGGCTGTGGTTGTGAGAACGCTCACATTATGTAGTGTCAGCGAGCAGAGGAGGGGGGAGTTATGCCCCGCAGAGCTGACTGGGGCAGCTCTTCCTCTCAGGAGACTGTTACAAAAAATGCAAAAAAAAAAAATGCAAAAATATATATATATTTTTTTGGGGGGGGGGCACATGGTGGGGCACAGCATAATGTTGGGGGGGTCATGGCCCCCTCTGGCCCCCCTAGGGTCGCCATTGTACTCCAGGTAATTGTCTCGTCTTGATTAGGGGCAAAATTTATGCCCTGCATTTTGGGTAGCTCCTTATTTTTGGCGGAAAACCTAAAAGGCAGAAGTTTTCATCCAAAATATTGAGATATTGCAAAACCTGACAATACACAAGCAACCCATAGGAATGGCAAACTGAAAACGTACCCTAGTTGCAATAACCACCAGGTTAGTGTGCTTACTAGCAGTCCCTGTAAAATGCGTACCCAAAATTTGGGTAGGGGGTCAAAAGAATTGAGCAAAGTTAACAAACGAAGCAAAAATAAAATAAAAGAATCATGGTTATAAAGACATGAGAAAATACTAAATATACAGCAAATAATGTTAAAGTAAAAAAAAAAAAAAAAGGAAAGAAAAAATTAAGGCTTTAATTAACCACTTAAGACCCGAACCATTATGCAGGTAAAGGACCTGGCCAGTTTTTGCGATTCAGTCGCTCCCAAACAGAATTGGCGTCCTTTTTTTCCCACAATTAGAGCTTTCTTTTGGTGGTATTTGATCACCTCTGTGGTTTTTATTTTTTGTGCTATAAACAAAAATAGAGCGTCAATTTTGAAAAAAAAACAATATTTTTTACTTTTTGCTATAATAGATATCCCCAAAAACATTTTTTTTCTCAGTTTAGGCCGATACGTATTCTTCTACATATTTTTGGTAAAAAAAATTCCAATAAGCGTGTATCGATTGGTTTGCGCAAAATTAATAGTGTTTACAAAATAGGGGATAGTTTTATGGCATTTTTGTTAGTATTTTTTTTTTTTACTACTAATGGCGGCGATCAGCGTTTTTTTTTTTCATGTTCTGCGACATTATGGCAGAAACATCGGACACTTTTTACACACTTTTGGGACCATTGTCATTTTCACAGCGAAAAGTGCTATAACCACTTCGGGTCCGCGCCATTGACAGAATACGTCAACAGCGCGGACCTGAGGCGCCGGGGTCACGTCTTTGGACGTGATTTTCTTGTAATTCCCTGCGCACGCCACAGGGTGGCGCGCGGCGGGGAAAAACAGTCCCGACGCATCACCGAGGATCCGATGCGTGTACCCGGCGAACGCGATGTCCGTCAGGTACACGTGATCGTCGTGAGAGAGCAGGGACGTGGAGCTCTGAGTGTAAACACAGAGCTTCACATCCTGTCAGTGAGAGGCGACTGATGCTGTTTCTCTTGTACATAGGGAGACAGCATCGATCACCTCCCCCAGTCACCCCCCTCCCCCCACACAGTTAGAACACACCCAGGCAATACATTTAACCCCTTCCTCACCCCCTAGTGTTAACCCCTTCAATGCCAGTCACATTTATACAGTAATTAGTGCATTTTAATAGCACTGGTCGCTGTATAAATGTGAATGGCGCCAAAAATGTGTCAAAAGTGTCCGATGTGTCCGTCGCAATATCGCAGTCCCAATAAAAATCGCAGATCGCCGCCATTATTAGTATAAAAAAAAAAAAAAAAAAATCATAATTATGTCCCCTATTGTGTAGGTGCTATAACTTTTGCGCAAAGCAGTCACTTATTGTGATTTTTTTTTTTTTTTTTTACAAAAATACGTAGAAGAATACGTATCGACCTTAACTGAGGAAAAAAAAATATAAAAAATAAATAAATAAATGGGATATTTTTTATAGCAACAAGTAAAAAATATATATATATTTTTAAATTCTCGCTTTTTTTCATTATAACGCAAAAAATAAAAACCGCATGGGCGATCAAATACCACCAAAAGAAAGCTCTATTTGTGGGGAAAAAAACGACGCCAATTTTGTTTGGGTGCCACGTCGCACGATTGCGCAATTGTCAGTTAAAGCGACGCAGTGCCGGAAGCTGAAATTTCGCCTGGGCACAAAGGGGGTTTATGTGCCCAGTAAGCAAGTGGATAAAAATGCACTGATTACTGTGACAATTACAATTTCAGTTTAGGAGTTCACCACTAGGGGGAGCTGTAGGGGTTAAATGTGACCTTATGTGTGTTTCTAACTGTAGGGGTGTGTGGCTGGACGTGTGACGTCAGTGATCGTCGTTCCCTATATCAGGGAACAGTTGATCTCTGACCTTGCCACAGTTAAAAAAGGGGAAGGTGTGTTCACACACACCTCTCCCCGTTCTTCAGCTCCTGTGACCGATCGCGGGACACCGGCGGCGATCGGGTCCGCGTGTTCCGCGGGCGTGATCGCGAAGTTTCGGAATGCGTCACGTGCGCCCGCCCCTCGACTGGGACATGTACGTGCCTGTGCCCAGCCGTGCAATTCTGCTGACGTATATATTTTTATTATTCTGAGACTCAGGTGAAATATTTTACATCAACTCCAGCAGCCAGGTTGAGGCCTTTCTGCAAGACAGAGACAAAATTGCCAACCACGTTTTATTTTTTTTGCAGCCACGCTATGTCCAACCTGACCTGGATTTTTTTTTGGCCTGGCAAAAACGGGGTTAATTATAAACGACCACACTTATGCGAAATTACCTGAGCTATCCCCCCCCCCCCATTTTACCTTCCCCACGGCACAATTTCATTTCATAAGAAAACTTATGAAAAGTGTTGAAAAGCTAAGTACAAAGCTCATTTTTAACAGATAGCCCAAAAAAGCATAGATGTCAAAGGCTTCGAGTCCCCCTTTGACATTCACACAGAGCTGAGAGTCAGACGGGGTCTCAGCACTGACAAATTTGCATCTCTTTGAATGTGACGCTTGAAAAGCACAGCCGCTAGATTAAATTTTTTTCTCCGTCGAGAAAATGAGAAAGGCCTCTATCTATTTGAGTCTACTGGGAAGATCTTTATTCTGATTCTTGTTAGAATTGTTTATCACCCTGACAGTGCAGACTCGGACGAGATAAAGGCTCGGCTCCATCACAGGGCCTGACAGTGGTAGGACATGCAGAGAAATGAAAGGACTAGGGGAAATATTATTAATAGATGCCGACTTGATTTGACTCTATTGCACGTCAAGAAGGGGGTGCCACGGCTTGATTGCAGCCTATGAAGTTCTGTCCAAAAAAGAAGCTATTTTTCATTAAGTGATAGAAGGTCTTTTTCATGTTCCTTCCTGAGGAGCTGATATCTTATGCAGTTTATTCTAACCCTGCTGATTTCTGTCAAGGGAAGGAAACTCATGAAAGATGGGCCGGCTACACGAGTCCTTTGCAGGAAAGCAGGTTGATAGTTGGAGCTCGATGCGTCTCTGCTGTGACTAAGCCTTGATGCTGTGAAATCCAGCCCAGCAGAACGGTTCTCCGGCTTTAGTAGAGCTCACCGGGCAAAAATGTTGAGTTAATGCAAAAAAAGAAAAAAAGAAAAAAGAAACAGACACGGCAAATAGAACCAAGAGACTACGGCGACAGCAGTGGTGCAATGGCTCCACCAAGGCTATTTTTAATGCTGGTTGTGTGACAATAAGGGATTGATTTACTAAAGGCAAGTAGACTGTGCATTTTGCAAGTGCACTGTGCACTCGGCAAGTGCAGTTGCTCCAGAGCCTAGTAAATGAGGTGAAGCTTCACTTTGCAAAGACTATCCAATCACGTGCAAGGAAAACAAAAAAAAAACATTGTTGCTTACACATAATTGGATGATGGAAGTCATCAGAGCTTCCCCTCATTTCCTAAGATCTGGAGCACCTGCTCTTGCAGAGTGCAACCGTGCGTTGCAAAGTGCACAGTCTATTCACCCTTAGTAAATCAACCCCTTATGTAGTGCTGATCCTGACCTCCCTTGGGCCCTAAGCAAAATGACATGTCACATTAGAGTTGAGAACCGGACCGAGGGGGGAGGGGTCTCGCTCACATTAAAGATTAAAGTTGAGAAGCGGAGGGAGGGGGTGTTCTGCTGTCGGAAATGACATCTTACATTAAAATGAGAAGCGGTGGATGCTGACTTCTTACCAGTGGGGTGAGGGGCCGAAAATCACTTCTCACCAGATGGGGCCTCTAGTAATTTGGGGGACCCTCCGCATCTTTGCAGGGCCCTAAGCAGCTTGCATAGTGAGCCTATAGGGCGGATCGGCCCTGCCCTTATGCCCTGTACACACAATCGGAAATTCCAACAGCAAAAGTCCGATGTGAGTTTTTCATCGGAAATTCTGACCGTGTCAGACTTTTGCTGTTGGAATTTCCGCCAGCAAAATTTTGAGAGCTGGTTCTCAATTTTTCAGACGGAAAGAATTCCTATCGGAAAATCCATTTGTCTGTATGCTTTTCCGATGCACCAAAAACCATGCATGCTCTGAAGCAAGTACGAGACAGAAGCACTTGGTCTGGTAACTAGCATTCGTAATGTAACGGACTAAAAAGCATGAGGCTGAAAAGCACACATCGTCTCTCACCAAATTTTTACTAACACAAGATTAGCAAAAGCAGCCCAAAGGGTGGCGTCGTTGGAATGGAATTTCCCTTTTATAGTGCCATTGTACGTGTTGTACATCTAGTACGTTCTTGATGGTCGGAATTTTGTGTGACCGTGTGTATGCAAGCCAAGCTTGAGCAGAATTCCGTCTGAAAAAACATCAGATTTTTTGGGCTGCATTTGATGGGGCAAACTGGCAGTATTTGAGGGGGCAAACTGGTCGCATTTGAGGGGGCAAACTGGTGGTATTTGAGGAGGCAAACTGGTGGCATTTGAGGGGGAAAACTGGCGGTATTTGAGGGGGCAAACTGGCGGCATTTGAGGGGGCAAACTAGCAGCATTTGAGGGGGAAAACTGGCTGTATTTGATGGGGAAACTGGCATCATTTGAGGGGGAAAACTGGCTGTATTTGATGGGGAAACTGGCATCATTCGAGGGGGCAAACTGGCTGTATTTTATGGGGAAACTGGTGGCATTTGATTGGGAAACTGGCATCATTTGAGGGGGCAAAGTGGCTGTATTTGAGGGGCAAAGTGGCTGTATTTGAGGGGGAACCTGGCAAAATGTTATGGGGAAACTGGCATCATTTGAGGGGGCAAAGTGGCAGTATTTAAGGGGGCAAACTGGCTGGTTTTCATTTTTTTCAGGTTTTTTTTTGCGCCCCCCCAAAAATGTTGAGAACCACCCGCCACTGGATCTGTTACCATTCTTTCATGGGTATTAGGACCCATCTACTAGAGTCCTAACATATTACTGCTAATTGCTGCAAAAGATCTGTAATTTTTCCTTTACTCATAAGGAGATGCTCCCTTTACTTCTCCACCACCAAACCATGATGAATCATGGAAAATGAGCTGCATGTGACTTGATGATGATTAGTGAAAAGTCTTTGTATTGGTATCTGGCCCACATGCCAGTCCAATGATCTGATGATCCAAATGGTTGGTAACCCAAATGCATTTAGGAATAAAATAGCCACCCCCTGGTATTTTTCAACCATTTTCAACTGATGCCCTTGAAGCTTAATCAAAACAGAAGTGGTAGGCAAGCAAAAATATTTAATTGAATTAAATAACACCTTGCAGTTGTTATTTTCATTTTAATTTGAACAACGTTAAAACAAAATGGAAAACATACACTTAACAAATCAAAGTTCCTTCCAAACGTGATGGAATTTAATATATGAAATATAAAAAATATGGTTGAATTTCTATAACAAAAAATAGTATCTATCTATCTATCTATCTATCTATCTATCTATCTATCTATCTATCTATCTATCTATCGATCAATCTTTTGTAATTATCTTTCTGTTATCTATTTCTTTTTCCTTTCACTGGAAAAATAATATTTACTGGGACAAAACAACTCTTGCTTTTTATATGTTAAAAAAAAATAACAAAAGCTTTTTCTTTCCTTTTTTTTTCTTACTTCGTACCTGTTCTGCCATCAGATGATTTCCACTATCCATCTCTCTTGTCTATTTGTCTTCAGCCCCATATAGGGATAATTATATATGTATATTTTTCCAGCTTGAAGTTTTCGATACTCTGTGGGCGTTTGGTGTGGGTGGAGACATAAGGCTGTCACTTTCGTCTCCAGCTGGGCGCCAGATGCATTGTCCAGGAAAAGAAGCGAGACAATATGTGAATATTATCTGATTCCTTGCATTGATTCCATTGATTTACTTTGTTCTCTACCAAACGTGCCTCTGGGGTGTCAGAAATGAGGGGAACCAGGTAAGGTCATATTTAGCTAGGTTTCCTGCAGAGGGAATCCATAGCCCGTTCTCTGCCAAGGATTGTGCATCAAGCTGAGTGTAAATTGTGCTGCAATATGGTCTAAACTTGGAACATGTAGAACTTTAAGAGTTAAAGCAGAAATGTTTGGTAAAAAAGCTGGATGTACACAGCTTTATGAAACAGGATTATGGATTAGGCCTTAAAGTGGAAGTCCATGCAAAATCTAAAATCCCTGCATCTATAGACACCAGGGCCCGGATTCAGAAACGATTTACGGCGGCGTATCTCCAGATACGCCGCCGTGATTTCAAATGTGCGCCGCGGCATCTTTGCGCCGATTCACAAAGCGAGATACGTCGAAAAACAAGGCTTCAGCCGTCCGACGTAACTTGTCTATGCCGGCGTATCGTGGGCGCATAGTTACACTGGATTCGGCGTTCCCATTATAAATATGTAAATGAGTAAGATACGCCGATTCACAAACGTAGATGCGCCCGGCCGCTTCATATACGTGATTTGCGTAAGGCTTACGTCCGGCGTAAAGTTACCCCTCATATAGCAGGCACAGCTAATGCAAAGGTATGGGCCAGGGAACGACGCCGTTGAATTTTACGTCGCGTACGCCGTTTACATAGTACTACGTGAATAGGGCAGTGCGTAGGTTACGTTCACGTCGTAGGCATTGCGCCGACGTATCTTAGGGAGTATACGCGACGTGATTCTGAGCATTCGCGTGCATGCCCAGTTCGACCGGCCATTCATTTGCATGGGGTCACGCTTAATTTAAATAGATGACACCCACGTCCTTCCTACTTTGAATTAGGCGGGCTTACGCTGGCCAATTTACGATACGCCGACGCAACTTACGGAGCAAGTGCTTTGTGAATACTGCACTTGCCTCTCTAAGTTGTGGCGGCGTAGCGTAAAGAAGATACGCTACGCCTGCACAAAGATACGCCAATGTATCTGAATCCCGGCCCAGGGATCTAACACTAACCCCTAATCCCTGTACAGAAAAGATGATACATACCTATTTGGAGGCGGATCTGACCTGCTCTGTCTAGGGTGAGCACGTACGACGGCATAAAACGGAATTTCCATAACAATTGCGCTACCCTTTGGGCTCCTTCTGCTAATCTCGTGTTAGTAGAAGTTTGGTGAGAGACAATTTGCGTTTTTCAGCTTTGTGCTTTTAAGTCCGTTACAGCGTGACCATGTCCATTACGAATGCTAGTTTTACCAGATCAAGCACTTATGTTCCGTACTTGATTCAGAGCATGCGTGGATTTTTGTGCGTCAGAACTGTCTTCACACGCTCAGAATTTATGAGAGTGGATTTTGTTGTCGACAAGTTTTAGAACCAGCCCTCAAACTTATGTTGTTGAAAATTCCGACAGAAAATGTCCGATGGAGCCTACACATGGTCGGAATTTCGACCGTGTGTACGCGGCATAACAGTGGAGAAACAGTGATCTAAGCATGATGTCATAAAACAACGAACATCTGCATTTCTGCCGTACCACATTATAAACAAATGACATTTAACAACCGATGCTTAACAACAGTGAAGCCAAGGCTCTAAATTCTTTATTTGTATTCAGGAGTGACTTGGCAGTGGACAATACGCTTGGTCAATTCTTTCAAGGCGCAAGAAAAAAAGAAAATCCAATTTATATAAGCAAATAGGTGTCTTGGGATAATCTGTGCATATTGAATGGATTACATTTCAGAAAGACCTTTCGTTTTCTAAGCAAATACAGTGTTATACAAATAGTACGGAGAGCGGTACACAAGATTTTCATATACATTACATTCTTAACCCCTTCCGAGAAGGACTTGTCATTATCCAATACAGTAACAGTCAATGGCTACAGTGATTTCCAGTCTATTTTAGTTCTATGGACCTTGTATATAAGAAATACGGGTTGGTAATCAAGAATGAGGTGTGAATATATTGTTGTGATGCCGCGTACACACGACTGTTTTTCATGGCGAGAAAAATGCAATTTTTTAAATTAGTCAATAAAAACGATCGTGTGTAGGCTCCAGAGCATGGGCATTAATAAGTTAGAAGATGCTCTATTTTTTCTTGACGTTTTTCATGTGGTCCAATGGCCCAGAAGCAAGTTATGAGAAGGGAAATTTGCATAATCAAGCTCAAAGGGTGGCGCCATTCGAATGGAACTTTCCCTTTATAGTGCCGTCGGACGTGTTGTACGTCACCCGCGCTTTGCTTGAGCATTTTTTTCACGATCGGGGGTATGCAGGGGAGGCTTGACAAGAATGATGTTGAGAAAAACTTGCATAAAGCATTTATGCCGCGTACACACCATCACTTTGTGGGATGAAAAAAAAAAACGAAATTTTTTGTGAAGTAAAAAACGACATTTTTGAAACTTCAATTTTCAAAGACGATGTTGCCTACACACCATCGTTTTTTCACAATGCTCTAGCAAAGCGAGGTTACATTCACCACTCTTTTCCATTGAAGCTCGCTTCATAACTAGCTTCTGGGCATGCGCGGTTTGAAAAACGTTGTTTTTTGCTACACACGGTTATTTTCTGGGAAACAAAAAACGACGATTCAATTTTTTTTTGTAGTTTTTCACAAGACATAAAACAACGTTTTCCCCCACACACGGTCATTTAAATTGACGTTTTTAAAAACGTCATTTTTTTTCATCACATAAAGTGATGGTGTGTATGCGGCATTAGAGTATTTGACAGTGGAAAGCATTGGTTTGGCTGCAGCCAATTATATACAGTATGTAGCACCCCATATAGTTGCTAATGTAAGCATAGCTCCCAACTGTCCCTGATTTCGAGGGACTGTCCCGGATTTTAAATAAAGTCCCTCTGTCTCTCTTTCCTCCTCATTTGTCCCTCTTTTTGGTCTGATCTATATAGTTGTAGATGAAATGCACTTTCAAAAAGTGTTTCCCAGTGCTAAACCTTTCAACCAATTTCTAAATTGCTGCATTTGTACATTTTGAAAAGCCAGTATTAAGGAATAGTAGTGGTAAAAAAATAAAATAAAAATAAAAAACGTATATACTTATTTTGGTATAATTCTCTTTTAAGGGGCTGCGGCAGGGGGCGTGTCCTATGTTTACATACTTTTTCTAATAGGAGTTCATATCTCAAAAAATTGAGAGGTATGGTGTAGATAAATTTAGTTTGGCTCCCTGGAGGCAGAGGAGCATGTATTCATTGTTTTAAGAGATTGGGCAGTGCTTCACAGGCTGAGGTTCTGCTACCTCCCCCTGTCTTCTGGAACTCACAGGATGTTTCCAGAACATAATGGGCGTAGGGACTAGGATTCACCCAGACAGTCTGGGTTTTTAATTGTGTGTACCGGTTTCAGGTGGACTAAAACACATACACATTATTCAGACTGGGTTGTGGCTCCCCAAGTAACCAAGATTGTCACACACAAATCTGTTGCTGTCCTGGAGCTGCAAGCGGCTGTATGGGGGCAGGTTTGGCATTACTGGGGGGCCAAGGAGCTGATGTCAGCAGGGGAATTTGGCCACACCCACTGTTTGCTGAAGCACACTATGCACACTGCATTACTACTCTGCTTGGGGCACCCAAAGGTGCCCACGCTGCTAAAGGGTTCGGGTTTGGCTTTAAGAAAAGGTGGCAAACCTAGGAGGGACAGAGGCTGCAGCCTGAATAGTTATGGAGTTTACACCAATCCCTGGGGAGATGGGCCCAGATGGTGAGGAAACAACCCATAAATACCCAGAAACTTGGCAGTCTGGGAGCAAAGTCCATGGTTCATCCACCTGGAGATAACCCCTGTGCTATGCCCTCCCAGGGCAGAAAAGAAAGAACAAGAAGTGAGAGAGAAAGAGTGAGAGAGGAGGAAAACTCCAGAGCATCATTCGGCCACAGTCTCAGATAGGCGTAGTTGCAGCTTTTAAGCAAAGCCAGGGGCAGCTTGTTCAGCCGAAGGCCAGTGCAGCAGTTTTCTGGATTTTAGGAGCTACTTAAAGGGACTGAGTGAGTACACACCAGCCATCCCACCCAAAGCAACAGAGAGGACAGTGTAGTGCAATACCGCACATGTCTGGGACCTAGGGAACAACTTTAGTGCTGTGTAAAACAGCCAGGAGCACCCCAACATCTCCACTTTTGGGTGTAGAGCAGTCAGGTGCTGTTTCTTCAACACTGACATTTTAGAACTTTATCTTTTGTTCCAGCTGCATTATCACTCCCACTGGTGTGCAGCATAGTTCAGTTGGACTTTAGCAGAGACTTTGGCAGTTCCTCAATTGTTTTTGTTTGGCGTTTGCAATTCCTTTAGTTCTGGGCATCCCAACGAACCCCCAATCCCTATCCTAATTTTTCATCCCTAAAAGCAAAACTAAAATCCAAAACCTCTACCTAGACTGTTTCTCGAGCCATCAGAGAATGTATGGAAAATCCCTTTTGCCTGGCTGTGGGTGTTGTGTGGGGGAAATAATCTTTAAATCCAGAGGCTCCTTTGGGGGTTGCACTACCTATACTTTAGAGAGGCAAATAAAAATGAGCAGTGGATTCAGCTGGCTTGCAATGAACATAGGCTAGACCAAACCAATCAAGCTGCAAGAGAGCTCCAGCCTTCTTCTGGTCCTCCTCCCCCTTTTCAAGCAATGCATCCAGCTTCTTCCCAGTGGCAGCATAAGGAAAGTGGGTGCACTGTGATGTAAGGGATAAGGGACTCAACTTCTGATGGTGGGGTGGCTCTTGACATCTAATGTAAGGGAAGGGGATGTGCTGGACATCTAATCTTTCAGATACAACCGGCCCTTTTGAAAACAATCATAATGCTGATGCGGCCCCATGATGAAAGTGAGTTTGACACCCCTGACCTAGTGGATTGGTTCTCAACCCTGTCCTCAAGTACATCCAACAAGCCATGTTTACAGGTTTTCCTTCATCTTGCACAGGTGTCAATGGCTTGGTATTTTAAACAGTTATTTTATCTAAGAGAAATTCCCAAAACATAGCCTGTAGCAAGGGCGGACTGACAACTCATGGGGCCCCCGGGCAATAGAAGATTATGGGGCCCCTGGGCTTACAGATGGCCACCACGCCAGGAGGCAGTGCAGAGGTGGGGCAGCTAAAATCTCTGGATTTTCACATCAAAAGCATGTCGGTTTCGGACATATCAGGGACAGATGTAAAAAAAACATTGATTTTTACATACTGTCCCTGATTTTACTGAGCCTGGCAACCCTGATTGGGCCCCCTAGTGGCATGGGGCCCTCGGGCAGTGCCCGAGTGACTCAATGACAGTCCGTCCCTGGCCTGTTGGGTGTACTTGAGGACTGAGGTTGAGAACCACCGACCTAGTGAACCTCTACATTTGACTGACAAATGACTACTTGCCAGTTTACCAAACCCAGGAAGTCCCCCTCCAATGGAGATCTTGTTTTTGATGCTGCAAGAACTTGGGGTGAATGTCACCAATCCCTATGATGTCATTGACCTAAATAGGAAGTGGTGCACGTTTAGAAAATCTATAGAGCTTGTCGATTTTATTTGTCGCCTAAAATTTCTCATCAAATTTTGTTTTGACGTTTTAAAACCTTACAAAAAACTTTGGAAAGTGTTGGTGCACCTCGTTACACATCACAAATCCGACAGACGTGCTCCGCAGGCAGTCGCTGCGAGACCCCAAGACGTCTCTTTGCGTGCGGCATGAGCCCCGATCAGCTAAGTGACTGCAAACACCTGAAGATTCTTTTGCAGCCAGGCAGGAGGCTTCGTTTGCTTTGAGAGATGTTTTTTTCTAATTCATTTGTGAGATTCTTAGTGCATAAATAATGTCAGAAAACTGTCAGGAAATCCGCACATGAAAAAAATAAAAATCTTTTTATGAAGGACCACCCTGCAGCTCAGGAGAAAAAAAAAATATCTGAAAGTTAGGAAAAGCTGAGTAGTAAGAAAGCCTTGCTCTAAGGTACAGATCAAGAGACAGTAAAAACTGATTTTATGTGCAACTGGCATGTTGGCATGGGAGAAAAAAATGCGAACAAATAAAACATCAGATTTCATTTACTGAAAATAAAGAAGCAGTTTAATCACTGTTGCAAAATCATATTTCTTAAAGGAGTAATCCACTGGAATGGATTTATTCAGGCCTTTTTTTCTCAGAGAATAGGTGCAGGAACTCTACCTTTTGGAGTTACACCGTCTTCACCACTATCTACCTCCGAGCACCATTCCTTGGTCCCACCTCCCCAGTTCTGCCACTTTAATTTGTTAATGATAACAAGAAAAGCAGTAAAATAGATCTCCTGCAGCCAATAACAAAAGACCCCTTAGCAACAATAGATCCCCGGCAACAATAGTCCATCCTCAACAAAATAAACCCCCTTAGCAACAGATCCCCAGCAGCAACAAAAGATCTCCACGCAGACAGTATCAATAGACCATCCAGTAGCCAGGTACAATAGAATTGTCCCTCAACAGTAGATCCATTCAGGCAACAACTGACTCTCCCAGGAACATAAGACCCACCCAGCAACAATAGCTGCCCTGTCAGCAAAAATATTCCTCCTCCGCAATAGACCCTCCCCCTGCAAAAATAGATCCCTTCCAGCAACACTATATCCCACAGCAGCAATCGACACTGCAGCACATACATTCAGTGCTAGAGGTGCCGGAACTGCGTTCCCCAGCGTTCCCGCTGAAAAGAAGCCCTGGATTTATATGTCATGGCCCTAGTGCCCCACATCCTAGTTAACTGGATACCATTAGTATCACACCACCAAGATAAGACCTAACCATCGCCATTATGTGGCTTTTTGGTAGCATTCAGAACCCACCCACAACCAGGAACTGTGACTAGGAAGCAGAGGACCATTGATATCACCAGGGGCGGACTGACAACTCATGGGGCCCCTGGGTATTAGGAGATTATGGGCCCCTGGGCAATACAAGATTATGGGGTCCCCAGGCAATAGATTATGGGGTTACACAGTATACACACACAGACACACAATATACACACACAGTATACACACACAGACACACAATATACACACACAGTATACACACAGACACACAATATACACACACAGGGCCAGATTCTCAGCAGCGTTATGACGGAGTATCTCAGATACCCCGTCGTATCGCCGTTTTTTTTGTCTCGTATCTATGCGCGTGATGCTAAGCATCACTTTTGCATAGATACGCTTCTACATCCGACAAGTGTAAAACCATTACACTTGCGGATCGTAGGTGTAATGACAACTCCGGCCACTAGGTGGCCTTTACGTTGTTTTCCCATTTGCATATGCAAATGCGGTAGTACGCCGATTCTCTATCGTCGTTTTTGTTCGCGTAAGGTTACCCCAGCTTCTATGTGGAGTAACCTTACGAAGTACCGTCGGATGCCGTCGGGTCCCGTCGGATGCCATGTTAAGTATGGCGTCGGGTCGGCGTCAGCTTTTTCCATCGCTTACGTTGTTTTACTAACTCGTTTGCGAATAGGGCATTGCGTAAGCGTCGATCACGTCGTTTTGAGGTCGGTTTCAACGACGCTTTCCAACGTGAGCTGGAGCATGCGCACTGGGCTTTTTCCCCGGCCGGCGCATGCGCAGTTCATTCGACGCGGGGGCGCGCTTAATTTAAATACAAGCCGCCCCATTTGAATTGCGCGGGTTTACGCTGCGCGATTTACGCGACGCAGGCGAAACCTACGGAGCAAGTGCTTAGAGAATAAAGCACTTGCTCTAGTACGATGCGGCGGCGTAGTGTAACTGGCTTACGCTACGCCGCCGGAATTCTTAGAGAATCTGGCCCACAGGGTCAGATTCTCAGCTGAGATACGACGGTGTATCTCCAGATACACTGTCGTATCTCTGTTTTTGTCCCCGGGTATCTATGCGTCTGATTCCTAGAATCATTTACGCATAGATACAGTACGGCGTAGATCCGACTGGCATAAGTCACTTACACAGTCGGATCTTAGATGTAATTCTACGCTGGCCGATAGGTGGCGTTTATGTCGATTTCTCATTTGACTATGCAAATGAGCCTGATACGTCGATTCCCAAACGTTTTTGCGCTGCCTCGTCGTCATTTCCGTCATTTCCGTAAGCGTAATCTTACCCCTGCTATATGAGGGGTAAGTTTACGAAGGTCCAAAAAACAAGAAAACAATAACTGTGGAGAGGTATTGATAGTCGGACTTTGAGGCCAAGGAAGTAGGTAAAAAATAAAAAATTTTATATTACCAATTAAACATAACAGTATAAATGCATAGTAACAATTATATAGAAAAAACAATAATACATATACATGGAAAAACCGCTGTATACAAAATCCCTAAAGTCGCCGACGCACGTTTCGCCGTGGGGCTTCTTCAGGACAGTTGTTAAGGATTTTGTAAGACGATGTATAGTCAGAAAACAAAATAGTTATCTGCAATTATACAGGGTTATATGTTATTCACATTACTACAGTATGTATAAAAATATATATATAAAAACAGTTA
Organism: Rana kukunoris; assembly: GCA_029574335.1. Classification (NCBI taxonomy): domain Eukaryota; kingdom Metazoa; phylum Chordata; class Amphibia; order Anura; family Ranidae; genus Rana; species Rana kukunoris. Next base: position 110,188,052 of record CM056059.1, on the reverse strand, counting down.
TAAAATAAAACAGTAAAAATGAAAGAAGCTGCAGCATATAATTACATCGCCAATGATCCTATATCGAATGAGTTCAAGGGCACACACCACAATCAGGTAGTCAAAGGTAAGGTAGGTACTTGCTTCAAAAAGTCCTCAGATCTTGTTACAGATCTTTAATCGACAACAAAGTCAAGGTAGGAATAGCTTTAAGATTCATGTGAAACGTGACACTATTGGCAACCACCATTCAATAATGAAAGATCCTGAAGCCAGCTGGGACACATAACCAATGTAGATTAAACTTGAAATCCTCCAGGTGTAATAAACCACCGCTAGACACGTCTATTTTTTGAGGCTTAAAGGGACACTAAAGTCAGGGCTTTTGTTTAAAAAAAATAACAAACATGTTATACTTACCTCCACTGTGCAGTTCGTTTTGCACAGAGTGGCCTGGAAACCTGCCTTCTGGGGTCCCTCGGCGGCTGTCTGGGCTCCTCCTCGCAAAAGCTTTCCCTCTTCATGCAAGGGCGCTCGGATGGAGGAAAGCTTTTGCGAGCGCGCTCCCGTGATACAGCGGCGGCCATAGCTGCCGACTGCATCACTCGGCTCCGCCCCCGGCGCGCCGCGTCATCCGCTCTGATTGACAGCAGCGCTAGCCAATGGCTGCGCTGCTATCAATCCGCCCAGCCTAGCCAATCAACGGCCAGGCTGGGAACCGAAGAGGACGACGTGGACGCGCCCGGGAGATTCGAACGGTCAGGTAAGTACAACGGGGGCTCGGGGGGGGGCGGTGCTGTGAGATGTTTTTTTACCTTAATGCATAGGATGCATTAAGGTAAAAAAACATGTACCTTTACAACCCCTTTAAAGATTTAAGCCAGGTTTTCAAGTGGTTGTTTAAACGTGAGGTCCGTGTCCCAGGGTGTACATCTGAGTGACACACACGTTTACGAAGGTCCGTCGTATGCCATGTTAAGTATGGCGTTGGGACAGCGTCGTCTTTTTCCGTCGTTTACGTCGTTTTACTAAGTCGTTCGCGAATAGGGCTTTACGTAAATGACGCTCACGTCGGCTTCATTGACGTTTTCCTACATGAGCTGGAGCATGCGCACTGGGCTATTTTTACGGCCGGCACATGCGCAGTTCGATAGGCGCGGGGGCGTGCTTAATTTAAATACAAGCCGCCCCCTTTGAATTACGCGGCCTTACGCCGGGCCATTTACACTACAACGCCGCGAATTACGGAGCAAGTGCTTTGAGAATACGGCACTTGCTCCAGTAAGTTGTGGCGGCGTAGTGTAAATGGCTTACGCTACACCGCCGCGGATTCTACGAGAATCTGGCCCACAGTATACACACAGAATACACATACACACACTGAAAAGGTACTGGGGAGGCAGGACAGCTATAATATTGGAATTTTTAAAAAAACACAGATTTTTACATACTGTCCCTGGTTTTACTGAAGCTGACAACCCTAATGGGGCCCCCTAGTGGCATTTGGCCCTCAGGCAGTGCCAGAATGCCCGATTGGTCAGTCCGCCCCTGGATATCACATGCCTAGACTGAGAACCCAAGGGAAAAAAAGATATGTATGGAAAAAAAATAAAAAAGGGGTTGGGAGGACCTGGAGTTTAGCTTTAACCCTTTTTTACATAAATTTAAAGTAGAACTCCAACCAAATATAACAAGATAAAAATTACTTGGGTGCTCTAGCAGGCAAAACCTAGTGCTCATGGGCACAGCATAACCCCTCAGGATTTTTCAGAACAGACCAGGTGAGTATTTAAAAATTATATTTATTGAAAAATATCGTAATGAAACAACAGAAAATTTAAAATCAATTCCAGTGCAAAATCACAAGCATAACTGTAATTGCCCTCTGGTATAAATGGCTAATGCACATAGCTGTTGGAGATGACGCCTGACATGTTTCATACTCTTAAGTCCTTCTTCATAGGCTAAATATCATCTAAAGCATACCTGTTCTACAATATAAACATAATTAAACGTTAGTATAATAGTACAATCTCATTATTGAACAACCCTTTGTTGGGATTGGATACCCTCCATGAGTCTATTGAGCAAATAAACTATAGAAAAGAATACTTAACTTTCTTTGTTAGCCTTCAATATGGCAAGAATGATACCCTGAGAAGTGACATTCTAGCCTGCCACATCATTTTGGAGGTCATGCACAATCACCCATCAAGGAGGAATCATTTGGCGGTTTGCCTTCACAGTGGGCGGAGCAATTGTTTTTTCTTTTTCAGGTCGGCGGTGTGATTGACAATGGATTTACATCGGGGACATTGTTTTTTTTTTTACTTTCTAATAAAGGAATTGTAAAAAAATGTCTCTGTATTTTTATAATTTTATACACTTTTTTGGTGAATGGGTAGGGGAAAAGTGTACCCCACATTCATTCACATCTGGGGGAGGGATCTGGGGGCCCCCTTGTTAAAAGGGGCTTTCAGATTCTGATAAGTCCCCTGCCCGCAGACCCCTACAACCACAGCCCAGGGTTTTGGGGAAGAGACCCATGTCCCCATCAACATGGGGACAAGGTGCTTTGGGGTGGGGGCATGTGGCCTGGTGAACATCTCCTGAACATCATGCAAATTTGGGTGTTCCCCGAAATTGACGAACAGCCAATGATTGGCCGGAACTCATGCTCGAGCTGAACCGCTCTCCCAACACCACTAATAGCCTAAAGATTTACTGCTGCTCAGAGGCTTTGGGCTTCTTAAAAATGAAAGCCTTCAGCAAGAAGGAACAGAAGCAATGCTTTATGCAATTTACAGCACACACATATGTTGGTAGTATAATTATTAAGGTGCAATTTATGATCCTTGCTAATTTTCTATTCAAGTTGTTATGGGTAAAGTTCCCATTTAACACCTTGTTTGCATGCAGACATCCCCTGTATCAGGCATTAAAAGATACTTTTGTGATCAGGGCTGTCTTAATAGCATTGCCCCTGGGCAATGTAATGCTCTGGGGCCCCTACAATGATGACAGCGCAGGTAAACAGACATCAAGTAGGTAGGAGGCAGACTGCCTCCCCTGTGTAACCATCACTCTCAGTGCCATCATGGGGCCCCCAATTTCAGGGCAGTGTGGGCTCAAGGACCAGCTGCTTTGGGGAAAGTGCAGGGGCCCCCCATGCAGTCGGGGCCCCTGGGCAGTGCCCAGGTGTGCCCTCTCATTAAGACAAGCCTGCTTGTGATGAAGTCTCTGTGCTGAAATATAATGATTTGAATGGGGGTCTTAAAATCCCTAAAAGAAACCATCTGCTCACAGAATAGCCCCATACTTGTTTTCATAAAGTTTTAGCCCCGTCCCGTCACTAGTGTCCTCCTTGGATCCTGTTTAAGGATGAGCCGAACACCCCCGGGTTCTGTTCGCAGCAGAACGTTCGAACAGACCGCGGGTTCGAACCCCATTGAAGTCTATGGGACCCGAACGTTCGAATTCAAAAACGGTCGTTTTAAAGACCAAAATTCAATTAAATGTTGGAAAACGTCGTTCAGAACCCGGGTCTTGCCCCAGGGAACATGTATCAATGGAATTTTTTTTTTTTAAAACTGACGTTTTTTCCGGAGCAGACATTTTAATGATGCTTAAAGTGAAAAAAAAAATTCCTATAAATATCACACCTGCTGGGTGTCTATAGTAGTGGCGTGTGTTTAGAAATGTCCCTGCACAACATGAGAGGACTATAAAAAAAAAGTAATTAATGCTACTTGCGCAAGTTCTGTGTGGCAACATTATGTCGAATATTTTAGCGGTGGTGGGGGGCCATTATTGTTTTGTGAAAGAAAATATTTAGAAAAAAGGGCACCCCTCAAACATACTGTAATTGGAGCGCAACAAGGAGCCACGTGCAAAGTATTGCATCAAAAATTGTTATTAGGCGCCCCTGTTAAAAAGGGATGAAAAATGTTGCCTTGGGCACAAGGCAACACTTGCAACCCCTCCCAATAACTCTAATTGGAGCACTAACACTAACACTAACTGCGCACAGGTGGTATATAACAGCACACGTACAGTGACACTAACTGCGCTCAGGTGGTATATAACAGCACACGTCCAGTGACACTAACTGCGCTCAGGTGGTATATAACAGCACAGGTGCGGTGACACTAACTGCGCTCAGGTGGTATGTAACAGGACACGTACAGTGACACTAAGGCCCCATACACACGAGCAGACAGATTTGTTCAAATCTGTCCGTCCGACAGATTTGAACAAATCTGTCTGCTGGGATTTTGGCTTGCTCGCGTCTAACTGCGCTCAGGTGGTATATAACAGCACACGTACAGTGACACTAACTGCGCTCAGGTGGTATATAACAGCAGAGGTGTGGTGACACTAACTGCGCTCAGGTGGTATATAACAGCACACGTACAGTGACACTAACTGCGCTCAGGTGGTATATAACAGCACACGTACAGTGACACTAACTGCGCTCAGGTGGTATATAACAGCACACATACAGTGACACTAACTGCGCTCAGGTGGTATATAACAGCACACGTCCAGTGACACTAACTGCGCTCAGGTGGTATATAACAGCACACGTACAGTGACACTAACTGCGCTCAGGTAATATATATCAGCACACGTACAGTGACACTAACTGCGCTCAGGTGGTATATAACAGCACAGGTGCGGTGACACTAACTGCGCTAAGGTGGTATGTAACAGCACACGTGCGGTGACACCAAATGCGCTAAGGTGGTATGTAACAGCACACGTGCAGTGACACCAAATGCGCTCAGGTGGTATGTAACAGCACACGTGCGGTGACACCAAATGCGCTCAGGTGATATGTAACAGCACACGTGCGGTGACACCAAATGCGCTCAGGGGTAACTTTGCACAGGAGTTGAACAGATCAGCTGGAGAGCATCTAAAGCAACACTGTTACAGACGAATTGAGCTCAAACACTTGCTGGACAACACATCTGTCTGCCAACATGCCAGGGGCAGCCTTGCTCATAGCCCTACAGCGTCGACGTGCACGTAGGAGGGCACGGGAGAGGATATTCCGCACGCGCATTGACGTGTTTGGCATGAGTGAATTGGAGGTGTTTCGCCTATTCAGATTCAGCCCTGAAGCCATCCTGGAACTAACCACAACCCTGCAGGATGACATCACCAGCCCAACACAACGCTCACAAGCAGTGCAGCCACTGGTGAAGGTACTGGCAACACTCCATGTCCTTGCCAGTGGATCGTACAAGTGGAGTGGTGGCTGGGATGTCACAGTCCACCATGAGCAGATGTCTGCACCAGGTTGTCCCCGCAATCCTCAGACACATGGCCAACCACATTATCAAACCCACCACTGAGGAGCTATGAAGGCAATGACAGATTTCTACAACATTGCCAGATTCCCACGCACTGTGGGGGCCATTGATTGCACACATGTGGCACTACGGCCCCCCCCGGGACACAGAGCACATATACTGCAATCGGAAGCATTGGCATTCCATCAATGTACAGGTGATAGTTGATGCGCAAGGCCTAATATGGCACGTCCGTGCCAAGGACCCCGGGTCCAGCCATGACAGCTACATATACCGTCAAAGCACCATCTCCACAGAATTTGAACAGAATGTGTATGGGGACAGCTGGCTGGTTGGTGAGTGACATGGGTGGCAGGCATGACTATCCCCTCCCATGATGCACACATCACAACGGGCACATGCACTATTAACATCCTCCTGTCTTTTCATTACCAGGTGACGCGGCATATGCACTGGGACCCCATCTCATGACTCCATTCCGGGATCCCCAAACCAGAGGAGAGCAAAGATACAATGAAGCACACATAAAAACCCGTGCAGTGGTGGAGCGCACCTTTGGCCTCCTGAAGTCACGTTTCCGATGCCTGGATAAGTCTGGGGGTACCCTCTTGTATTCCCCAAACTTCGTGTGCCAGATCATTGGGGCATGTTGCATGTTGCACAACTTTTCCGTGAGAAAGGGCCTGGAGATTGACTTACGTGATGACCTGACCCCCGAACCACACAGTCCCCCCTTGCCCGAGGGTCCCCCGTCTGCTGAGGGAAGAGCAGTCAGGAGGGTCCTTGTGGTTGGCTACTTTTCACGTTAAACACACACATTAATCATGGCACAATGAGAATGCATGCATGCACACCACTGTGATCCCTAGCGTACACACACACCACATCCACATCAATTTGGATTAGACCAAAGTACACCACATGGGACTTGGGAGCAGCAACGCCACGCCACGGCTCCAATTCTGTTGCTGTACATTCATACACCATTCACACGTGTCGTGGTGATAATTTCTCACCAACGACTGAGGGTGACACCCCTTAATGGCAGGAGTGTCACCCCCACACATTCACACCACATTCACACTGTAGCCTGCACTCCTCACCGTGTGCAGGGAGCTAAAAAAAAAAAAAACTCATAATCTGAGTATCAAACATAAATTAATATAAATCAACGGCCCTGTCGTGGGCTCCTTCTTGTCCCTAGGCTCCTGGGGCGCAGTTGCCTGGGGCGAGCCACAGGTGGGGGGGGCAGGTGGTTGAACCTCCACCAGTCTCTCCCTGGCTGCCTGGCTGCCCTCCATTGCCACGGCTAGCCGGTGGAGGTAGGTATTGGTGGCAGCCTGCATCCGCAGCCGGCGGGTGGTATTGCTGCGCTGCTGTCGCCGTGTCTGCCTCCCCTCCTCACGGACAGCAGCTGCCAGGCTCCGGACCTCGGAGACCAGGCCAGATGTGGTGGTCTGCAGGTCCACCAGGCAGGACAGAAGGGCTGCCCCGTTCCCAACAACGTCCTGCAGACTTTCATTTATAGTAGTATTCTGCCCAGCCTGCTGGGCGATGGCTTCCTGCACTGCCACAGTGCAAGCAGCCTGGCTCTCGGCCGTGGACGCCAGGCTATCTGCGACCCGATGAAGATCACCAGCAAGACATCCAATATGGCGGGTCTGTCTTGTCTGGTCCCTTGCCAGATGGTCCTCAAAATAGTCAGGGACTCCTCGTGTTTTTCTCGTTGCCTTACTATAGGCCTGAGAGGCTGGAGGACGGGTGTAGGGGAGGTCCCTTGAGGGGGTATCCCTGGAGGGGATGGTGTCCCTTGATGGGGTATCCCTGGAGGGGATGGTGTCCCTTGATGGGGTATCCCTGGAGGGGATGGTGTCCCTTGATGGGGAATCCCTGGAGGGGATGGTGTCCCTTGATGGGGAATATATCAAGGGGGGGAGGTTTGGGAGTGGCCAGGTATGGCGGTCTCATCCAGCAAATACAGAGCATCCTCTTCTACCCGGACGTGCTCCTCCTCAACCTCCTCAAGCAATGATGTCGGGGCTAGATCCACCATGGATGGGGTGGATCGCCCTGCATCCAATGACGGCCCAGCTCCATCCTGCACATCTGTGGATGACACAAAACAATCACATGTTGGAGTACCCACAAACTTGTCACATGTATCCCCCCCCCACCCATGCAACACACCACAAAGCAGATAAAACACACTTACCTGACCTCAAAGGCTGATCCCCTGATTCGAAGCCCGGCAGACCCTCCACCAGCTCCCTATCTAGCAACCTGGCCACGACCATGTCCTCTGCCGTCAGGGTGATTCTTGTGGCTGGTCCTCCACCTGTGCCACTGGCATGCTTCCTCATTGCCACAAGTTTATCTTTCACCAGTCTCCGCATGTCGTTAATTTTCTTGCGGATGTGCTTGGGCTCCCTCTCCGCCACACCGACAACATTTACCTGCCTGGTTATTTCAGCATAAATGCGGGTTTTCTCCGATTTGCCAGTGTTGGCACTCTGTGGCCCATAGAGGCGGGACCCATGTTGGGAGAGCGCATCGGTGATCACAGCCTTCTCCTGAGGGCTGAAATTAAACATTCTACGGTCACCGGGAGTCTCTGGTGCAGCCATCATTAATGCAAAGAGCAGGATGCAAAAGCCCTGGCAATTCAAAAAAATGCTGGTCACGTTTTGCAAGTGAGTGGCGCTTCTGTGTGCGTATTTATGCACTGGAGTAGGAAGTGGTGCGGCGGATCTTGGTGGTGACGTCGGCGCCGTACTGCGCATGCGCACAGGAGGCAGACAGCCAGGTGACATTAGTGCGCATGCGCCGTTTAAGATACACCGTACGGATCTCTCTGCGCCACCGTCAGACCATCATTTGCATGTGGTGACGCCCACTTACAGTTCCGCAGCCTTACGCCGTCCAAAATCCGCTACGCAGGTGAGTAAAAAAATGATGAATACAGTACATGCCTCTCCGCGCGGGTACGGCGTAGCGGAAAAAAGATGCGCCACGCCGGAGCAACGATGCGCCATTTTACATGAATCTACCCCTGTGTCTCTATCTATCTATCTCTCTCTCTCTGTCTGTCTGTCTCACGTCTCTAAGCAAGCCGGAACACACTACACGAGGCCGCCCGGGAGGCGGCCTTTTATAGTGTGTGGCGTGTGCTAAAGCCCTGAGCCCTAATTGGCCAAAGCACCCAGGCTTTGGCCAATTAGGTCTCTTTGTTTTTTGGGCGCTGTGATTGGCCAAGCATGCGGGGTCATGGTGCATGCTTGGCCAATCATCAGCGCGCAACGCCGCAGTGAATTATGGGTCATTCGAATTTGGCGCGAACGACCAGATTTGTTCGTTTTCGACGAACGATCGAACGGCCAATGTTCGATGTGAACGTGTGTTCGCATCGAACGCGAAGCTCATCCCTAATCCTGTTATTTTATCACTCTTGGCCCTTTTGAAGCATCACAGATGAGGAACTGGCTCTTTCACAAAAGGAACATTCAAACCAAAAGCTGCACAACGTATATCATGTGCGATGTCTTACATTTACCAGCCAGCAGAAAATACACTAGGGCTTGGAAGTCTTACCGTTCTATGACAGGATCCACGCTGGGTATTATGGAACAAATTCTCTGTCATAATGGAAAGACACAAATTAGAATCTTTGTAATGCCATGTCTCACTTCTGTATTTTTGTCTGAAATATTTATCACAGTGCCACTAATAGTTACCATAAACATTTAGTTACTATTAACTTTTTAGGCACTGAATACTAAGGGCCAGATTCTCAAAAGAATTACGCCGGTGTTTCTACAGATGCAAATGAGCAAGATACGCCGATTTCCGAACATTTTTACACCGCCTCGTCGTCGTTTATGTAGTTTCCGTAAGCGTAAACTTACCCCTGCTATATGAGGGGTACGTTTACGAAGGTCCGTCGTATGCCATGTTAAGTATGGCGTCGGGACAGCGTCGTCTTTTTCCGTTGGTTACGTCGTTTAACTAAGTTTTTGCGAATAGGGCAATGCGTAAGTGATGATCAAATCGTTTTCACGTCGGTTTCATCAACGTTTTCCGAAGCCTCGTACATAAGGTCGGACTTCAAACAAACTTTTCCATGGATTTTTGTCCGAAGTGAGTTTGCCGGGCACACACATAGCATACACACGCTCTGACTTTTCTGCAAACTTTCCTAAAACGTTCCCAAAATCAATTTTTTTCTGCTCTTTTCTGCTCTTTACCTCCACCCTTTGGTCAACTTCTGCTATTGTTGGTTGATTTTAACATTGGTTCTGAGCATGCACATTTGTACTTTGTACAAAAGTCTGATGGTTTGCTGGACACACGGTCGGACTAGGGACCATCTGACTTTTGTTGCCAAAAAGTTTGTCCGTTTGCAGAGCGAACTTTTGTCTGATGAAAACCGAAAAAGTTTGTCAGATGGAGCATACGCACGGTCGTATTTCTTTGAAAACTTGCTAATTTTTAAGTTTGTTGGCAAAAAGTCCAACTGTGTGTATGGGCCTTAATAGGTGACTCATAAGCCTTGTACATACGGTCAGACTTTTTGCCAACAAAATTCAAAATGAGCAGGTTTTCCAAAAAATTCAACCGTGTGTATGCTCCATCGGACAAACTTTTTTGGTTTTCATCAGACAAAAGTTCGCTCTGCAAATAGACAAACTTTTCGGCAACAAAGTACAAACACGCATGCCCAGAACCATGTTAAAATCAACCAACAATAGCAGAAGTTGACCAAAGGGTGGCGGTAAAGAGCAGAAAAGAGCAGAAAAACCATGTGATGTTGGGAAAGTTTTTGGAAAGTTTGCAGAAAAGTCATGCCGTGTGTATGCTATGAGTGTGCCCGGCCAACTCCCTTCAAACAAAAATCCACGGAAAAGTTTGTTTGAAGTCCGATTGTGTGTATGAGGCTTTAGGCTGGCCATAAATTGTTTGAAATTTGGCTGGTTCTGAGCATGCACAATTGTACTTTGTACAAAAGTCTGATGGTTTGCTGTACACACGGTCGGACTAGGGACCATCTGACTTTTGTTGCCAAAAAGTTTGTCCGTTTGCAGAGCGAACTTTTGTCTGATGAAAACCGAAAAAGTTTGTCAGATGGAGCATACACACGGTCGTATTTCTATGAAAACTTGCTCATTTTTAAGTTTGTTGGCAAAAAGTCCAAGGGCCAGATTCTCAAAGAAATTTGCCGGCGTAGCGTAAGCCATTTACACTACGCCGCCGCATCGTACTAGAGCAAGTGCCGTATTCCCTAAGCATTTGCTCCGTCGTTTGCGTTGGCGTAGCGAAAATGGCCCAGCGTAAGCCCGCGTAATTCAAATGAGGCAGCTTGTATTTAAATTAAGCGTGCCCCCGCGTTGAACGAACTGCGCATGCGCCGGCCGGGGAAAAAGCCCAGTGCGCATGCTCCAGCTCACGTCGGAAAGCGTCATTGAAACCGACTTCAAAACGACGTGACCGACGCTTACGCAATGCCCTATTCGCGAACGAGTTAGTAAAACGACGTTAGTAAAATGACGTAAGCGACAGAAAAAGCCGACGCTGACCCCTTCGCCATACTTAACATGGCACCTGACGGCACCCGACGGCTTTCGACGGAACTTCGTAAGGTTACTCCACATAGAAGCTGGGGTAACCTTACGCGGACAAAAACGACGTACGTGACAACGGGGCAGCGTAAAAGCGATCGGGAATCCGCGTACTAGCCTCATTTGCATATGCAAATGAGAAAACAACGTAAAGGCCACCTAGTGGCCTTAGTTGTCATTACAACTACGATCCGCAAGTGTAATGGTTTTACACTTGTCGGATGTTGAAGTGTATCTATGCCAAAGTGATGCTAAGCATCACTCGCATAGATACGAGGTAAAAAAAAGGGCGATACGACGGGGTATCTGAGATACTCCGTCGTATCGCCGCTGAGAATCTGGCCCCAACTGTGTGTATGGGCCTTAATAGGTGACTCATAAGCCTTGTACATACGGTCAGACTTTTTGCCAACAAAATTCAAAATGAGCAGGTTTTCCAAAAAATTCAACCGTGTGTATGCTCCATCGGACAAACTTTTTTGGTTTTCATCAGACAAAAGTTCGCTCTGCAAATGGGGAAAGTTTGCAGAAAAGTCCTGCCGTGTGTATGCTATGAGTGTGCCCGGCCAACTCCCTTCAAACAAAAATCCAAGGAAAAGTTTGTTTGAAGTCCGATTGTGTGTATGAGGCTTTAGGCTGGCCATAAATTGTTTGAAATTTGGCTGGTTTGACAAGGACTGGCTGAATTCTGATCCATGTGCAGGCGCTCCTGCTTCTAACAATCAATTTATGTTGAGCAGGCTTGGTGGGAATTTTTCCTCAATCAGTAACAGTAGCCAATGGTTTTGAGCCACTGATCATTGTATTTTGACAGCAAAAGAGTCCCCATTGTAAGAATACAACCGTATAGTGGGGATGAATCTCTAATATCTACCCCAATTATGTGAATGGGGCAATCCATTTGTTTTTTTGTTCAGCCCGTTGGCTTAAAAAAAAATAGTCCATCTATGGCCACTCCCCTTCTTGCACCACAGCCTGGACTGGTTGGCATGGCCTGGTTGGAAGTTGCCACATACCACATTACAGCAGGTCTGCCTAAATGTGCGGTTTATGGGACATTCATCTTTTTACACAATGAAGTCTGGAGCTGGGAATAGATAATTTCCTTAGCCGGCACACACAGTGCAATTGCTGCATACAAACACCTGACACCTGTGGGTGGTCCTCGTTATTACTTCTTCTCCACCAAAAATCCTCTGATGAACTCTGCTGCAATCAATAATCTCTTTCTGGACACATCCACCTGTAACGGAATGTCCCACACTCCACTTGAGTGCTTCTGTCATATACTACTTCCTCCAGTCTGAATATAGATATTAGATATTATAGCCGCATATTCCAGCCAAGAACTAGGCAGGACCCGTTTGGCTGCAAAGCTGGAACATGAACTATTTATCTGAACACAGGTAAAGAACATGGGTCCCGGGCACCTTCATATAGAGTCACGGAATGAAACTGACACAGCCACCCAATAAACCAATGTTTTTTTTTATTTTTTTTTCAATAGCCGAGTGCCAGCAATTGCAACTATGAGTCAATTTAAATGGGATTTGCCCTTTTTTTTCTTTAGAGATTTATTTTTTGCTGCAGCATGTTCTATTGTATACAAGGTACAAATGCGCCACTTTACAAGCAGACTAAGGGGACCCCCCAGGCACTATATTTAGTGGAATTGTTCATTTTTATTGTTGAACTTTAAGCATAATTATAATCACTGCTCCTGAAAAAAATATTATTTTTAAAAACATTTTTTGCATTGATACATGCCCCCCAAGGCCGTACCTGGACCCCCATACCCCTATTATGGCCAATTACTTGCATATAAGCCTTTAAAATTGTATAAGCCTTTAACATTTTTGGTGAAGGAGGGGGGTGTCCCTGAATGGCAATTTGGAAATGTGGTCACCCTAAGGCCCCGTAAACACACGACCGAGCTTCTCCGATCGTGTGTACGTTTTCGCCAAGCAAACTGTCGAGCGAGGCGTCGAGCCAAAATAGAGAGCAGGTTCTCTATTTCCTCGACGGGCCATCGGGACTAATGGCTCGACGCCTTTTTCGACAGCCTGGTCGGCGAACCCGACGGCCGGCCGAGAACCTCGTCGGGCGGAACGATGGGTTTAGCCTGACGAGGTTCACGTACGTGTGTACGCAGCCTAACAGACACACAGAGGCACACCTCCAGCTCTACAGCCCTGCAGCTCTCATTGGCCCTCTTATGACTCCCCCCCTTCCTGACAAACTCTCAGGAGAGTGAGAGCTGTGCATGATGTCATAAGCCTAGGCTAAAGACCAGACAAAAGAACAGGAAGTGGGCTATATAAGGTATTTACTGGCAGAAAAAAAATAATGTTTTACTATCCAAAGTTAAAACAACAACAAGGGCAGATTTAATAGATAGAAATATGAAAAAAAGACGGAAGGTCCGCTTTAACTAAGAAAGGTGAAATTTCCCTTGCGAAGCAAACTGCTTATTGGGCTTTAATAAATCAAACCCAATATCTGTGGAACCCCCCAGTAAAGGTTCTGTCCTTGCAGAGTCAAGGGAACTTAACCCTTTTTTATTCCATCGCTTGTCAGAACCGTGGAGACCCAATGATCTCTATCAACCGAATCCTTATCTGCTTTCACCAGTGACACACGCAGGCGGGACTGGCTCCTTTCCCCAAGCAAATGCTAATTGAAAAAGAAAGAACAATCACTAATCTTCGAATTTAAATGCATTTAACAAAACCAATCTCGCTCTAAATTGTTCTTAGGTCGTTCCCTTTTTCCCCGACAGATGTTGAGAAACTACAATTCTTATTAAGAACACTTGACTGTTTGCTCAGCGAGAGAAAACCATTGGCACCGTCTGTATTAACAGAAATGTGCTTCAAGATGCCAGGCCAGTAAAAAGTGCAGGGTGCTGCATAGATATCTTTGAATATCATCCACACTCCAAAGAATTAGTGCCCAATTTTATGTACACCCCCCCCCCCCCCCCACGTAATGAGCAAGTCATTGGTACATGCCCTCCCTTTTATGAGTTTCTTTTTTTTTTTATACAAAATAACAATATATTTTTTTTTTTTGGTCGATGTATGTTTAGTCTTAATTCTGTTTTGCTGATTAGGATTTTTTTTTTTCTGGAAAGTCATCAAATTGCAAAGAATTCTGGAAAACCAAAAAATAATTACTTATATCGTTGCATGCAAAGATGTCTATGGATCTAATGTTTCCTGAATTCTTTTGGTTTGTGAATAAAGATTTTGTTATAGTGGTTGATCACTTACCTAGAGGGGTTTGTCTGATGTCAGTCTGAATGCTTATCACGGTATGTTGTCCTTTAGGCTCCATTCCCATGACTGCGATTTCAGATGAGACTTGAGCCGCACAGAATCGCATAACAATAGAAATCACATTGTTTGTTGTCAATACGGCTCGGCATGGAGCGATTTTGAAAAAGGTTCCTGTTCCTGTACTCTTTTGGTAGAATTCTAGCACAAATTTGGACCCATAGGGCCAGATTCATAACGTACAGTATTTACGTCGGCGTATCTAGAGATACGCCACATAAATACTAAGGGCCAGATTCAGGTAGATCAGAGCATCTTTGCTCTGGAGTAACGCTTCTCATTTACGTTACTCGGAATTCAAATTGGGCGGGTACGGGGCGTGTATTATTAAAACTAAGCGCGATCCCGCGGCAAACGTACTGCGCATGCGTCGAGTGTCAATGCATCCCAGTGCGCATGCTCCAAATTCTGTGAGTGAACGTCAATGACGTCACATCCCCATTCATGAAAGTTTTACGCAAACGACGCGATATTTTTTTTCCCGACGCGATGACGACGCCTATACTTAACATAGGATACTCCACTAGGGGGCTGCTTTATCTATACGCCGCGTATCGCTTCCGGAAACGTCGTAAAGTCACTGCGTCGCGCCCGAAAAAGATCGTGAATTGCCGATTCACGCTCATTAACATATTTTTTTAGCGTAAATCGGCGGGAACGCCCCCGGCGCCATTTTTAAGTTGAAGTAACGATGCGATGGCGAAATTCAATTGCGCCGATCGCATCGGAACTCCAACCCGGCGTTTCTTGTTTTCTGGTTACAGAAAACAAAAACGCCGGCTTAAAGTGACAGTTAGGCTGGCGGATCCATTGATCCGGCAGCCTAACTCTACCTGAATCTGGCCCTAAGAATAGCCGGCGTATCTTTTTTATTCAGAAAAGAAGATACGGCAGAATTCTGCTAATATACGAGCGGCGTAAGTCTGTTACACCGTCGTATATTAGTTGCAGTTTTACGCTGGCCGCTAGGTGGTGCTTCCAATGTTTTACGCGTCAAATATGTAAATTAGGGAGTTACGTCGATTCCCGAACGTACTTGCTGCCGGGCATCGTAGTTTACGTCGTTTGCGTAAGCGTTATTCTGGCGTAAATTTACCCCTGCTATAGGAGGCATAGCCAATGTTAGGTATGGACGTCGGGACAGCGTCGAATTGTACGTCGTTTACGTTGTTTGCGTAAATCGTTCGGGAATGGGGCTGTACGTAAGTTACGTTCACGTTACGTTACACGGCGGCAGGTTGGCACGTTCCCGCAAATCACTGTAGGTTTACGTCAGCTCCTTCAAGGAGCTGTATCAGGTGCGTTGTATGGCGGGGGACCCGATGCGTGTGGCCGGCCATACGCTTTCGTGGGAACAAGTGCCAGAAAGGAGATCTGTCAATGTACATTACCTGGCGCTGATATTTTGTTTCCAGTTGGAAATGACTGCTGCGAGGCTGTGCTTCTCACAAGTCGCCGCACATCCATAGAAATTCATTGGGGGCGGCTAGCGGGAGGAGCGACTGAGCCGCGCATCCGTAGGAATGCATTGGGATGGCAAGCGGGAGGAGCGTCAGAGCTCTGCGCTGGCTCCCGCAAAGGGGCTCGGAGTCGCAGGTGTCAATCTCGCCACTAACAGAAGTGAGATTGACATGGCGGCAGGTAGTGTAAACAGACAGATCCCCATTTTGACCGGGAAGTTAGAGACAGATCTGCTGTTCCTAGTGATTATGAACAGCGATCTATCTCCTGCTCCAGTCAACCCAGCCCCCATACAGTTAGAAACACCTCCCAGGGAACACATTTAACCCCTTCATCGCCCCTAGTGTTAACCCTTTCCCTGCCAGTGACATTTATAACAGTAATCAGTGTCTATTTTTAGCTCTGATCGCTATATAAATGTCAATGATTCCAAAAAAGTGTCTGATCTGTCCGCTGCAATGTCACAGTCCAGATTACTAGTAAAAATTAAATAAATAATTAAGATGCCATAAATCTGTCCCCTATTTTGTAGGCACACAGGGCCAGATTCAGATAGGACTTACGCCGGAGTATCTCGAGATGTGCCGCCTAAGGGCCAGATTCTCAGAGGCGTTACGACGGAGTATCTCAGATACCCCGTCGTATCACCTTTTTTTTTGACTCGTATCTATGCGAGTGATGCTTAGCATCACTTTTGCATAGATACGCTTCTACATCCGACAAGTGTAATACAATTACACTTTCGGATCGTAGATGTAATGACAACTCCGGCCACTAGGTGGCCTTTACGTTGTTTTTTCATTTGCATATGCAAATGAAGTAGTACGCCGATTCTCGATCGCTTTTACGCCGCCCCGTCGTCGCGTACGTCGTTTACGAACTCGTAAGGTTACCCCAGCTTCTATGTGGAGTAACCTTACGAGGTCCCGTCGGATGCCGTCGTGTCCCGTCGGACGCCATGTTAAGTATGGCGTCGGGTCAGCGTCGGCTTTTTCCGTCGCTTACGTCGTTTTACTAACTCGTTCGCGAATAGGGACTTGCGTAAATGACGCTCACGTCGTTTTGACGTCGGTTTCAACGACGCTTTCCGACGTGAGCTGGAGCATGCGCACTGGGGTTTTTCCCCGGCCGGCGCATGCGCAGTTCGTTCGACGCGGGGGCGCGCTTAATTTAAATACAAGCCGCCCCATTTGAATTGCGCGGGTTTACGCTGCGCGATTTACGCGACGCAGGCGAAACCTACGGAGCAAGTGCTTAGAGAATAAAGCACTTGCTCCAGTAAGCAGCGGCGGCGTAGTGTAACTGGCTTACGCTACGCCGCCGAAAATATTGGAGAATCTGGCCCTAAGTCTAAATTTGCGCCGGAGTATCTATGCACCGTACCCACAGAACTATACGCACCAAAATAGGCTACTCCCGACTGGTGTAACTTGCCTACACCTGCACATCCTGGGCCAGATTCTCATATATTTTCGGCGGCGTAGCGTAAGCCATTTACACTACGCCGCCGCTGCGTACTAGAGCAAGTGCTTTATTCTCAAAGCACTTGCTCCGTAGTTTTCGCCGGCGTCTCGTAAATCGCCAAGCGTAAACCCGCGCAATTCAAATGGGGCGGCTTGTATTTAAATTAAGCGCGCCCCCGCGTCGAACGAACTGCGCATGCGCCGGCCGGGGAAAAAGCCCAGTGCGCATGCTCCAGCTCACGTCGGGAAGCGTAGTTGAAGCCGACGTCAAAACGACGTGAGCGTCATTTACGCAAGTCCCTATTCGCGAACGAGTTAGTAAAACGATGTAAGAGACGGAAAAAGCCGACGCTGACCCGACGCTATACTTAACATGGCGTCCGACGGCACCCGACGGCATCCGACGGAACTTAGAAGCTGGGGTAACCTTACGAGTCCGTAAACGACGTACGCGACGACGGGGCGGCGTAAAAGCGTTCGGGAATCGCCGTACTAGCCTCATTTGCATATGCAACTGAAAAAACAACGTGAAGTCCACCTAGTGGCCGGAGTTGTCATTACACCTACAATCCAAAAGTGTAATGCTTTTACACTCGTCGGATGTAGAAGCGTATCTATGCAAAAGTGATGCTAAGCATCACTCGCATAGATACGAGGACAAAAAAAAGGCGATACGACGGGGTATCTGAGATACTCCGTCGTAACGCCTCTGAGAATCTGGCCCCCTATGTGCATATTTATGCCGGACGCATCTGGGAAACCTATTGATTTCCTATGCAAATATGCAAATGAGGGAGATACACCGATTCCCGAACATAGGCCCGTTCGGCGCAGGCTACGCACTATCGTGCCTAAGCTGTTTGGCCGGCCTAAAGTTACCCCTCATAAAGCAGGGGTAACTTTGAACCAGACTTGCTCAAGTCAGCTGGAGAGCAGCTTCAGCAGCACCGTTACAGGACAAGACATGGCAGCCATGGTCCTAGCACTACTAATGGGCCCCCCGCCACCAGGGCCGCCATCAGGGGGGTACAGGCAGTACACCTGTAAGGGGCCCGGGGGTCCCCAGGGGCCCAAATGGGAACCCCCTTAAAAAAAAAATGAAACTTTTTTTTTATTTTTTTTTTTTAGGGGTCCGGAGGCCACCAGGGCCCTAAATGGCAACCTCCCTTTTTTTTATATAAAAGAAATTACCAAATAAAGGGGGCTTTCCATCCGGGACCTCTGGGCCCTAATAATAATAATAATAATAATAATAATGATAATAATAATTATATATATATATTTTTGTCCGAAAGGCACTGGCCGTGAACTTGTTCTGCATACAGAACTTTTTCAGCCAACATTCACAAAACTACGTAGTTTTTCTGCTCTTTTGTCCGATGGAGCGTACAGACGGTTTGATTATACGACAAAACACGTCCATCGGAATATTCGATCGTGTGTGCGATCCTTTAGCCTGTAGGGTTCAATATTGGGTTGGCTCACCCTTTGCAGCTATAAAATCTTCAACTCTTCTGGGAAGGCCGTCCACAAGGTTTAGGAGTGTCTATGGGAATGTTTGACCATTCTTCCAGAAGTGTATTTGTGAGGTTAGGAACTGATGTTGGACAAGAATGCCTGGCTCACAGTCTCTGCTCTAATTCATCCCAAAGGTGTTGAGGTCAGGACTCTGTGCAGGCCAGTTCAGTTCCTCCACCCCAAACTCACTCATTTATGTCTTTATGGTCCTTGCTGTGTGGACTGGTCCAAATCATTTGATGAAAGGGGGGTTATGGTGCGGGGTTGTTTTCAGGGGTTGAACTTGGCCCCTTAGTTCCAGTGAAGGGAACTCTTAAGGCGTCAGCATACCAAGACATTTTGGACAATTTCATGCTCCCAACTTTGTAGAAACAGTTTGGGGACGGCCCCTTCCTGTTCCAACATGACTGCTCACCAGTACACAAAGAAAGGTCCATAAAGACATGGATGAGCAAGTTTGGGGTGGAGGAACTTGACTGGCCTGCACAGAGTCCTGACCTCAACTCGATAGAACACCTTAGAAATGAATTAGAGCAGAGACTGCAAGCCAGGCCTTCTTGTCCATCAAAAAAATAAAAATAAAAATATATAAAACATTTTTTTTTAATAAAAATAAAATAAAAAAGGGGGGTTCCCATCCGGGCCCCTGGGGACCCCCGGGCCCCTTACAGGTGTACTGCCTGTACCCCCCTGATGGCAGCCCTGGTCATAAGTCTCCATTGCTGATATGAGGGCTGACATCTCCTGGGTGTTAAAGTTTTTTTTCCTCCTCTGCCTGTGGGGAACGGGAGCAGCCATCTCACAGCAAAAGTACCTTCCCTGGAGGGGGAATAAAACTGGATGTACTTTTGCATCGGCCGGGCGTAAGTTGGACCGGCGTATCTCTGTAAGTTGGGCCGGCATAGTTGTGAGCATGCTCACAAGGGAATGAACGTACTGAGCATGCTCTGTTCAAGATACGCCGGGCATAAATCACTAGACCATTCATTTGCATAAGGTCACACCCACTTCCACTTGCACCGGCTTACGCCGAAGGAATTAAGTTACGCCGGCGCAAAGTTAGGTGCAAGTGCTTTATGAATACTGTAGTTGCCTCTCTGAGTTACATCGGCGTAGTGTATCTGAGATACGCTACGCCCGCCTAAAGATAGGCAATTCTATCTGAATCTGGCCCTAAGGCCCAGATTCACAAAGCCTGGCATTTACTCTGCTCCAGAGTTACACTCTGCCAGAGTAAATGTGTCAGAGTTACCCTGATTCACAAAAGACCATGCACCTACTCCAGAGCGGTGCAGTGTGGTGTAAGTGCCATGGGTGTGTGCACAATTTGCATAAAACACGCTCTATTACTTACGTCACATCGGAGTAGGTAAAGTTACGCCTGCCTGGAGTATCTCCACTGAGCATGTGCAGTACTACACCAAGGCAAATCATGCATGCTCAGCAGTAAACAACATGGGCCAGATTCAGCAACACATCAAATAGGGGATAAAAAACACTTACCTGTCCTGGAGCCTTCCTCCATGGAGTCATAGCCAGGGACCCCCTCCACCTGCTCCCTCTCCAGGAAGCGAGAGACCACCTCCTCCTCCTCGGTCAGGGTGACCAGACATGGGGGACCACCACCTGTGCCCCTCTCATGCCTCCTGATGGTGGCCACCTTGCCCCTGACCTTGCGCCGCAGATCATTTATTTTCTTCTGAATGTCAGAAGCAGTCCGGGTGGAGTACCCCAAAATATTGACCCGGCCAGCAATGGTGTCCAGGATGCCCTGCTTCCTCTCCCGGCTGGTCTTACGGCTCTTTTTCCCATGGAGAAAATGATTAAAAGTCTCCATCGCGGATATGATCACTGAGACCTCCTGTGAATTAAAGTTCAGGTTCCTCCTCTCTCTGGGGGTAGCGGGAGCAGCCATCACAGCACAAAAGTATCTTCCCTGGGGTGGGGGGAAACGGATATACTTTTGCGCCGGAATGGCGTTTCCGCCTGCGCTTTTAAGTGCCCAACGGAAGGCATTGCGCTGACGTTTCCCGGGAAGTGGTGCCGACGGAAGTTGTGAGCATGCGCACAAGGGGGCGAGAGGAGCCGCACTCACTGCACATGCTCCGTGGATGATGCGCTGAACGTAAGCCTCTCCGCTGGGCTCCGCCCATCATTTACATATGATCACACCCACTTCCACTTGCGTCGGGTTACGCCAGCGCATTATCGTTACTCTGGCGCAAGTTTACACGCAACTGCTATGTGAATAACAGTACTTGCGCTGAAAGGGTCGTCAGAGTAACGTAAATGAGAAGCGTTACTCCAGAGCAAAGATGCTCCCATCTACCTGAATCTGGCCCCATCAGTGTAAGTTACTCCGAATCGGTTTAATTGACTCTGAGTCGGCTTAAGTTATACCGCATCAATGAAAAGTTACACTGAGTCAGCGTAAGTGTCAAATGCGCTTTAAAATTGCGCACACTCATGGAATGGCGCCAAACTTCGGTACTTAAAAATCTCCATAGTTTTTTACAGGTTACTATTTTTGAGTTACAGAGGAGATCTAGTGCTAGAATTGTTGCTGACACTCTAATGCACGCGATGATACCTCACATGTGGGGTTTGAACGGTGCTGACATATGTGGGCGGGGCTTGCATGCGTGTTTGCCTCCGCACGCGAGCGACCAGGACAGGGGCGTTTAAAAATATATATATATATTTATTTATTTATTTTTACTTTTTTTTTTTTACACTTTTTTTTACTTTTTTTTATCACTTTTATTCCTATTACAAGGAATGTAAAAATCCGTTGTAATAGGATTAGTGTGTGACAGGTCCTCTTTATGGAGAGATGTGGGGTCAATAAGACCCCACATCTCTCCTCCAGGCTGGAAAGTATTAGATTGTGAAAAAAAATTCACCGATCTAATGCATGCAGCCGCGATTGCGGCTGTTTACATTCAGTCATAACATCGCGCCCGGTCCTCCGACGGTCATAGAGATGACTGTCACCGTCTGGTCACCAGTCATCTCTATGGTTTTGCTGCGGCCGATTCGCTCTCTGGGCCCCCGATGCCACGGGAGAGCCCGGAGAAGCACCGGATGGCGGCGGGAGGGGGGGGGGACGTCCCCTACCGCCACCTATAAGAACGATCAAGCGGTGGAACCGCCGCTTTGATCATTCTTATGGTGCACAGAATTGCCGGCTGAAGACGGTGATATCTGAATGATGCCTGTGGCTGCAGGCATCACTTAGATATCCTTACACAAAGTGGAGGACGTCATATGACGTCCAAAGGTGAGCAAGTGGTTAATATATGCCAGAATTTGCCAGTTACTCTTTCGTGCCAGTGTAAGCCACTTATGCTGGACTTCTGGGGCCAGATTTAGGTAGATGGGCGAATCTTTATTCTGGCGTAATGTTGCTCATTTACGTTACTCCGCCGAAACTTTAGGAGAAAGTACTGTATTCACAAAGCACTTGCTCCTAAAGTTACAGCGGCATAGCGAAAATGGGCCGGCGGAATTCAAATTGGGCGGGTAGGGGGCGTGTAGTATTTAAAATGGGCGCGATCCCGCGGCGAACGTACTGCGCATGCGCCGGCTGTCAATGTATCCCAGTGCGCATGCTCCAAATTATGACGGTGTTTTTGAAGTGAACGTCAATGACGTCAATCCCCATTCACGGACGAGTTACGCAAACGACGTTAAACTTTTTCAATTCGACACGGTCACGACGGCCATTCTTAACATAGGATGCGCCTGCTTTTTGTTGCTTTATCTTTACGCCGGGAAACCCCTTACGGAAACGTCGTAAAGTGACTGCGTCGGGCCCGCGTACGTTTGTGAATTGTTGTATCTCGCTGATTTACATATTCTCGGCGTAAATCAGCGGGAACACCCCCGGCGGCCATTTTAAAACTGCCTTTAAGATCCGACGGTGTAATACAATTACGCCTGTCGGATCTTTGCAACAAACCGGCGTATCTTGTTTTCTGCATACAGAAAACAGATAAGCCGGCTCAAAGTGTGAGTTATGCTGGCGTATCACTGATACGCCGGCGTAACTCTACCTGAATCTGGCCCTTGTAGTGTAAGTCTTGGAGTAACTGCCTTTGTGCATCAAGTGCAACTTTACGCCGGAGTAAATTGGAACTTACGTCTATGAGGAGTATCTTACGCCGGCGTAAGTGCTTTGTGAATCCGGGCCTAAAACTTTTGCACAAACCAATCAATATACCCTTATTGCATTTTTTTTTACCAAAAATATTTAAAAGAATACACATTGACCTAAACCGATGAAGAAATTATATTATGTTATCTCTTTAATTTAGATTTCAGTAGTGCATGACAAACTCCTGAAGAAGCCAAATTATATGGCGAAACATGTCGAGAAAATTGTCTGCTTTCATCTACGAAATTCTATTAAATATATGATGGATTTTTATATCTTTTCTATTTTGTATAATAAAATGTATTTTTTGATATACATTTTTGTATTTTGTTGCACCTTGAAAATCCAGTTAAATTCCTATATTTATTCTAACACAGAACTGTGATCTGCCTATGTAAACAAGTCAGATCTCCGCTCTGATGGGAGGGAAGGGATGGATTCTGTATTCCTGCAAAGCAAGAACTAGAATCCATCTCTTCCTCTAGTACAGTGTTTCTCAATTCCAGTCCTCACACCCCCCAACAGGTCATGTTTTCAGGATTTCCCTCAGATGAAAAGGCTGTGGGAATTACTAAGGCAATGAAACTGATCAAATCACCTGTGCAAAATAATGGAAATCCAGAAAACCTGACCTGTTGGGGGGGCGTGAGGACTGGAATTGAGAAACACTGCTCTAGTAAAAGCAGCACATACAGTAAACATAAACACTGACTAGGCACACAGGTAACCCTTTGATTGCCCTAGATGTTTAACTCCTTTCCAGCCAGTGTCATTAGTACAGTGACAGTGCATATTTTTAGCACTGATCCCTGTATTAGTGTCACTGGTTCCCAAAAAGTACCAGTTAGTGTCCACAATGTCTCAGTCCCACTATAAGTCGTTGATCACCGCCATTACTAGTGTACAAAAATAAATAAATAAAAATGCCATAAATATATCCCATAGATCAGGGGTGTCAAACTGGCGGCCCTCCAGCTGTTGTAAAACCACAGGCAGAGGCATGATGGGACTTGTAGTTTCAGAACAGTTGGAGGGCCGCCAGTTTGACACCCCTGCCATAGATTGTAGACCATATAATAATAAATATATAACAAAAAAATGCAGTGGTGATCAAATACCACCAAAAGAAAGCCAAATTTGTGAAGAAAAAGATTGTATGAATTTTATTTGGATACAACATTGCATTATTCTGCAATTGTCAGTTAAAGTAACGCAGTCGCACAAATTGGCCTGGTCATGAACGGGGGTAAATCTTCCAGAGGTCAAGTGGTTAAAAAACAGGGTTTATTTGTATGGTTCTTATATTTTTCATTTATTATGATGTGATGATTATGATGACAATGATGTTAATTAACATGATTAAAATTATTTTTATTAATTATTATTATTATTTAATAGCGTCGCTAATTCTGACAGTTACACACTTATTATTAATTTTATTATATTTTATTATATTTATTTATACATTTTATTTGTGTACAGTATTGCATGACCGCACAATTGTCAGTTAAAGTAACACAGTACCGTATCGCAAAAAAATCTTCCGGAGGTCAAAGAAGCACAAAATATTCTCACACCACTTTACCGTAGCTTGTTTTTTCTTCCCAGAGATGGGAACAAAGGATCAGTATTATATTGTGAAACGTACCCGTGCTGCTCAGGGCTGGCCTGATTGCCATTTATTACTAGACACTGATCACTTGACAGCATGGAAGAGCAGCTTGTCCTGAGTCCTGACCACACATTCACAATCAAAAAGACCATCAGGGACTGGCAGTTTGCTTGTTAGAACTTTCCAGTGTCTCTATTGATTCCAGCTGTGTATTTGTTATGGGAGGAAAAAATAAAATTGCTGAGTGCACAGACAGGCAGCAAATAGAATCATTCAGTGAACCACTAATGCTACCCAGAAATACTGTACATGATGAAAGGCAATACAGTAAAACCTTGGATTGCAAGCATAATTCCTTCTGGAATCATGCTTGTAAACCAAAGCACTCGTATATTATTGTGTGACAATACAATATTCGCTATTTTCACACTGAATCTCCTCCCCGCCAACCAGGAAGCAGGTCATGAGACCCATTTCCTGATTGGTCAAAAATGACAAGCAATCCTATTGGACCACAACGAGGGGACAGGAGGAGGGAAGAGACGTGTAGGCCACGAGAGGAGATTATTATTATTGTTATTATACAGGATTTATATAGCGCCAACAGTTTACGCAGCACTTTACAGTATAAAAGGGAGACAATACAGTTACAATATAATAAAATACAAGAGGATTGAGAGGGCCCTGCTCAGAAGAGCTTACAATCTAATAGGATGGGGCAGGTGGTACAAAAGGTTGTAATTGTGGGGAATTAGCTGATGGAAGTGGTAAAATGTTAGTTGGAGACGTGATCGGCTTCCCTGAAGAGGTGAGTTTTCAGGGATCGCCTGAAGGTAGCAAGAGTAGGGGATAGCTGGACAGGTTCAGGTAGTGAGTTCCAGAGGATGGGAGAGGCTCTGAAAAAATCCTGGAGACGACCATGGGAGGAGGAGACAAGAGAGCTTGAAAGTAGGAGGTCTTAAGAAGAGCGGAGAGGACGGTTTGGGATGTGTTTGGAGACAAGGGGCCAGATTCAGATACAAAAATGTATCTATCCGGCAGCGTAGCGTAAGCAGTGTAGCGTATGCTGTTTACACTACGCCTCCGCAACTGTTATGAGCAAGTGCCCTATTCAGAAAGCACTTGCTCCATAACTTGCGGCGGCGTAGTGTAAAGTGTCCGGCCTAAGGGCGCCTAATTCAAATGAGTAATGTGGGGGCGTGATTCATGTAAATGAATCATAACCCCACACTATTTACATATTTTCTTAACGGCGCATGCGCCGTCCGTGGACGTATCCCAGTGCGCATGCGTGAAACACATCGCAACTAGTCAATGTAAATGACGTGGACGTAAATGACGTCCAGCCCCATTCCTGAACGATTTACGCAAACGACGTACAATTCGACGCTGTCCCGACGTCTATACTTAACATTGGCTGCGCCTCCTATAGCAGGGGTAACCTTACGCCGGAATAACGCTTACGCAAACGATGCAAACTGCGACGGCCAGCCGCAAGTACATTCGGGAATCGGCGTAACTCCCTAATTTACATATTCGACGCGTAAAATGACGGAAGCGCCACCTAGCGGCCAGCGTAAAACTGCAACTAATATACGACGGTGTAACAGACTTACGCCGCTCGTATATTAGCATATATACGCCGGCTATTCTTAGTATTTACGCGGCGTATCTCTTAATACGCCGACGTAAATACTTTCTGAATCTGGCCCAAGATTGGTGATGTAGCGCGGGGTAGAGTTGTGGATGGCTTTGTAGGTTGTGGTTAGTATTTTGAATTTAATTTCCTGGGTGATAGGGAGCCAGTGTAGAGATGGGAGGAAAGGGTTGGCAGACACTGAGCGGTTGGTAAGGTGGATAAGTCTGGCAGCAGCATTCATGATAGACTAAAGAGGGGGTGGCCTGAAGAGAGGCAGGCCAATAAAAAGGGAGTTGCAATAGTCAAGGCAAGAGATAACAAGGGAGGGAATGAGGAGTTTGGTGATTTCATTTGCGTCACCCACCATTCTCTCCTGGGTCCCTGGCTTGGCACTCCAGATACTTCTCAAGCTTCACCCCTACTAACCGGCTCGGTCCCTGGCTTGACACACAAGGCTGCTCTGCAAGCGTCTCCTCCATGGGTTGGGTCCCTGACTTGATCCCCAATTCTCCACCGTGCCCGTTCAGTGACAATATGGTTCCGGTACTTGCTTCAGTTACTCACTGTGGTCCCTGCTAAAGGTGGTTGGTCCCTTCATGGTGACAGCTTCCCTTCTACCTCTAACCACTGACAGAACAATCACTTTTGGTTGGACTGCAAGCTACAGTCCCAACCCTGCGTTGCCCTTTTACTTCTAGATAAGTCCTCGCACAGCCTGGCAGCCCCCGGAATTAGCCAAATCTACAGCCTAGCAGCCTGGGGCATGCGACACACGTTCACCCAGACAGCCATCCAGGTGGCACAGAACAGAGATCACCTAATTATATAGGTTCTCCCAGCAGGCCAAGGGTTTAAATAAAACCCCTGCCCATTGGCTGAGATACCCCATACACCCATAACCTGACCTTGGGTTACCCTTCTCATATCTAGTACCACCAAGTACCCATCCACCTAGTGGTAGAAGAGAAAAGTGCAACAAGGCCAAACTTAGGGATAAATCAATAGATCTCTATCAACCAACCAAGATAACTACTCCTGGCAAGTTTCTACATCATCATTGGCTGTACTTCTCCTGTGGGTCACAGGAGTGCAGTTCATTCTGTACTCCTGTGACCCGTTTAAGCAGACAGAGGGCTGAAGCCTGCTGTCAGCAGACATCAAAGAGATGGTCCAGGCTTAGGAAAAATCACCACAATAAAGTCGTAATCTGCCCTGGACCGACGCCATCTGAGCGAGCCCCTGAGAGCCTGAGCTGTCCTCTCCCACCACCTCCACAGCCCAGTGCTCCAGCGAGCGCAGAGGGGGAGGAAGAGCAGACTGATAGTCACCAGCTCTCTACTCTCACATACCGTACCTGCAAAAGTGCAGTCTGTTTGCCTTTAGTAAATAAAGGCACAATTAAGCACAATAAAAAATATATTCTTCAGTGAACTATTGTAGTCCCTGCAAGCATGACTCCATAGGACACTGCAAGAGAAAGGAGCCGCCTTGAAACAGGAAACCTGGGCAGTGCAGTCTCCAGCCAGTCTTTTAGTTGGGAGAAGGGAGGAAGAAGGAAAAGGAAGCAGCAGAGGAGTGCCTTGCCTTCCAAGGCCATGGGGCTGTGTTTTTTATTAATGTACTCAGTGTGGGGTACACAACTCTAGGGTGGCTCCAGAGGATTCTGAAACAGACACCCTGAAACAGGAAACCTGGGTTAGCAGTCACGACACCAGAACATAGGCAAGTATTAACCACTTCCAGCCGCCATATTGCAAAATGAGGGGCGCTAAGTGGTTGTATTATCCTAACTGGACGTCATATGAAGTCTAGCAAGATAAGCCGCTAGCGCGCGCCCATGGGGGCGTGAAGTGTTTAGTGCTGTAGTGTGTCAGTCTGACGTAGGCTCTCTCTGACGTAGGCTCTCTCTGACATAGGCTCTTTACCATGTGATCAGCTGTGTCCAATCACAGCTGATCACAGTGTAAACAGGAAGAACCATTTATTGACTTTTCCTTCACTCTCACTGACAGACTCGAATAGTGGAGAGATGATCGGTTGCTCTCCTGATGTAGGGGTCTGCGCTGATAATCAGCGCATTGGTTATCAGTGCAGACCCATCGAGGGTGCCCACTGGAGACCACAGGAATGCCCACTGGAGACCACCAGGTGAGTCCACCAGGGATGCTAATTAGTGCCCATTATGGTGGTACTCTCTGCCCATCAGTGATTGCCTGTCAGTGCCTCCTGATCAGTGCTGCCTATCAGTGCCATCTATCAGTGCCACCCAGCAGTGCCACCTAAAAGTGGTCACCAGTGCCCATTAGTGCACCATATCAGTGCTGCCTATCAGTGCTGCTTATCAGTGCCACCTATCAGTGCCCATCAGTGCCACTTCATCAGTGCCAATCAGTGCAGCCCCATCAGTGCTCAGTGTTTCTGAAGGAGACAACATACTTATTTACAAAGCTTTGTAACAGAAATTATTATTTGGAGCCCAAAAAATAAAAACCCCAGTGGTGATCAAATATCACCAAAATAAATCTCTATGTGTAGGGAAAAAAATGATAAATATTTTGTTTATGTACAGTGTTGCATGACTGCAAAATTTTCATTCAAAATGCGACAACGCTCAAAGCTGGAAATTGAACTGGGCAGGAAGGGGGTGCTACCTATGAGTGCCCATAAGTGCTGCATATTATTGCCTCCTTGTCAGTGTAAATCGGTGCCACCTCATCAGTGCCCGTCAGTGAAGGAGAAAACGTATCTATTTACAAAATTTTAGAACAGAAACAACATTTTCTGACTTATTTGTTGAGCAAAAAATAAAAAAACCCAGTGGTGATCAAATACCAACAAAAAAAGCTCAATTTGTGGGAAACAAATTGATAAAAATGTCACATGAGTACAGTGTTGCATGACCGTGCAATTGTCAGTCGAAGTGTGACAGCGCTGAAAGCTGAAAATTGGCCTGGGCAGAAAGGGGGTGAAGGTGTCGGCATTGAAGTGGATAAAAGGTAAAAAGCTTTATATTCAGTAAGCGATTAAATATGCTATTGAAAATGCTAAAGAAACTATATCACTTTAACTATTTTACTCTACTGATTGCAAATTTAGATCCAATGTCTAATTTTGTATATTTTCCAGATCAGGGGACAGTGTGTTTTACTAGACACCTTGATTGTTTCAAAAAATGAAAGCACTGGAAAAGTAAAACCCTGTCGTTTTCACACTCCATTTAATTAGAAACATATGAGGACAGGGAGATCACTAGGTGCTGATAAATTTTCCCACAGTCCAATCTTTTCATGTCTCTCTATGGGTCCTAATTATGGTTTAACCTTCTGTCCAGAGGGCTGTGCCTCATAGGTGTGGTGACCAGATTGTCTCGCCGCTGCCGGGGACAGATTGACGCATTGTGAAGGCAACAAAAGACTTTAATAGTATTTCATCGTGCTCTTAAGTGTCAAGAGTCTGCTTTTTTTTTTTTGCTTTTTTTTTTATCAAGAATTCTGCAAGAGCCGAGACATAGTAAAATTATTATTACAACTTCTGTCTGCTGGCCTTCAGATGGTACATTTTTAGCCACTTGACCTCCAGAATATTTACCCATTTTAATGACCAGGTAATTTTTTGCGATACGGCACTGCATTACTTTAACTGAAAATTGCGCGGTTGTACGACGCTGTATCCATATAAAATGTATGTAATTTTTTTCCCCACAAATTAAGCTTTCTGTTGGTGGTTTTTGGTCACCACTGCGTTTTTGGATTTTTTGCGCTATAAAAAAAAGTCCGACAATTTTGAAAAAAAAACCAATATTTTTTACTTTCTGCTATGAAACCTATCCAATAAAAAAATTAAAAGGTCTAATTTCTTCATATAATTAGGCCAATATGTATTCTGCTACATGTTTTTGGTAAAAACAAATCCCAATAAGCATACATTGATTTGTTTACGCAAATGTTATAGCATCTACAAACTATGGGTTATACGGTATACTGTATATATATATATATATATATATATATATATATATATATATATACTAGTAATGGTTAGTGTTGCTCACGAATATTCGCATTGCGAATATTCGCTACGAATATTGCATATTCGAGTATTCGCGAATATCGCGAATATCGCGGCAAATATTCGCTATTTCGAATATTCGTATTTTTCAAATTTCGCAATAAATTTCGCATTCGCAAATTTCGCAATGGCGAAATTTCGCAATAGCGAAATTTCGCAATTTTTTTTTTTTTTTTTTTATAAAATATCACGAATATTCGATATTTACGAATATTCGCGACCGCATATGTGAAATTTCGCTTTTTTTTTTAATAAAATATACCGAATATTCGTAAATATCGAATATTCGTGATATTTTATATACAAAAAAAAAAAAAAATCGCGAAATTTTGCATTAGCGAAAATTCGCATTAGCGAAAATTCGCATTGGCGAAAATTCGCAATTTTTTTTTTTTAAATATCACGAATATTCGATATTAACGAATATTCGCGAATATTCTTCGAAATATTCGCGAAATATCGCAAAATCGAATATGGCGTATTCCGCTCATCACTAGTAATGGTGGCGATCAGTGACTTATAGTAGGGCTGTGATATTGCTGTTAACAATCTAACACTAACTGACACTTTTGAAAATTGGCAGGAACAAGTGACACTAATATAGTGAGCAGTGCTAAAAAAATATGCACTGTCATTGTACTAATGACACTGGCTGGGAAGGAATTAAACATTTAGGGAAATCGAAGTGTTAAATGTGTGCCTAGCCAGTGTTTGTGTTTACTATGTGTGCTGCTTTTACTAGGGGAAGAAATGGATTTTCCCATGTTAAGTCCCCTATTTGCAGGAAAACGGAATCCAAAAGTAACATGAAAAAAGGAGGGCGCCTTGAGACGAAATAGTAAGCACACACTGCTTCAGGTAAGTCCATCCCAAATCGCCCCAAAACCATGCAATCGGTTCACACCCGTCAGATACTCCACAAATATGCAAAAGGTTGACTGCCCTCAAATTGGCAAAAAATCCAACAAAGTTTATGTATATTAATCCACAGTGACAAACATTATAGCTCAAACAGGGAACAAGATGTTAACGAGTTTCATGCAACATGTGCTTAGGCTCGGTTCACACTGGGATTTGGGACCTGATTTGTGAGACCCCAAGTCACATGACATGTGAATTCCCATGTTAGTCAATAAGAGCTGTGCTAATTAGCACTACTGAAGTCGCTCTGACTTTAGAAAAGGTACCGGTACTACTTCAAGGTGACTTCTATCCAACTTGTGCCCATAGACTTTAATGGAAGTCGCCTCCAAGTTATCTACTCATCTATATTAATGTGATTTGGATCCAACACTACCAGAAGAATTCCCAGGCATTTCCGAAAGTCACTTCTAAAGTCACATCAAAGTAGTACTCAAGTCAGCAGCAAATCGCCAGCAAGTCACCAGACCAGGTCTCGTGACTTTCAGGTGGCGGCAATGTGAACCGAGCTTAGGGAAGTGTTCACACTGGTACGACACAACAGTCGGTCAAATGTGCATCCGACTTTGCCAAGCGACTTGAATTCCGACATCCGTCTGACTTAAACTTAAATCTGTCTTTGATCCCCGACAATCCAGGCACTTTGTGTCTGGTATGAATCTTTAGGGGAAACTCCACACTAAATAAAATAAAAAAAGGCATGAGTTCCCTCTCCAAGACCATACCAGACCCTTTGGTCTTGCATGGATTTTAAGGTGAACCCCCCACACCAAAAAACTGCGTGGTGTCCCCCCAAAATCCATACCAGACCCTTATCTGAGCATGCAGCCTCTTCCTGGACCATACCAGGCCACATGCCCTCAACATGGCGGGGTGGGTGCTTTGGGGCAGGGGGGCTCTGCGCCCCCACCCCAAACCACCAGTCTGGTGGTTTATTGGTTTGTCGGGCAGTCCTTGTTCCACTCCTACTTTTTTTCTTTTTTTCCAGTGCTCTCGTTTGCCATACCAACTATAGGTAGGGGCGGGTTTTAGGTCATCACCTGTCCTCTGCCTGTTGATTAGCACACCTGGGCTCCCTTTCAGGAGACCCTAAATTTATAGTTAGGACTGCAGCCATGCAGAGTGCCGTGGAGTTGGCGCTGCAGCTTCCCAGGTATTAAACCTCTGTTTTTACTTACATCAGTTAGACAGATTAATTTGGTTTAGTGCTTTTTGGTTGACAACTTTGAGCCTGGTCACATGGTTATATATATTTTTTTTCTTTCCATGTTTATAATTAATTACATATTGCTAAAATCGCATATTGCTATAATCGCATCTCATATAAAGTCCCAACCTTTTCCACTTGTTACCCCAAAGCACCTTATTCCCATGCATGTTGATGAGGACAAGGGCCTCTTCATGACCAACCCTGCCTGTTGGTTGGAGGGGGCTGCGAGCGGAATCTGGAAGCCCCCTTTAACAAGGGGGCCCCCAAATCCCGGCCCCCACTCTATGTGAATGAGTATGGAGTACATTGTCTCCCTACCCATTAACCTAAAAAAAAACAGTACACAGTAACAGTACACAGGTTTTGAAAGTAATTTATTAAGGCAACTCTGGCTGTGCCTGGATTGTCAGGGATCAAAGTTGGATCCCGTTCATTGAAGTCGGATGGATGTTGGACTTTAAGTCGCAGGGCAAAGTCGGATCCACAGCCATGTGACTGTCGTGTCATACCAGTATGAACCCGGCCTAAATTATAACTAGAGCACACCTGACAGTCATTCATTTAAAACTAACAAGCTGTGATGCTTTTTACTATGAATTTATATCAAGGTTTGTTGGGTTTCCTGCCAATTGGAGTGCGGTCAACCTCTTTGTATATCTAAGGAGCACCTTGAGACAAAGGACTTGGTGGTCGGGGACTTCAATTTAATAGATGACTATGCTTCAGGCTTTGTATAACTCTGATTGGGGAAATCTATCATTCTAATTGACAAAATAGCGAGAGACACACAAAAGATTTATACACTACTTAACATAGAGCTTTGGGGAAGACGGTATATACCCCTTTTGGATCTGTTCAGCGGGGGCCAGATTGTTCATGGGCTATCTTCATTCTTGACCTTTGTTAGTACTTTGTTAGTTACATATTTTTTAATTAATAAATGTTTTTTAGGTAATGCTCTTCTTTGCCATATCCTTGAGATAAACATACGTCTATTCTCAGACAAAATAAAGTAAAAAAAAAAATAGATAGAAAAAAAAATAAGAGTAGACTCTATGGACCACTTGGTCATCTTCTGCCATAACTTTTTTTTATGTAAAAAATAAAAAATTATAAGAGTTATCTGTCCAGTAGTGCTTACAGAACCTAATGTAAATGTCACAGCAACGACAAAGCAACTGAAAGGGAACACAAAAGAGTGAGAAAAAAAAAGAACTAACTCACATGCAAAAGATTTTGACATTTTTCCTTGAAACTTTTTAACAACAAGACTCCATTTTATGTAATGACAATGAGACACTCCGGGTGATCATTGCTGTGTTATAATCACTCAGCAAAGGTTGTTGTAGTGCAAAGCATTGTTCTCACATAACATACCTCAGGAGTGCGATTAGATGAACAACAATGAACACCCCGGAGTGCAACATTGTTCCACCTTCGCTAGAGAAGTGGTCGTTCCAGGATAACGTGGACAAGAGGTATTCTTTTCCTTGCTGTAGATTTTCTGGCAATCATGAAAAAAAAAAAATTCTTTTGTTTGCTGTGGGCATAATACGAACTTGGCTTGTAGAATTTATTTCATATCAAACGTTCAGGTTGTATCATTAAGGTAGATGTAAACCCAATTACTGAAATCTCATATAAGCTTTAACATGTTGATGTTATTTGAAACGTTATTTTCAATATTTTTTAAATCTGTGGCTTTCATTAAAATGGGACTATGGAAATCAAACATGACGTACAATGCAGTTTGTGTTACCCGCCTTTCCCTTACTTAGTTTTTTTACCTGTTGATGGTGCTGGTAGATCTGTTATTTTTCCTCTATCTTCAGAAGAAGGTTAAAAAATCTTAATGTTTTTTTATGGTCAGGGACTCAAAATTTTGAAGCCAAATTTGAGCGATTGCAAATTTTTACCCTGGCTGGTGCAAAATGAACAGCCTATTTGCCTTTAGTAAATCAGCCCTGGAGTGTTGATGTGAACATGCTCTTCAAAAGGAAAGGCATTTGTGACTTTGTTTTCTGCCGCTGCCCAACGCAGACCAATTGTGCTGGTGTGAATCAGCCCTAATTCACAAGTAAATGAATCAAAATGTAACAGAAGAGGGAAAGGAGAGAGAGGTGGCAGTTGACCACTTGGTGATGAAGTTTATTGTAAAAAAAAAAAAAAAATCATAAAACGGTTCCACTCACAAAAGGTGTCAAATGTAAAGGAGTCTTTAACCGAAGAGAGTTCAGAACAAAGTCCCACATGTGGCCGGGCTGTCAGTTTACACCGCTGTCGTGCCTCCAGTTGTTACGAAGATGTCAGAGGACACTGGGGCGCGAAATGTCAATTCCAGGAGAAGACTTGTCATCCCTCAGAGAGGAACAACCAATAGGAACGTGTTTTGAAGGCAAGCCATGTCTCCTTCCTTAGCCAATGAGGCTTGGCTTGCCTCCAAAACATGTCCTGAGCTCTCTCTGGTTTAAGACTACAAAGTGGTCATCTGTGTTGATGTGAACATGCTCTACAAAAGGAAAGGCTTTTTGCATGTTCTTCCATTGTGATGAGCAGAATACGCCATATTCGATTTCGCGATATTTCGCGAATATTTCGAAGAATATTCGCGAATATTCGTTAATATCGAATATTCGTGATATTTTATAAAAAAAAAAAAAAAAAATAGCGAAATTTCGCCAATGCGAAATTTTGCAATTGCGAAATTTCGCTATTTTTTTTTTTGGTAAAATATAACGAAAAAAAAAAAATAGCGAAATTTCGCATATGCGAAAGCGAAAATGATTGCGAAATTTCGCTATTTTTTTTGGATAAAATATAGCGAATATTCGTAAATATCGAATATTCGTGATATTTTATAAAAAGAAAAATGCGAAATTTCGCTAGTGCGAATGCGAAATTGATTGCGAAATTGATCGCGAAATTTTAAAAAATACGAATATTCGAAATAGCGAATATTCGCCGCGATATTCGAGTTATTCGCGAATACTTGAATATGCAATATTCGTAGCGAATATTCGCAATGCGAATATTCGTGAGCAACACTAGTTCTTCCAGTGACGCTGTCGAATGTAGACCAACTGTTCTGGTGTGAATCAAAATTAAATTAATCAAAATGTAACGGAAGAGGGAAGGGAGAGAAAAAGAGGTGACCAATTGGTGTAGAACAGTTTATTTTAAACAAGTTAAAATTCAAAAAAAGGTTCCACTCACAAAAGGTGCCACATGTACAGTATAAGAGTCATAATCCCGAAAGAGCTCAGAACAAAGTCCCACCTGTGGCTGGGCCATCAGTCTGCACCACTGCGACAGCTCTAGTTTTTAGGAAGATGTTGGAGGATACTAGGGAGCAAGATGTCAAAGCCAGGAGAAGACATCTTCAGCCAATGAGGCTTGGCTTGCCTAAAAAACATGTTCTTAGCACTCTCTGGTTTAAGACGCCCAAGTGGTCATCTGTGTTGATATGAACATGCTCTAGAAAAGGAAAGGCTTTTTGCCTCTTCTTCCAGAAAATCTGTCCAACAAAGACCTACTGTGTTGGTGTGAATTAACCCTGAATCAAAATTAAATAAATCAAAATGTAACAGAAGCGGGATGGGGGAGAGAGAGAGGTGCCAGGTGACCAATTGGTGTAGAACAGTTTATTGTAAATAAATAAAAATTCATTAAAAAGGTTCCACTCACAAAAGGTGACCACTTGGTGTAGAACCGTTTATTATAAACAACTTCAAATTCAAAAAAACGTTCCACTCACAAAAAGTAAAGTTAAAATTCCCCCCTCTTTTTTTTCTA
Organism: Rana kukunoris; assembly: GCA_029574335.1. Taxonomy (NCBI): domain Eukaryota; kingdom Metazoa; phylum Chordata; class Amphibia; order Anura; family Ranidae; genus Rana; species Rana kukunoris. The sequence goes on along the minus strand of CM056059.1, from coordinate 110,151,968 downwards.
ATTTGTTGTTGTGGGGTGTGTGTGTGTAGGTTTCTGTGTTGTTATAAATATTTGTGTTTTAATTTCAATGTTTTTTTTTTTTTTCAATGTGGTATAACAAATCTAAATTTAAAAAAACAAAACAAAAGAAAAACATATTTATGGACTTGTCAGGCTATAGTAAATACAGAGTAGCATTTTACTATTATTATTATTGTTACTTAAAATGCATACAAAATAAAAGCCTTATATAATATATATATAATATATTATAAATATAAAAATTAGCTATGTATGAAAATGGGTTTTAGCGCTATTGCGCCAACACACAAGGTCAGTGCTAAATTTGGCTTGGTCATCTAGACTTCAATAACCTCTAGGGTTAAAATACTTTGGTGCGCCTCATTCATCTCATGCAAGCTCTTTTCACTTCTTGTCTACATGTGCTTTTGAGATCGCTGCATGTCATTTCTAATGCCGTTTACACACGATCGGAAATTCCAACAGGAAAACTGTGGATTTTTTTTCCAACGGAATTCTGGCTCAAGCTTATGTTATACACACAGTCACACAAAATTCCGACCGTCAAGAACGCAGTGACGTACAACACTACGATGAGCCGAGAAAAATGAAGTTCAGTGATTCCGAACATGCATCGACTTGATTCCGAGCATGCGTGTTTTTTTGCGCATCGGAATTGCATACAGACGATCATAAATTCCAGAACTTTTCCCGTTGGAAAATTTGAGAACCAGCTCTTAAATTTTTACTGTCAGAATTTCCGACAGAAAAAGTCAGATGGAGCATACACACAGTCGGAATCTCCGACCAAAAGCTCACATCAAACTTTTCTTGTCGGAAATTCTGATCATGTATATGGGACATTAGGGTTGGTTTCCAGAGGGTGACAACAGTGGACCATGCCTTTGCATGTTGTTTAGAATATCAATTTGCAGTCTCTATAAGGCGACATCACAGGTGACGACGCAGGAGCACAATTTGTGAAAGCTACAGATTTAAAAATATAAAAAATTGCTTTCTAAAAAAATAAACCAGGTTCACGAACCTACCTAGTAGTATGTTGGAGAGAAGAAAACATTTAGCCCCAAAAAATTTTTTTTAAATATATATATTTGCAGATAAAACAAAAATAAACAAATTTTTTATCGTTTCCAAACAATGGAGCTCCATTCAGAATAAAATAATTTAAATGCAACAAAAACTCACAGCCAGATGAATTCTTAAAACATCTCTTAAAAATGTTTTTGAGTAAATGACACACAAGTTTCACTGTATCATTTTTTATATTATTTATTTGTCTTTGCTTAATCAGGTTCTTCAAGGTCCTGGAAAAACTACGCTCTGGAGCCAAATAGAATTCTTACTGCAGCTATCGTTCAGCTTGTAAATTGTATTTACATCAATTATACTGATCATGAATAACATTTTCCAGGTTCTGTGATACAGAAACTTCAGACACCAATGTAAAAAGAAAATCACATCATACAAAATGGGAAAAATGTGTAGTGTTCTGATTACATTTGTTCTGTTTTCAGATTCTGTTAAAGTGTAGCCATAGCCAGAACATTTTTTTTTTTTTTTTTACATTTTTAATATACTGGGAAAGCTTAAATCCTGTTTCCATTTCTCATTGGGGAAGTTTCTCTTTATTTCCTGTGCCAGAGACACAATGGAAGAGTAAGAAAACCCTCAAAAAATGTATGAAAATTACCCATTAGACAGTTTCTGCCAGAATAGGTGTCCCTAATCACACTTTTCCTGTTTCAGTGACAACTGTAAGCAGGGGCGGACTGACAACTCATGGGGCCCCCGGACACTAGGAGATTATGTGGCCCCCAGGCAATAGAAGATTATGGGGCCCCCGGACAATAGGAGATTATGGGGCCCCCAGGCAATAGATTTTGGTGCCACATAGTATACACATACAGTATACATACACAGTATACACACACACATACACAGTATACACACACACAATATACACACACAGTATACATACACACAGTGAAAAGGTACTGGAGAGGCGGGGCAGCTATAATCTTGTGATTTTTTTTTAAAACATAGATTTTTACATACTGTCCCTGGTTTTACTGAGGCTGGCAACCCTGATGGGGCCCCCTAGTGGCATGGGGCCCTCGGGCAGTGCCTGAATGCCCAAATGGTCAGTCCGCCCCGACTGTAAGGCATGGAGCACACAGAAGCTGATAAACTGCAGTTTATTGGCGTTTTGTAATTTTTTTTAAAAAGCCCATAAACTGAACTCTATGTTAGCCTATGTGTCCACATTTTTTTTTTAGAGTTAATGAGCTTTGGAGTTTATTGGCTTTTTTCTGAACGCCCAAAACTTGCGTTCAAAGTGCAGTTTTTTGGCGAAAAAAAAACCCGCTAAAAAACCTAAAAAGCGCTACATAGAAAAACACTAATAAACACTATTGCAAAAACACTAGAAAAACTGTGAAAGGCTCCCTGCACAGCTACTGGCATTTGTTATAGCTTTTTTTAGCTTCTGTGTGCATGGAGCCTAAAATTTGGGATTTTCCATAAATTTATGTCTCAGTTTCAATGGTCATCAGGACAAACAGAGAGAGTAATCTACATTAACACACATATAGGCAGCAACACTAATCTGACAAAGGTTCTAAACCTTTCTTACTCAACCCAGAAAAAAAAAAATGGCTTTTCACTTAAAGGGAAGGGTATATCACTGCTCTAGGTGGGTCAAACAAGGCGAAAACCTCTCCTCCAGTTTAGAAGCCCAGGTGCTATGACTATGAACGCTATGACCATAGCTATGACCAGGGACGTTAATAGGTGCCAAAAAGACCAGGGGCTCCAGCCCAAAGCCATGCTGGCACCGGGGGGGGGGGGGGGCGGCGCGGGGGCGGTGGAGCGGAGCGGCGCAGGGTGACCTACCTGACACACATACCCTGACCTACGTGAGTGTGTGTGTGTCAGTACACACACACACACACACTGACATGTAAGTAGATCCTGCACAACTTGGGAACAAATATCGTCATTCCAGGTATACAGTATGTATAGTCACTGACCTGACACCAGACCCCACTGACACCAGACCCCACTGACACCAGACCCCACTGACACCAGACTCCACTGACACCAGACTCCACTGACACCAGACTCCACTGACACCAGACTCCACTGACACCAGATCCCACTGACACCAGACCTCACTGACACCAGACCCCACTGACACCAGACCCCACTGACACTAGACTCCACTGACACCAGACCCCACTGACACCAGACCCCACTGACACCAGACCCCACTGACACCAGACTCCACTGACACCAGACCCCACTGACACCAGACCCCACTGACACCAGATCCCACTGACACCAGACCCCACTGACACCAGACCCCACTGACACCAGACCCCACTGACACCAGACCCCACTGACACCAGACTCCACTGACACCAGACTCCAGTGACACCAGACCCCACTGACACCAGACCCTGCTGACACCAGACCCCACTGACACCAGACTCCACTGACACCAGATCCCACTGACACCAGACTCCACTGACACCAGATCCCACTGACACCAGACTCCACTGACACCAGACCCCACTGACACCAGAATCCACTGACACCAGACCCCACTGACACCAGACTCCACTGACCCAACTCTCCACTGACCCCACTGACCAGACTCCACTGACCCCAGACTCCACTGACCCGTGACCTGACTACATACACAATCACTGACCAACATTGCGTGACCTACCTCAGCCGATGCAGCCAGGACTCGAGTAGGTTCAGGAGCCGAGGAGGAAGGAGCACAGAAGAACCTACCTTAGCCGTGGTGTGAACGTCAGAGTGCAGCCAGGGAGGCTTAGGAGCCGCCGAGCAGGGATGCGGCAGGCAGCTGTGGTATGCGGTCAGCCATAGAAGGCTGTGCTGTGGAGAGCATGGAGCAAGCAGGGAGCGGGCATAGCACGCCAGGCGGCATTGTAACTCCCGCCTTCTAAGCTTGCGGCGCCTATGATGGACGTCACAGGTCCTGCAGTCTCGGAATTGGATCAGTGGGACGTCCATCATAGGCGTTGGGCTCCAGAAGGCGGGACCAGCAGCCTGCGAACGGACTCGGCGGCACTCGGCAAGACTCGGGGCTAACAATGGCTACCTTAATGCCCGGGACTCGGGGCTTTACGGGGACACATTCGGGGCTCCAGCCTCCTTAGCCAGGGCCTAACGACGCCTCTGGCTATGACTAAGCACTGTTTGTTCATGTGAAACGCGTCAACTCTTCTGTTCGTTCTGCTGTGGCATGTATATTTGATTTCATTTTTTTAATAAAAGGCAAAAACCTTTTTGGAGTGAGACTGTCCAGAACTTCATCCTGTTTTATTGCTTTTCACTTAAAGGTGGAAGTCCACTGAAAACAAATGTGATACCACTGGAAGCTTTGGGAGTCCATGTGGGATCTGGCTCCATCCCATGGCATAAGTAAGATTTCAAACATTTCTAATAAAAGGTTTTCTTTTGAACAAAAATGTGGTCATGCTCCCTTTTTCGTATTTGACCATGAACCCAGTTTGGGATGATCTTTGATCTTGCTCACACTATTTTTCTTTCCTAAGAATCTTTTAGGTGGTTCTAAATGTATGAATTAACCTTAAAGGGGTTGTAAAGACACAAATATTTTCCTCTTAAATTAAAGTCTGACAGTAACTGATAAAGTAAAAAGTAATGTTTTGCATCATAACTAGTTTGATACCGGTTGAAATCGAGCTGTTTTATTCACCTCCGTCACTCCTGAATCGTTATTCTCACTGACTTCCTGGTTTTCGGTGCGCATTCATTCTTGCTACATCACGGCCTAATGGGAACTACAGTTCCCATTAGGCTTAGCCTCCATGCCTGTGAGGGATAAGAGAGCATCTTCATGCAGGGCTGTAGTCATAGGGAGGGGGTGAGCACATTCTGCTTTCCACCGTGCAAAAGAGAGACAGGAAATGGCATTTTCAAACCTGGATTACTGAAATTTTGGAGGTCAAAGGGATAAACGAGGTAAGTGATATTTAAATGCTCTAGCTTACAGCAATCAATTTATCTAATAAAAAACAAACCTTTAGGCCTCGTACACACGATGAGATATGTCCGCTCAAACTTGTCCGACGGACAGTTTAGAGCGGACATGTCTCATCGGATTTTGGTCCGATGGCGTGTACACACCATCGGATCAAAATCCCCGCCGGCAGACAGCGTGGTGACGCGGCGGTGACGTTGACGCCGCCACGTCACCGCTACGTCACGCACCAGGAAGTAAACACTTCCGCGCGCATGCGTCGGATCCATTCACAGGATACGACGCATGTCCGCTGGTTTCCCGTACTAACCAGCGGACATATCCGACGGACAGGTTTGTAGCGGACAAATTTCAAAGCATGCTTTGAAATTTGTCCGATGGACAAACCTGTCCGCTAGCCCGTACACACGATCGGATTTGTCTGCTGAAACGGTCCATCGGACCGTTTTCAGCGGACAAATTCGATCGTGTGTACGCGGCCTTAGTGTTCCTTTAATGTCTTAGGGCCAGATTCTCAAAAGAGATACAACGGTGTATCGCAGGAAACACCGTCGTATCTCTGTTTTTTTTACTGGGTATCTATGCGTGTGATTCCTAGAATCACTTACGCATAGATACGGCGAAGATCCGACAGGTGTAAAACACTTACACCGTCGGATCTTAGATGTAATTACTTCGCTGGCCGCTAGGTGGCCTTTACGTTGATTTTTCATTTGCCTATGCAAATGAGCAAGATACGCCGATTCCCGAACGTTTTTATGCCGCCTCGTCGTCGTTTACGTCGTTTCCGTAAGCGTAAACTTACCCCTGCTATATGAGGGGTAAGTTTACGAAGTTCCGTTGTATGCCATGTTAAGTATGGTGTCAGGACAGAGTCGTCTTTTCCGTTGTTTACGTAGTTTTACTAAGTCGTTCGCGAATAGGGCATTGCATAAATGACGATCACGTCGTTTTCACGTCGGTTTCAATGACGTTTTCAGACATGAGCTGGAACATGCGCACTGGGCTTTTTTCCCAACCGGCACATGCGCAGTTTGATCGATGCGGGGGCGTGCTTAATTTAAATACAAGCCGCCCCCTTTGAATTACGCGGGGATTCGCAGGGCCATTTACACTACGCTGCCGCAATTTACGGAGCAAGTGCTTGGAGGATACGGCACTTTCTCCAGTAAGTGAAAATGGCTTACGCTACGCCGCCGCAGATTCTACCAGAATCTGGCCCTTAGTTTGCAATTTGTAGCTGGGAATGGGGCATTGTAACACTTGTACCATGGTTGTCTTCTATGACTTCTTTTCAGGGACATCTTAAAGCGCCCTAAAAAACATTTATACATTAACATTTTCTTTGAAATAAATAAAAAAAACATTGAAAAAACATTGAAAAAAGTATATATTTTACTTACCAGAAACCCCTGTTCCTAATCTGCCTCTTCCTATTCCACAGAGCTGTTCGGTTACTTCCTCTTCTCCAGTGAGCAGCTCCCGTTGTCTTCTGGGACCTCTGTGTGTCCCAGAAGATGACGGGATCATTCACAAAGTGCCACGTGACTCGCGCATGCACAGTAAGTAATGGGCAGTGAAGCCACAAGGCTCCATTGACTGTTTCCCTTAGTAAGGATAGTGCAGGGGGGTCAGGAGGGTACAGTATAGCAGTCAGGAGGGCACAGTACTGGGGGCAGGAGGGTACAGTTTAGGGTGTAGTAATGTATAATACTGAGATGGTCTTCTCAAGAAGAGCAGCACAGGGAAGCTGCTCTCACAGATTTTAACTGTTCTGGCACTCTGTGAGTGGGCTTAATGTACATTCGTAAAGATATCTCCCTTGATACCCACCCCCGCAGTTCCCGAAGCTCTTCTGGTGCTATGCAAGTGTTAAGGAAGTGCCAAGGCAGAGCTTGTATGGCTGCTTCTTGTGTGGGCGGGATGTGTACTGCGCCGGCCACGTGATCAATAGGAAAAGAAGCAGGGATTGAGCCCTATACATCCCACCCACACAAGCAGCAGCAGTAGTAAAGCACCAGAAGAGCACTGGGAACTGTGTAGGGGGGACTGCAGGCACCTGAGGTACCCATGCATTAAAGACCACCCTGCTTTTTTTGAACGCTGTCTATAAAACCCACTGCACTGAATGTTCTTTTTTATCCAGTACAGTATGAATAACGCCTTATGGATATATAAAGGCTCTAGAGAACATAGTGTGATAGAATCCCTAGCCTTAAACAGAGCAAGAATAATTATGACTGCTGAGAGGAAGGATGGAGCAGATTTGAAGTGGCATCCCCTTTCTAAAGTTTTTCAAAAAGTCTTCATTTGTTGAGTAATGGAAGTAAGCATTTATCCAAACCTGAGACAGCAGCTTTTTATCACAACCTGCCAGTCACTTCACATACACACATACAGCTGTTTACTTATGTTCAACAGATGCTTATACATAAGCTCTAATGCCGCGTACACACGGTCGTTTTTTGCGATGAAAAAAAACGTAGTTTTTTAAAACGTCATTTAAATTGATCGTGTGTGGGCAAAACGTTGTTTTTTGTCTTAAAAAAAACGACCAAAAAAAAATTCCAACATGCTTGAATTTTTTGTGTCGTTTTTCAAAACGTCGTTTTTTGTTTCACAAAAAGTCACCGTGTGTAGCAAAAACGTCGTTTAAAACGACGTTTTTCAACCCGCGCATGCCCAGAAGCTAGTTATGAAGCGAGCTTCAATGGAAAAGTGTGGTGAACATAACCTCGTTTTTTGTGAAAAAAACGATGGTGTGTATGCAACATCGTCTTTGAAAGTGACGTTTCAAAAACGTCGTTTTTTACTTCACAAAAAATGTCGTTTTTTTTTTCATCGCAAAAAACGACCGTGTGTACGCGGCATCAGACTTGGGGAAGCTTTGAATGACCCTGTTTGCAATAGAAATCAATCCTGAAAACATTTCAGGCCAATAAATTCCTATTGCTTTGCTTTGGATATCAACATTTTCTTGTCCCAGCAAGCCTTGTGGATTTTTAATGCATGTGTACCTGACCAGCTTTGCATACAGTTTGGGCTGTTTTGGCCATTTTTTTTTTTTATTTGGGGAAAATGCATGGTAGCCAATAAAAAGGAGAAAATTACATTTTTTGTGGTCTTTCAATAGTGGAATGTCTCATGAAGGTTAGGAAAGGTCTTTTCAACCATTTTTGTCTAAATTTATTAAAAAAAATAAAAAATTAAGTTACTTTTGACTTTAGTAAAAGTGTTTCTTTCTATGTGCACATTGAGCTCACTCACAAAGGAATACAGTGGTAGTCGTTATTGGCATTAGTTTGTTGATAAGCAATGTAACCTTTATCAACAAAGTCATTTGATTTTGCCTGTGGTGGCTGGACATTGCTGTGGAAGAGATCTGTGGCAGCTTGACTCATGAAGTGTCCCCAGAATGTATCCCTTCAGACCCAGGATTGTTGGTAAATGGAAGTTAAAGCCAACGGAATAAAGCAGATACTATTCTGAGGTTAAGTGACTCTCTTCCTATTCGGTTGCTTATCTGATTAAATCCATTGAAGATCTGAGGTTCAGTTGGGGGGCTCAGGAGAAAGCTGTACTGCTGTTACCATTAAACTCATGAAGATCTGAACTTCAGTTAATTCCCCAAAGAGAAATTCAAGGTATAGATATGTCATACATACATAGAGATCGATTTACTAAGACTGGAGGATGCAAAAGATACATGGATGCAAAGGTGCATGGTAGCCAAGCAGCTTCTAACTTCAGAAAAACCTGAAGCTAATAGGTTTTTATGAGGGGTTGTCCCAATACCACTTTTTCAAGTACTCACCGATTACCGATACTTTTTTTAATGTCACGTGACAGTGTTATATTTTATTTTATATTATTTATAAAAAACATGTTTTTTTTTGTTTTTTTTTACAATGCTTTTTTTTTTTTTTTAGGAGGGGAGGGGGTGGACAATGTCTGTGTGTTTTTTATTTTAATGTTTATTATTTTTTACAGTAAGTTTTGTCTTATTATTTATTATAATACTTTTTTTTTTAATCAGCCCTGTTGGGGGGCTTTGGTGAAATATCAGGGGTCTTAACAGAGAAAGAGACCAAGGATAGAGATTCCCCAGTCACTTTCTCTGCAGCCTCAGCTGCACTGAAAATGAATGGAGAGAAGACAGCGGCTCATCTCCATTCATAAATTGAGACATCATAATCACAGGAGGAAGAAAGGAGGGGGACAGCAGAATGGAGGGGGACACGGAGGGGGACTGGAGTAGGATGCAGTGACAGTCATTGGAGATTGTGTGTGGGAGAGTTTACAAGCACTTATCACTGCTGTATAGATTTCACTAAAGAAGCTAAAAGCCGCGGGGGGAGAAGCTTAAAACTCCCCCACGCACCGATCAGCGCTAACTTCCAGGTATCAGGTGAAGCATCGGGAACAGTTGTCTGAGTATTTATATGCTCGGTATTGATGCCGATACCGATACTAGTATCGGTATTGGGACAACCCTAGTTTCTATGCAGAGCTGCACCAGATTTTGCACTCTTACAGTTTTAGTAAATTAACCTCACAATTACATTGGTCCAGCATCAAGAAACATAAATATGCATATACCATGCCTGGCCAATGCCTCTGGAAGCTAGAAATTACTGAAGTAGATCCTTTTACTCCAGTGATCTACACTTGATTTCAAGTCTGTTGCCATTTGGCTGCCCTACTGCGTTCTGAACACAGGACCTTGGCCTCTCGACACAGAGAATGTCTTGCATTGTCCAAATGAATGCAAAGAGTTCTCTGATTGCACACGGTGGTGAACCTAACATTACTGCACCACCTCTCCATCTCATCCAATCAGAGAATGCTTTACATTCATTCAGAAAGTGCAAAGTATTCTCTGAAGGGTGACCATGCTGAGCAGCAGACCTGTGTTTAGAAAAAAAAAGCAAGACAGTCACTCTGCATTGGACATTGGAACTGGATGACATAGCGGTATCTTCCAGCTTCCAGGGGCAACGGCCAGGTATGATATATGCATAGTTGGTATTTGGCTGGTACCATAATTTGTTTGGTTCCCTTCCCTCCCATTTTGTTATATGATATATGAATAGTTACATTGGTCCAAGGTGGATCAATGAAACTATGTGTAAAATATCCATACCTTTAATTCTTCTTTAACACAATGCCCTGAAGGGGTGTCCTTTAAACCTCAGACTGCATTGGCTAGGTTTATGGTTTCTTTAACCAATGAATACCCACAAATTGTATCCTTTAACTGATGCAAGACCTTTTATTTATGGTGCTTTTCACCTACCTTCTCAATACTCAACACTACATGGAATTAACGTGTCAATATTAAATTAACGATCTCTTGGCTTTGTTAGAAAATAAAGCCTTGTAATTTTTTTAAAGGATATTTAATCCATGTAGTCCACATTGCAAAATTTAAAGCTAATTTCAACAATATTTCCTCAAATATAAAATTGATAGTTTTATCTCGTCTCTATCAGTATCTTAGAACAGGAACAGAAATATTTTTTGGGTTACATATCACAGAAACATTGTAAGGCTACATTATTGCTTTCTAATATTTCTGAACGGTAGAGCTTTCAGGGGATCTTGTTCAGCAAAGCCTTCTCTAACAGGCTAAGGTTTATGTAACCTGTTCACAAATGCATGTGTTGGGACGCACATTAAATGGTATTCCAACCTCAGTAAGCAGGGTTCAATATTAAATTTGTCCACCCTTTGCAGCTATAACAGCTTCAAAATTTCTAGGAATGCTGTGTATAAGGTTTAGGAGTGTGTCTATGGGAATGTTTGACCATTCTTCCAGAGGCACATTTGTGAGGTCAGGTACTGATATGGACGAGAAGGCCTGCCTCGCAGTCTTCATCTCAAAGGTCTCATATTGGGTTGAAATCAAGACTCTGTGCAGGTCAGTCAGGTTCCTCCACCCCAAACTCGCTCATCCATGTCTTTATGGACCTTGCTTTATGCACTGGTCTAAATCAATTGGTGGAGGGGGGATTATGGTGTGGGGTTGTTCTTTAGGGGCTGGGTTCAGCCCCTTAGTTCCAGTGAAGGGAACTCCTATGGCATCAGCATACAAGACATTTTGGACAATTTCATGTTCCCAACTTTGTGGGAACAGTTTGGGGATGGACCCTTCCTGTTCCAACATGACACCAGTACACAAAGCAAGGTCCATAAAGACATGGATAAGCGTGTTTGGGGTAGAGGAACTTGTCTGCCTTGCAGAGAGTCCTGACCTCAACCAAAAAGAACACCTTTGGGATGAATTAGAGTGGAGACTGTGAGCCAGATCTTCTCATCCATGTCAGTGCCTGACCTCTCAAATGCACTTCTGGAAGAATGGTCAAACAATCCCATAGACACACTCCTAAACCTTGTGGACAGCCTTCCCAGAAGAGTTGAAAATGTTATAGCTGCAAAGAAGGGGCCAACTCAATATTGAACCCTACGGACTAAGACGGGGATGCTATTAACCTCGAGTGAGGTATTCTCGAGTGTGACTCAAGTGAATTTTCAGTACCAAAAGCGGTAACCCCGAGCCGCGCTCGGGATTGCATGGCCAAATCCATGTAGAGGTTACTTACCTTGTCCCGTGGATCCTGTGATGTCTCCCCACTGTGTGTGCGACTCGTGTCTCCACTCAATTCACCGTGCCGAGCTCCGTTCCCTGTGAGCGTTGTAGCGCACGGGGACGGAGCTCGGCGCCAAATTCAAAAAGTGAAAAACACAGTATACATACAGTACATTTTAATCTTACTCATTACATTATTGTATCAAATAGTTTTACATCCCCTTTGTCCCTAGTGGTCTGTCCAGTGCCCTGCATCCTATTTTATATTGTAAATACTGTTCTTTCTGCCTGGAAACTGGAGATTGCCCATAGCAATCAAAAGTGATTTACGTGAAAAGTGCTTTTAGACCAGCTAGAAAACAGCGATAATAAATTAGAATCACTTGCAGAATTGAGTGATAGCGATTTGTGGGGAAATTTGTCATCAAACACTGAAAGTAATGACAGCGACAATTCTGCAACTGAGCAAATTTTAGTGTTTTTGATTTGATTATATTATTGAATAATTATTATTATTATTATTATTATATTATTTGTTATAATTATTTATAGTTATTTATTATAATATAATTTATGATTTTGTGTTTCAAACTTTATCATACCTGGGATGTCTACTAGACTCTTGTTTGGACAGATTTAAGTGAGTTAGTTCTAAGAATTACAGGCCTACAATATAAAACGCCAAATTTACATGCAAAACAATTGTACCCCTTTCAGCATCAAAAATCTGATATAATCATACCGTCAGGGAGGTTAAAGTTCATGTGCGTATAAAGGCAGGTGTCCCAATACTTTTGGTAATATAGTGTATGTGCTAAGGAGGACACAACTCAGATCGGTTGAGAATGAAGATAGGAAAAATTTGAATATATGTTGGTGAAAATCTTGCTGTAGAGCGTTTGTTGCATCTCCTTGACCTCCTCTATGCCATTTCTTCCCCTAACATTATACACTGTCCCGCTGTTCCGAGAGGTTGAAATATCCACAAGAAATCACAGTGACTCTTTTTATGCCTAGAGAATGTCCAACTGTCGCTAAGTGTTACATTTCCATCCTGTTTATTTAAACGTGAATGGGATTTACATCCCGCTCTAAATTAATGTTCCGCTCAGGGCTGGGAAGACTCAGCTCCTATTAAGCATTGTTCTCTGAAATGACTTGAGACAGTGAGTTGTAGTGAACCTATACTTTCCTTAATGAGAACACAGTATAATGAAGGCTGTTTACTGCATCAGTAGGGTTTTGTACCTGGCGAGGATACCATAACCATGTTTGCCGGAGAATTGCACTCATTTGGATGCTATTATTATGACGCAGCAATGTTTCACTTACAGCTCAACTCCAGGCTGATATAAGTAAATACCATTTATTCCAGCTTTGTATTTACTAAAAAAAAAAAAGATGCATGCATCTCTACATAGAACTATCATTAATACCATAAATGGTTTGTGATATCCTAGAAGCTCTGAGCGTTAATTCTCAGATAGAAAAATGGGAGTCGTAGCACTTTAAGCCATTCACTTTTGCTGTACACAGTGCTGTAGGTCAACAGATTGAAGAGAGTGTCTGAAGGCAAGAACAGATTACTAACTGACCTTAGGCCGCGTACACACGATCAGACCGGTCCGATGAAACAGGTCTGCAGACCAGTTTAATCAGACCAGTTCGATGGTGTGTGCGGCCCCGTTGTCCGTCGGACCAAAGTTTTAAAACCTGATTCAAAATCTGTCTGACGGACACCTGTCCGTCGGACAGGTTCGATGGTTAGTACGCAAAAGCATCGGACCAAAAACCTGCGCATGCTCAGAATCAAGTCGACAAATGCTTGGAAGCATTGAACTTCGTTTTTTCAGCACGTCGTTGTGTTCTACGTCACCGCCTTCTGGTCTGATCGGATTTTTGGTCCGATGGTGTGTACACACATCAGACCATCAGACCCCTTCAGCCTGGTCCGATGAAAACGGTCCGTAGGACCAGTTTCATCAGACCGGTCTGATCGCGTGTACGTGGTCTTAGAGTTGAACATTACCCGTAACAACTTGATAAAAATAATGTTCTTTAACCACTTCAGGCCCGCGCTACTGTCGAATGACGGCAACAGCGCGGGCCTGAATATCCAACATGCCGTCATTTGACGGCATCTCCTTTAGGCGTTCCCAGCGCGCGCTGTAGAGCGCGCTGCGGGGAAGCCCTGTGTTGTCCGTGTCCCTTGGACACGGCCAATCACAGATCGCGGCGAACGGCCAATCAGAGTGGCCGTTTGCGATGCGATCTGTGGGCGAATGAGGGATGATCTCTCATAGATCATCTCTCATTGCCGTTTTACACAGAGACAGCGTCCTGTCTCTGGAGAGGAGGAGCCCGATCTGTGTTCCTTCCTACATAGGGACACAGATCGGTCACCCCCCAGTCACCCCCCCTCCCCCCACAGTTAGAACACACCTAGGATACACATTTAACCCCTTCCTCACCCCCTAGTGTTAACCCCTTCAATGCCAGTCACATTTATACTGTAATTAGTGCATATTTATAGCACTGATCGCAGTATAAATGTGAATGGCGCCAAAAATGTGTCAAAAGTGTCCGATGTGTTCGCCATAACGTCGCAGTACCAATAAAAATCACAGATCGCCGCCATTTCTAGTAAAAAAAAAATGATAAAAAATAATAATTCTCTCCCCTATTTTGTAAGCGCTATAACTTTTTTTACCAAAAATATGTAGAAGAATACGTATCGCCCTAAACTGAGAAAAACATTTTTTTTTTTTTTTTTTTTTTATTGGGATATTTATTATAGCAACAAGTAAAAAATATTGTATTTTTCTTCAAAATTGTTGCTCTTTTTTGTTTATAGCGCAAAAAATAAAAACCGCACAGGCGATCAAATACCACCAAAAGAAAGCTCTACTTGTGGGGAAAAAAGGACGTAAATTTTGTTTGGGAGCCACGTCGCACGACCGCGCAATTGTCAGTTAAAGCGACGCAGTGCCGGAAGCTGAAATTTTACCTGGGCAGGAGGGGGGTGTATGTGCCCAGTAAGCAAGTGGTTAAAAAGGAACATTCTACACTATTAATTATGCTGCTAAATTACTTTGTGTTGTAAATTGTTACTGTTTCTTCTTTCTGGAGGCTGCCATTTTGCTGAAGCCCAGAGCCCCTGAACAGCAGTACATTTTTAGGCTCTCAGCAGATCGGCCTCTACAGATTCAGCACAGTGCCTAAAAATTGAAAGGAACTGAGCATGTGGAGAGCAGGGTTGTGCAACACTGTACCCCAATAAAATTGTTGTCTTTTTTCCACCACAAATAGACCTTTCTTTGGTGGTATTTGATCATTATTGTTTGCGCTATGAACAAAAAACGACCGACAATTTAAAAAATATATACAGTATATATTTTTTTACTTTCTGCTACAAAATTTCAAAAATCTAATTTCTTCATCAATTTAAGCCAATATGTATTCTGCTACATATTTTTGGTAAATATTTAGCGCAAAATGATAGCGTCTACAAACGATGGGATATTTTTATGATTTTTTTTTTCTACTAGTATTGGTGGGGATCAGTGACTTATAGCGGGACTATGATATTGCGGTGGACAAATTGGACACTAACTGACACTTTTGACACTTTTTTGGGGACCAGTGACACCAATACAGTGATCAGTGCTAAAAATATGCACTGTCACTGTGTTAATGACGCTGGCTGGAAAGGGGTTAATCTATGGCAATTAATGGGGTTAAATGTGTGCCTAACCATGTTTAGTGTGTGTACTGTATGGTGTTTTAGTAAGCATTTTGCCGGTATTTACTCTCTTACAGGGAGAAAAAAAAGTGGCACATCGCTTCTGTACAAAGAGAGCAAACAACACAGGGCTCTCTTCTGTTATTCTCTAAACCGATCAGCAGGTACTGGCCATAAATCATTAGACATGTGCATTCGTTTTCGTTAGAATGCCGATTTTCGATGCTTTGTCGAATTTTCGTCTTTCAATTCGACAAAGCATCGAAAATTGTCGTTCTGAATACAGTGAATTGGTAGAAATTGAACGACGAAAATTCGACGATTTTCGATGCTTTGTCGAATTTTCGTCATTCAATTCCTACCTATTCACTGTATTCAGAACGACAATTTTCGATGCTTTGTCGAATTGAGAGACGAAAATTCGACAAATCATCGAAAATCTGCATTTTCGGACGAAAACTTTACAGACGAAAACGACATAAACCAAAGCGATTTTCGGGAGTAACTAAATACATTTTTTTTCCAAACGAAAACGAAAAAACTAAATGAAATATTCCAGTCTGCACATGTCTATAAATCATTCAATCAGGGGCAATCAACGGGTTAACTGTCTGCCTTACCAGTGTTTTACTCTTGTGGGAGGTGCTTTTACTAGAGGAAGGCATAGATCCGTATACTTGCTTTGCAGGAACACAGAATCAATGCCTTCCTTACTAAAAGAATGGCAATCTAGTTTATATAGATGGCTGTAGGAAGAACTTCTGTAGAATAGTTACTTTAAGTGCCAAAGGACGTAGACAGGACGTTACAGGAACATTGGTAGACCGGTTTCACTCGAATGACTTGTGCTTGTTCGTTGTTGACTATTGAGGATGGTGAGCTGGGGCCAGCACCCACGAGGAAAAGTGAAAAAAAAATTAAAAGAATATGCTTACTTTCTACTTAGCTTTCACCCATGGTACCTAGGCAGGGGTCAAGGCATGTCTCTGGCGTCTGACTCTGGACTGGAGAGGTGTGGAGATGGAGCAGAGAGACGAGATGAGAGTTACATAGTTAGTTACATAGTTAGTCAGGTTGAAAAAAGACACAAGTCCATCTAGTTCAACCTATAAAAAAAAAAAAATATATATCGAACAATCCCATATACCCAATTCTATACCCACAGTTGATTCAGAGGAAGGCAAAAAAAAAAAACAGCTGAGCATGATCCAATTTGCTACAGCAGGGGAAAAAAATCCTTCCTAATCTCCCGAGAGGCAATCGGATTTTCCCTGGATCAACTTTACCTATAAATGTTAGTACCCAGTTATATTATGTACATCTAGGAAAGAATCCAGACCTTTCTTAAAGCAATCTACTGAGCTGGCCAGAACTACCTCTGCAGGGAGTCTATTCCACATTTTCACAGCTCTTACTGTGAAGAAACCTTTCTGTATTTGAAGAATAAATCTCTTTTCCTCCAGATGTAAAGAGTGCCCACTTGTCCTTTGTATTGACCGTAAAGTGAAAAACTCAACACCAAGTTCACTATATGGACCCCTTATATATTTATACATGTTGATCATATCTTGCCTTATTCTCCTCTTCACCAGAGTGAATAAATTCACTCATGTACTGTCAGCTAAACTCGCCTCCCTTATCCCAGGCCAAGCCTAAAGCATGCCAAGTGGTCAGACGATCTAACAGCAGGCTGCTGCTGTTAGATCATTAAAGCAACAGTACATTAGTTCCGAGTGTGCGCAACAAATTAAGTGCAGCAGTGTAGCTCAACAATTTTAAGCTGTACTGATGCTCTGGGGGGGGTTGCAATCCCCTAACCCTCCCTATCTACGTCCCTGCAGGGTGACATATTAATCCTTTGGCAACATCCTGGCAATATTGAGGATACTAAATCTCATAGGAAGAGGCTCTATCACAATGCTGGACCACCACATTGGGAGATTTGGAATATTTGCTGTTCCCAGGAATTCACCGCTAGAATTGTGATGTCAGCCTTTCCAGTGGGCAAGCTGGATTTGGGGCAAATCAATTCTTGAACTTTTTTCCATAGGCTTTCTTTTAAAGGGTAAGATGTATAATTTTGCCATGGGGGGGGCGCAGATGTAATAAGTAATAATGGATCGTACTTTTGGGTGCAAAGTCTGCTTTTAGTTGATCTCCAAATACTGGTACTTACCTCTTGAACAGTTCAAACATAGTAAGGATTTAAATAATAACATAATAATGTACAAATTAGTGCTCTTTCAAGGTGCCTACTAATTTATCTACATATATAGCGCCACTAAATCAGGTATAAGCATAATCATTTATTTATTTTTTAAAGATAAAGGTATTATCCCATTCCAACAAACTTAGCTAAGTAGACAATACACCAACACCTTTGTGCGGACTGCGCCTATTAATTTGTACAGTAGTTAAGAGGATTGATTGTTTTATTTCACAGAAACCGGCGTCATGATAACGCAGAAGGTGTCGCTCTTAATAGCACGAAAACAGTATGTGACCTAGAAATTCTCTTCACAATGTTTCGAGGGATCTAATTTTTTTTCCCTTTAACCCTGAAATTCAATTATTCTCTCATAAACAGAATAATAATTATCTGATTAATCCGAGCCATGAAATCACTTAATTTGTCTGCAGCTCCAGAATAAGAGTATCGACTGTTTCGCATTTCACATTAGAAAGTGCGCGGCAGCGTAATTTAGCAACTTGAGAATAATGGGAACGACTTATAGGACAATGCAATGGAATTAAGTAGTCTTAACTAGCAATTTTTATGTCGATGGTTATATTTTTAAGATTAAAAACTCAATTACTCGTAGCTTTTTTCGAAAGAAGCAAATATGTCAAAAAATGTATTTGGTGATAGTAAAATTAGAATGAAGATTACTGGCTTTAAATACAAATATTTAGCAACCCTTTTTTTTTCTTAAATGATAATTAATGTTTGGTTTGATTCTCATATTGAT
This sequence comes from Rana kukunoris, assembly GCA_029574335.1. Taxonomy (NCBI): domain Eukaryota; kingdom Metazoa; phylum Chordata; class Amphibia; order Anura; family Ranidae; genus Rana; species Rana kukunoris. The sequence continues at coordinate 110,133,612 of CM056059.1, read as the reverse complement.
AGCCCAGCTAAACTTTCAGTTTAACTGCTTAACCACTTAAGGACCGCCTCCTGCACATATACGTCGGCAGAATGGTACGGCTGGGCACATGGACGTACAGGTACGTGCTGTGCTAGTACCCAGCCATGGGTCGTGGGCACGACCCGGTCCGAAGCTCCGGGACCGCGGGATTTGCGGACACGATCGCCGCTGGAGTGCGGCAATTGGTCCCCGGAGCTGAAAAATGGGGAGAGCCGTGTAAAAAAACACGGCTAACCCGTTCTTCACTGTGGCGGCGTCATCGATCGCGTGATCCCTTTTATAGGGATACACAATCGATGATGTCACACCTACAGCCACACCCCCCTACAGTTGTAAATACATGTTTGGTCACACATAACCCCTTCAGCGCCCCTTGTGGTTAACTCCCAAACTGCAAATGTCATTTCCACAATAAACAATGCATTTTAAATGCATTTTTTGCTGTGAAAATTACAATTGTCCCAAAAATGTGTAAAAATTGTCCGAAGTGTCCGCCATAATGTCGCAGTCACAAAAAAAATCGCTGATCGCCACCATTAGTAGTAAAAAAATAAATAAAAATAAAAATGCAATAAAACTATCCCCTATTTTGTAAACGCTATAAATTTTGCGCAAATCAACCGATAAATGCTTATTGCGATTTTTTTTACCAAAAATAGGTAGAAGAATATGTATCGGCCTAAACTGAGGAAAAAAAATATTTATTATAGCAAAAAGTAAAAAATATTGTTTTTTTTTCAACATTGTCGCTATATTTTTGTTTATAGTGCAAAAAATAAAAACCGCAGAGGTGATCAAATTCCACCAAAAGAAAGCTCTATTTATGGGAAAAAAAGGACGCCAATTTTGTTTGGGAGCCACGTCACACGACCGCGTAAATGTCTGTTAAAGCGACGCAGTGCCAAATCGTAAAACCTGGCCGGGTCCTTTAGCTGACTAAAGGTCCGGGTCTTAAGTGGTTAAGGAATGCCCCATACTATGGCAGGGCGGCCCTTAAGCCCAAAATCACGTACCTGTACGTTATTATTTTCTAAAGGCTCTGGGGCGCGCGCAATTCCTCCCTCCATACTGCAAAACAAGCTTACTTTGTTACTCTCATTAATACTCTGTCCTCCAGAAGAGGTTGCTTAAGTATTCTCACTTTACAGCCTGTCCGCTACTCCATTCTCCATACTCCATACTCCTACTCCATACTCATACTACTAGACCTCTCTGCGTCCTTTCATACTGTTTACCATCCCCTCCTCCTTACAAAACTCCATTCTCTTGGCCTTCAAGTCTCTGCTTTCTACAGGTTCTCCTCCTACCTATCACAGTGCTCAATCTTCCTCTTTCTGTAGGGGTCCCCTAAGGTTCTATCCTTGGACCCCTCCTCTTCTCCATCTACACCTTCTCCCTTGGTCACTTGATAAACTTACACGGCTTCCAGGACCATCTATATGCCGATGACACCCAAATCTATGTTTTTACCAGTGGTGTATTTAGGTTTTGTGCTGCCCTAGGCCTGACTAAACTCGTGTACCCCCTAATTTAAATATGACCCAACCCTTTATGTCAAGGCCACTCCCCTTTCTGTATAAGACCCGCCCTAAACCTTAGACCCACCCCATTTTTCGAGTGGGGACACTAATTCTGAGGGCCTGGGGGGGGGAAATAGATTCCCTTAATTTGCATAGATTTCCTCTCACTTTCTGTTTGGCTATGGGGAAGAAAGTGAAGGGAAATCTCTGCAATGGGACAAGGATGGTAAAAAATTAACTGACAGGGGCTATAACCCTCCCTTACTCTTTTCAAAATGAAAAAAAGTGTTGCCTATAGTTCTACTTTAAGCACACATTTCTGATAATTTTATGGAGAGGACTAACCAATGGTGCAGCAGAAAACATAGCACAGTGAGGAAGGTTTGTGGTCCAGGATGATAGGACAGTCAAAATTAAAAGCAGCGCCCCCCCTCCCCACTCACAGCTGTGGAATGCCGGCCACCCACATACTGGAAGCAGTGCGGCCGCTTTATGGGGGCGCTGGACTGATTTTGGGGGCACTGAACTAATTTGCCTCTCAGCCCAGTCTGGCCCATTAGACTGGCACTACACTAAAAGTGTAGCACAAGCTGACGGGGACTCTTTCCGTGCTGCCCCCCCCTGCAAAGTGCTGCCCTAGGCCTGGGCCTTGTTGGCCTAGGCCAGGATACAGCGCTGGTTTGTACTCCTCACCTACTAACTGACCTATCAGCATAGATGTCACACCACTGTCATCATATTTCCTCCTGTCTTCCCACCCCTTCTCCATTGAGATCTATAATACAACTATCAGTCCCTCCCCTCATGCCAGGGTAGTAGGTATAATCCTAGACTCTAACCTGTCATTTCAGTCCCAAATCCAATCACTAAAAAAATCTTGTAAATTTCACCTCCATAACATCTCCAAAATATGCCCTTTTTTTACAGTTGAAAACAGTAATTCACTTATTCACTCCCTTGTTATCTCTTGCCTTGACTATTGTAATGCCCTCCTCCTAGGCATACCTTCAGTGTCCATCACCCTTCTCTGTCAATCCCTCCACTGGCTTTCCATTGGCCAACAAATATAATTTAAAATATTAACAATAACATACAAAGCCATTCTTCTACTCCCATGACCTCCTACTCTCTAGCTCCCTTGTCTCTTTCTCTCATGCTTGTCTTCAGGACTTCTCCAGAGTATCTCCCATCCTCTAGAACTTCCTATCCCAATCTGTCCAGCTATCTCCCACTCTGTCCACTTTTAGGTGATCCCTGAAAAATCATATTTTTAAGGAAAACTATCCTGCCCTCAACTAACAACCAAATATTTTATTTCTCCCACCAGTTCATCCCTCAAAGTTACTACCTTTTGTTCCACCAGCCTCTCCCTGTTAGATTGTAAGCTGTCAGTAGCAGGGCCCTCCTAAACCCTTGTATTGTTGACGCATTGTCTCACTTTATATTGCAATGAGATGCACAAACTGTTGGCACTATATAAATCTTGTATAAAAATAATAATAATAATATGCGCAATACCTTAATATTGGAAATACAGACAAGATCTATTTGTGGTGGTGAAATATTTCTGCTGTTTACAGGGTATTATGTACTTTATTAAAGCGGATCTCCACCCTAAAGTGAAGATCCGCTGATCGGAACCCTCCCCCCTCCGGTGTCACAATTGACACCTTTCAGGAGGGAGGGGGGTGCAGATACCTGTCTAAAGACAGGTATCTGCACCCACTTCCGGCCCGCAGTCTCGGGCAAAAGTCTGTTTTTTTTGCGACATCCTGTCGCCCCCCCGTTGTGTGCTGGGAACTCTCAGCTCCCAGCACACAGCGGGAGCCAATCGGCGGGCGCAGCGCGACTCGCGCATGCGCCGTAGGGAACCGGGCAGTAAAGCCGGAGCGCTTCACTTCCTGGTTCCCTCACCGTGGATGGAGGGGGGAACAGCAGAGAGACGAGCGAACGCTCATCCTCTGCTGCGGACGCCACTGGACTCCAGGACAGGTAAGTGTCCTAATATTAAAAGTCAGCAGCTGCAGTATCTGTAGCTGCTGGCTTTTAATATACTTTTTTAATGGGACATCCGCTTTAAGATTCTTGAAGATCCAGATGATGTAGATTAGAGGGAGCTCATGGTTGGGGAAGGGAAGATGGGTATGTGGTTGTTGGGGGGCAGTGTCAGGTCATAGTAGTAAAAAGTATGTTGATTGGGACTCCCACTCGTCTCACTGACATCATAGTGTTGTAGTGTTCATGTTTATTAAATTGTTTTAGAGTTTTGTTGTTTGAAACTCTTCCAAGGGATATCAAGATCTACAGAGGGACTCATATTTAAAATGTGAAAATGTGGTCAGTTCTGTAATTTTCCTAATGTCATCTACTTTGGCAAAAACATTGACCGAGTGGTGGTGGTGGGGAATGGGAGTTCCAGTTTGCTGTTATGCAGGATCTTGCTGCATTCAATACATGGTTTATTAGTGATTTTTTTTGTATTTTTTGGGGAGAATAAGATTCAGATGAAAAGGTACATTGTAAGCTTTCCGTGCACTGGTATCCCTTTAATCTGTTTGGTGGTGGATTGAACCAACCAGATTTTTCAGTGTTAAAAATATAAATGAAGTATATGAAAGCCTCATATTTTTTAATCAATTGATTTCGTTTTTTGATTGATTTAATTTAATGAGGCTTTTATTTAGTATGGTTGATCTTTTATGTTATTATGCGATCCATCATTTATTAAAAAACCCAATCCAAGTCAGGTATTGATCCACCCTGATTGGTTTGCTTATTCCTGCTCCTTACAATGTACCAGGGGAAACTTATAAAAAGCAGCCTGGGACAGAATTAAATTAATTAAATAATCCAGTGTCATTATTAATATACTTTTTATTATTCTTTTCTATAATATTTTTATATTATATATATATATATATATATATATATATATATATATATATAATTCCCCAAACAACATTAAAAGAAAACCTTTCATGTAAGTGGGAAAATTATATATTTTTTATCTTTAAGAAAAATAAGTCAGTGTTCTGTGACACAATCGCTTTAAAAGCCAAAATTCTTGTTCCACTTTTCATATCTGCCAGTTTAAATTCAGTTGTGTTTTCCAGGTTTCCAGGTTAACTTGACCGTTGTCCTACTATTTAACCGTCTATCAAATGGGTAACGATTCCTCCGGATTTTGATTACAATCAGAGAATGCCCTCACTGTGTCAACTGTCAACGTTGTGCATTTAGCAGGACCTTTTTCTTTCTTTATTTTCCTCATTTTGGCTACCCAGAACGCAAACCGTCTGAACCACAAGAGTTCAAGAACGTGAATCTAAAATAAGTAGGGCAATGGAAGGCCCTAAAAAATAGTTGTGGTTAGTGGCTTGTGGGAGGGAGGTGGGATAGAGGGATGAATCTTGCTTTTAATCAATGTGATAATCAATGCCACATGCAACCACTGGACTTGTTCATTTATATGTCTTTCCACAGCTTTGGCCTTTTTTTTTCTCTTTACTTTTTTCCTTTTCCATCTGTCCGTTTTTGTATTCAATATTTTAAATGGTGTTGTAATTTAAGTTAAAACCAATATGTTTACTTATATAGGCACTTCATCCATTTATCACATTCACTTAATTATTTAACACATATTATTTTTCACACACACACACATCTTCATTCTTCCATTTTATCTTTTCTCCCCCTCCCTTCCCTGCACCGTCTTTTCCTTTCTTTCCTCTAATATCTTTTCCTCCCATGTCTCACACAGATTTAATCAAATGCTAACCCTGCATGCAGCATGCATACACACAACTAATGACCGTCGACCCGCTCCTATGGCTGTGTCCTCTCTGGATTTTATCTGGCTATTCCACTGATTGGTGGACACCCTAGGCATTTTTTCTAAACCCTGAATGGGCCAGGACGGTCCGACTTCCGACTTCCAGTGGAAACGCTCACAAGAATAGACCGGACCTTCTAAGCGCTCCAAACTGTACCGACCTGAACCGTTCCGTTCAGTGGAAACAAGACATTTGTAAGTAACAAAGCAACTATACTTATTTTTCATTCTTAAGGTCTAATACCTACATAACCATTAAAATTATTCCATTGTGAGATCGTACATGCCTGCGTCTTCTCGTAGTTGTAGCGTCCAGGACATTTCCGGGATTGTGTGTTGCAGTCGGCCCTTGCATGTCTTCTGATAAGGATCAACATCTACAACAAACAATGATCCTTGTTTACCATCGAAGCTCCCGCTAGGTCAGTGTTGGTGGTCACCTGCCCCCACATCTCTGATCTTGAGTCAGAACCAACAGCCGTGGGTGGAGTGACAGACGTGGTGCACCCGTGTTTCTGGCCACATCCCTTCCGCTTTGGCTGCAGATCTGAAGGAGTGACACTGCCTGTTGTAATTGTTGCTCGCCAGGTGTTTGAGATGGACAGATACATCATTCATAGTCAGCTGGAGCATCTTCAGTCCAAGTATATCGGTACGGGCCATGCAGACACCACTAAGTGGGAATGGCTGGTTAACCAGCAAAGGGACTCATACTGCTCTTACATGGGCCACTTTGACCTGCTCAACTACTTTGCTGTTGCGGAGAATGAAAGCAAAGCCCGGGTGCGCTTCAACCTAATGGAGAAAATCCTGCAGCCATGTGGGCCACCTGAGGACAAGGATGACTCCTGAGGCTGGGGGCAGAGCAAGATGCGGGCATCACTGACACTGGGAGCTGAACATGGGGACACTGCTGTGTACATGGGGACACTGCTGTGTACTGGGAGTTTTCTCCATTCAGCTTTGAATTGTCATCTTCTGCCCCCACCGATCCCTGTGCTGTGCAGCCTATGAAGAGGGATTACAGAGGAACACTGTCATTGACCACACCCTGATATGTTTGTAAAATGTTTCCTCTCTTTTACTTTTTTATTTTGAAAATAAAACATTAAAGCAAAACAATAACTACAATTATTCCATTGTATATTATTTCATAGTACAATGTATGCATCCAACTCCTGACGAATGGTGAAAGACCATGAAATGCGTAGAGAATCCACCCAGCGATGCTAGGTCATGCTTGTTCCAATAACACTATTCAATCATGTTCCTTGTCTGTACTAATTATGTGAATTCTGTATATATCATATATGTTTGAAATGTATTCTTTGGTTGTCATGAATTTCACTGTTTGTCACAAATCATGTTCTAGTGAATAAATTCCTTAGTATTAAATGTATTACGATTATATCAACTTATGTTGAATTTTTATGACTATTTTTACATCATCAATGCTTTATTATATTGCCTAATTATGCTCTATTTATACCACTACCAAGAACCGCCCCTAGGGGGTTGTGACACTCCTTTTTCATGTGATATACCCATTTATTATACCCACAGGCCTCATTTAACCCCCTTTTTGGTTCTTTATACATATATATGTAGGGATGGAGGCTTGTTGGTGTATAGTTCCAGGTTGAGACAGGTCACACCCCTTGTGCAATATGTTTATTATGAATTACCTTTCTTTTGATGAAATGCACGTCTCTTGTATTGAATGAAGCAGAGACTCAACACAGGGAGACACAGTATTACAGTTATAAAAAAAAAACCATCTTGAATATGAAATTCAGTTTTTGGTAAAAAGTCACCAAAAAGATGCTGGGGAACTAAAAAGGGTGCAAAGGACAGTTTAATAATAAGGGGTATGAAGGACATCATCTAAGCGGAAAGATGAACTGAACTGAATTTATAAACCATTAAGAAGTGGAAGGACATGATCACCTTGTATAGGTGCAGAAGGGGCCCATATAGTAACTTAGACTAATACAGTGAACCACCTTAAAGAATAATTCCAGGTATCAGCATGCTTTACATACCCTGTTTCCCCAAAAATAAAACCTACCCTGAAAATAAGACCTAGCGTTATTTTCCAGGAGGGCTGCAATATAAGCCCTATCCCGAAAATAAGCCCTAATTAAAAATGCTTGTAAAATCCTATTATCCACTCTATTACAGTATTATATAATGTACAATGTGTGTGTTTCTGCAATATAATTGTGGGGAAGAGAGCTCCGGTGGATAACAGAAGTGCAGAGCAGCGCTATAACAAATGTATTTGGCACAATTATATTACAGAAACGCACACATTGTACATTATATAATACTGTAATAGAGTGGATTATAGGATTTTACAAGCATTTTTTTTATTTTTTTATTTTTTTTAAAGTGTATTTTGTGCGTGAACTCGAGAGAGAGGAGCCGGACTGCAGGAGTTGGGAGTAGGCAGACCCTCCCACCAGAGGCAATCTGCCATTCTTCTCCATGCCCCCGGATGGCAATGGCGGGTGTGAGGGAGGACCTCCCACTCACCCCGCCCTACCTGCTCCGCTTGGGAGCCTGACGGGGCCCAACGGGACCCCAACATGGCAGAGGGACTCCCCCTATGAGGAAGTGAGGGGGTCAAGCATTTTAACTCAGTTGACACTGGGGATTCCTGACAGGCAGGGAGGGAGAGAAGATAGCACATCACATGGTAAGACCTACCCCGAAAATAAGCCCTACTGTGTCTTTTGTTGGCATAATTAATATAAGACCCAGGCTTATTTTCGGGGAAACACGGTAGTTACATATATATATACATGCATAGCTCCCAACTGTCCCTGATTTCAATGGACTGTCCCTGATTTGGAACAATGACCCTCTTCCCCCTCATTTGTCCCTCATTTTGGTCTGATCCATATAGTTGTATATAAAATGCACTTTTTATCTTTCAAAAAGTATTTTTCAGTGCTAAACCTTTCATCCAATTTCTAAATGGCTGCATTTGTACATTTTAAAAGCCAATATAAAGAATAGTAGAGGTAAAAAAAAGCCCTTGTGGATTTAATTAACCTTTTTTTTTTTGGTTAATTCTCCTTTAATGCCATAAATCTATTCCCTATTTTGAAGATGCTATACCTTTTGCGCAAACCAATCAATATACGCTTAATGCGATTTTTTTTTTAGCAAAAATATGTTGAAGAATACATATCAGCCTTTTTTCAGGGATATTTATTATATCAAAAAGTAAAAAATATATATATTTTTTCAAAATGTACACTCTTTTTTTGTTTATAGCGCAGAAAATTAAAACCGTGGTCAAATACCACCAAAATAAATCTCTATTTGACAGGAAACAAAGGATGTCTATATATTAGCATTAGAGCAATAGATGGTGTCAGTAGGGCAGAGATTGGTGTTAGTAGTTTATTTTTAATATTTTTTTATTATTATTATTATTATTTTTACAATTACTTTTTTTATTTAAACACACATAGGTTGGACTTGATGGACTTGTGTCGTTTTTCAACCTCACCTACTAAGTAACTACGTAACTATTCAAATTTGTAAAACATTTATTTATTTTTTACAATATTTTCGATCAGTCCATCCGATGAGAACGGTCTGAAGGACCGTTCTCATCGGTTAACCAATGAAGCTGACTGATGGTCTGTCGTGCCCACACACCATCAGTTAAAGAACCGATCGTGTCAGAACGCGCTGATGTAAAACACAACGACGTGCTGAAAAAAATGAAGTTTGATGCTTCCAAGCATGCGTCAACTTGATTCTGAGAATGCGTGCATTTTTAACCAATGGTGGTGCCTACTAATAATCGGTTTTGACCTAACGGTTAGGAATCCATCGGTTAAATTTAAAGCAAGTTGGCTTTTTTTTAACCGATGGTTAAATAACCTATGGGGCCCACACACGATCGGTTTTGACCGATGAAAATGGTCCATCAGACCGTTGTCCTCTGTTTAACCTATCGTGTGTACGCGGCCTTAGGGAGGCTTTGGTGAAATAGCAGGGGTCCTAACAGACCCCTGATGTCTCACATTTGAGACAGAGAAAGGGACTGAGAGTCCCCAGTCCCTTTCTCTGCAGCCAAGCAGCAGGGGAAATCTGCCCAGCACAGGATGATTAGGGTGTGCCCAGGCATTTTTAAAATCAAACCCATTGCATTGAAAGTGAAGCCCCGTACACATGGCCGAGGTTCTCGGCAGAAACCAGCGAGAACCTCGCTGGGAGGCGCATTCTGCCGAGAACCTCGGCCGTGTGTATGCTCTCGGCTAGCCCCGCCTGTCGGGAAACCCGTCGAGCAAATAGAGAACAGGTTCTCTATTTGCTCGACGGCCCGTCGGGATGAATGGCTGGTTGCCTTTCCCGACGGGCGGGTCACCGATTCTGACGCCCGGCAGAGAACCTCGACGGGCGGAACGATGTTTTCCGCCCGTCGAGGTTCTCTGCCGTGTGTACGGGGCCTAAGTCATGTCCCTTCTGCTGATTTTTTTTTTTTTTACTTAGCGTAGGCTTTCATGAAAGGTACCGATTTAAATATATTAAAAATGACTTATGAAATTACAGTAACATGTTAAGCATTTATGAAATGTTAGTGATTAGTGCCTCTGGTGAGATGACAGGTTAACTCAAACATGTTTATTATAAATTGGCCAAAATGCTGCAACAACACTTAAGCCAATTAACAGGCTACATCCAGGAAAGAATAAACATACAAGTATGTGAAATCACGCCACTCTTACACATATTTCTTTTGTTAGATTTAATACAAACACATTTGCTTTTGGCAGACAATTTCCATGTGTGTTTGTGGCATCTCATAGTCATCCACTGTCATTAAAACAGTGTTTTTTTTTGCCAGCTAACCCTAGCTTTATGACTTCTCGAAGACCTACGTGGACATGAAACCATAGGACAGTGTTTCCAGTAAACAAAATGAAAAAAAAAAAAAAACATGTTTCATTTCAGTCCAAATAACTAATTGGACCCAAATGTGAAACTGATACAAATTTTAATGGGCCTTTCGGATTCCAGAGCCTGAAGCTTGTCACAGGTCCAAAACTGTCGAGCGGGATTAAATCCTGATCTATCGAGCACATGAAGATTTACTGTAGGTAAGCAGAAGAAGCAGCAAAATTTCTTTTTGTAAACCGATGCTATTTTTTATTGCAAAAAAATAAAAAAATTCAAGGGCTGATTTAGACTACCACACACTGCACAGCAACACATTCGAACGGAAACATGCAAACGCTGCCTTTGGATGCAGCCAGAGTTGGCATTTCTGCTGTGGCGACGCACAAACTGGTCACATGTAATTGGCCAATTTGGAAAGAAGAAATTATCCTGAACTGCCGCAGTCTGGTAGGGGATTTATTGAAACAAAATTAACAAAGGATAAAATCCAAAACAGTATAATGTCCAAAAATTCATGCAACACTGCAATCAAGGGTAGGGAGTGGACACAGGGGACAAAAAAGGCTAACAGGTTTCACATCATGGATAGATGCTTACTCATAGCTGGACACGTTGTATGCTGCCAAAGCATAGTGTTGCTCTGCGCCAGTTGCCTTTAAACGCACGGAAACTATTTGTACGCAAACTTCCATGTGAATGTAGCCTTAAAGTGGTTGTAAACCTCAGACATGAAATATCAACAAAGCATATACTTCTATAGTGTGTACTTGTTTTAAATAAGAGCACTAAGTGTAATTTCTCTCTGCTGCTTCATTCCTTCTCTATCTACTGTATATGAGTCACCAATGACAAGCTGGTATGCACTGATTGCTGGCACTGGTGGGCACTGATTGCTGGCACTGGTGGGCACTGATTGCTGGCACTGATTGCTGGCACTGGGGCGCTTTATTGTAATTACCTGTCTTGCTGTCCCCTGCGAAGAGATGCCTCTGATCGTCTCTCTTCGCAACACACTCTGTCAGTGTGAGGCGATGAGAGACGATTAACGACTTTTTTTTGGACACAGCGATCACAAGGTTAAAGAGCCGCGTCTGGGGCTTATTACAGAGATCGAGGTCGTGTATGATATGTCATATGACGTCCATCCAGAATGAGAGCCTCACACTGACTGAGTCATTTGACCCTGGGAGCGGGCGGCAAGTGATTAAAGAAGATTATTAGGTATGGATATTTTTACATAGTTACATTGGTCCAGCTTTGACCAATGTATGCATTCACCATGCCTATGGAAGCTGAAAATAGGCAACTGTGTTAGGCACCACTACTCCAGTGATCTCCACTAGCTCCCGGTTCCTGTGCGGAATGGCTGCCCTGCTGCGTTCTGAACACAGGAGCTTGCCTGCCCAGAAGAAGCACTTTGAATAAACACAATGAATGCAAACCATTCTCTGATTGGACAATGTGATGAGAAGGGGCAACAATGTCACGCTCTCCACCTAGTCCAATCAGAGAATGTTTTGCATTAATTGATAAAACGCTGAATTGTGCCTATGCCCAGTGGCTGACCTCCTGGGTTCAGAATGCAGCAGACTAGCTACTCGGCATGGGACCCGGAAGCTAGTGGAGATCATTGGAGTAGTGGTGCCAACTACAGTGATTTCCTGCTTCTAGAGAGAGCCCACAGGTATAGGAAATGCATAGTTACATTGGTCCATGCTGGTAAAAATATCCAATTCAGTAAGGTAATGGTAAGGTAATGTATGACATTACAGTTAAGTTGGCATGGAAACCAAGGTTGTATGATGCAAGGTGTATTTAAATATCATCAGCTGATCTGGATGTCAGTAGGGAATTTTAGTTTTCATGTGATCAAGGGGACAAGACCGGTGCTCCGCTACATCTGGGCAACTGTACATATGTGTGTAAATAAATAAATAAATATATATATATATATATATATATATATATATATATATATATATATATATATGTATATACAGTACAGACCAAAAGTTTGGACACACCTTCTCATTCCAAGAGTTTTCTTTATTTTCATGACTATGAAAATTGTAGAGTCACACTGAAGGCATCAAAACTATGAATTAACACATGTGGAATTATATACATAACAAAAAAGTGTGAGGCAACTGAAAATATATTTCATATTCTAGGTTTTTCAAAGTAGCCACCTTTTGCAGCAGCCACATCTCTAGAACAACTGTTAAGAAGAGACTGTGTGAATCAGGCCTTCATGGTAGAATATCTGCTAGGAAACCTGTCAGGGCATTAGAACTGCCCGTTCGCGGCCGTTTACCGCGGGCGCGCGCATGCGCGACTCGGGCGCGCGCGTGCATGTATTAGGCGCGCGCGTGCGCGGTATAGGCGCGCGTTGCGGGCGCGTTGCGGGCGCGCACGGACACACTCCCCATCCGACCAATCAGTGGCTTAGGCGGGCTATTTAAGCCAGCCTCTTCCTCCTGTCTGGTTGCTGGCTTGTCACAGCTTCTAAGTGAATCTGATACCTACTCCCTCTTGATCCTGATCCTTTGACCTTTTGGCTATTGTTACCAGACTGCTGCTTCCTCCTGCTCCTTGACCTTTGGCTTGAACTATCGGACTTCCTGATTTCTCCAACCCTCCTGACCACGGCCTGTTTCCTGGATTAATCTTCTGCTTGCTCCCAGCTCCAGCTATCTGGACTTCCGGACTATCTCTGTGTGCTTCCTCAGCTGACCTCAGTGACCTGCTTCCGGATCAGTCTCTGCTCCACGGATCCAGTCTACGTCCACCTGTCGGTACCGGTGCCTCCCGGTGCGTCCGTCCCCCTGTACCCACTCCAGGGGGCGGATCGCGCTAGGTCGCAAAGGGAGCCGCCCTCAGCATCTTGGCCTTGGTGAGTTTATCCTTAACTACCGTGATAAAACCACTGCTAAAGAAAGGCAACAAGCAGAAGAGACTTGTTTGGGCTAAAGAACAGAAGGAATGGACATTAGACCAGTGGAAATCTGTGCTTTGGTCTGATGAGTCCAAATTTGAGATCTTTGGTTCCAACCACCGTGTCTTTGTGTGACGCAGAAAAGGTGAACGGATGGACTCTACATGCCTGGTTCCCACCTTGAAGCATGAAGGAGGAGGTGTGATGGTGTGGGGGTGCTTTGCTGGTGACACTGTTGGGGATTTATTCAAAATTGAAGGCATACTGAACCATCATGGCTACCACAGCATCTTGCAGCGGCATGCTATTCCATCCGGTTTGCGTTTAGTTGGACCATCATGTATTTTTCAACAGGACAATGACCCCAAACACACCCCCAGGCTGTGTAAGGGCTATTTGACCAAGAAGGAGAGTGATGGGGTGCTGCGCCAGATGACCTGGCCTCCACAGTCACCCGACCTGAACCCAATCGAGATGGTTTGGGGTGAGCTGGACCGCAGAGTGAAGGCAAAAGGGCCAACAAGTTCTAAGCATCTCTGGGAACTCCTTCAAGACTGTTGGAAGACCATTTCAGGTGACTACTGTACCTCTTGAAGCTCATCAAGAGAATGCCAAGAGTGTGCAAAGCAGTAATCAAAGCAAACAGTGGCTACTTTGAAGAACCTAGAATATGACATATTTTCACTTGTTTCAAATTTTTTGGTATGTATATAATTCCACATGTGTTAATTCATAGTTTTGATGCTTTCAGTGTGAATCTACAATTTTCATAGTCATGAAAATAAAGAAAACTCTTGTAATGAGAAGGTGTGTTCAAACTTTTGGTCTGTACTGTATATATATATATTTAACCAACTGCCCTATCCCCTCTTCCTTGTATTTAAATGAATGTGACTTAAGATTAAGATACTGGCCATTGTTCTTTAGAATGTATTAGAAAGCCATCTAAATAGTTGTCAAAACATGTATTTTCCCCAATCATTCATAGATAGATAGATAGATAGATAGATAGATAGATAGATAGATAGATAGATAGATAGATAGATAGATAGATTAATAGATAGATAGATAGATAGATAGATAGATAGATAGATAGATAGATAGATAGATAGATAGATAGATAGATAGATAGATAGATAGATAGATAGATAGATAGATAGATAGATAGATAGATAGATAAAAAAGCCAGTTCAACCAAAAAATATGGATATATATATGGCTTTCAACCCAATTCCTTGTTAATAACTAGAAAGACCCCCCAGGACACCCATAAACTCTATATTGAATAAAAATGCCCTATTCTTTTTATAATGGACACATTCTGTCAAAAAAAGAACTCTCATAGTGATAACATTTAATACTCTGCACCCTCCCATCCCCAAATGTATTTAGATATGGATGTATTTATGGATGTGTGCATGTAAGTGTAAAATGTATGTAAAGACACACTTGGGTTGATTTACTTAAAGTGGAGTTCCACCCATTTTTTTCCCCCCAAAAAATCTTAAAAAAATAAATAAATAACTTTTACTCACCCGAAAGGGCGGTTGCTATGCAGAAGTAGCTCTTCTGCCCCTTCTTCCACCGCGGTGGATCTTCTGCCTCGTCCTCCATCGCGGTGTCTTCTGGTGAATGAGCCGTGCTGCCTTCTGGGAACTGTGTGTATCCCAGGAGGCAGCCGCCCATTCACAAAGTGCCGTGCGAGTCGCGCATGCGCAGTAGGAAACAGACAGTGAAGCCTTAAGGCTTCACTGCTTGTTTCCCTTAGCAAGGATAGAGTCGCCAGGACCGAGCGATCGCCGTCGGGGGACCGACATCGCTGGTGACTAGGACAGGTAAGTGTCCTTATTAAAAGTCAGCAGCTAGTAGCTGTAAGTAGCTGCTGACTTAAAAAAAAAAAATAATTGCGGTTGGAATCCTGCTTTAAAGTGGTTGTAAACCTTCAATGTATTTTTATAAAAATAACAAACATGCCTATTCTCATTCAATTACCTGTGACACATGTAGCACTCTCTACTCCCTCTACTTTAGGTAGGTGCTAGAAGTAGAATATTTGTAAGTGCAGGTAAATTTAATCAGGGATAGGCCTGTTTATTTTTATCTGTGTGGTCTGGAAGTGGCTCAGAGTAGGCTGGCGACTCACAGATAGCATTATATTTTGGTTACCTTTATTCTGCTTCTAGAGGATTCTAGAAAGAAGGAGGGGAAGAAAGGTGGAGCTGTCTGGGGTGTCTCAGGGAGCCCTGACCAAATCCTAACTAGGATTGGCAGGGGACAGGTCTCCCTGATATACCTAGGGTCAGCTTAGCTGTGGAGGAGTTGTCAGGTGGAAGAACTGGGAGATGTAGTACTAGCTGTCGTGGCCTTTGAGGAATCTCCCCAGTCTGGGGGAGTGGGGTGTGGTTGACCTTGAGCTTGAAACTCTGTAGAGGAAGGGACCCTCATACAAACCACTGGGGTGTCCTGACCAGGAGCATGAGAGGACAGTGGACAGTGGAAGTGCCCAGGAGGGATCCACCTGGTGTCGTGAGTGGCAGGCACAGTCAGGAGAGCTGGGGAGGCATGCCGGAGCGGACTGGGAATGTGCAGTCTAAAATGGATGTAGAGCCAGCAGGAGAGACTGTGATGCCATGGGCAGTGGAGTCGGGTAGCTGCAGCCAGGAGGGCTGGCAGGGCCTGAAGAGGGATTGCTGGGATCCACCATAGGACAGCTAGCACTAAAGACTTTCTATGCAATTTTTGCTGCACTAAAAGGAACCCGCGGCCCCTGCTTGCAAATGGCCATCTCTGAGGCCTGACTGAGTCAGTGTTGGGCCTAACCATTGCTAGATGTGCCTGGAGTCAAGTGCAGGAGAGGCAGAGAGTGATAGTCTACAAGCAAGTGTTGTGCAGGAGAAGTTTGAAAAAGTGTTGTGTACAGTGAGTGTATATAGTTCTGTCCCAAATTGACTGTTCTATAATTCTTCTGGGCATCCCATGTATTCCTATCCAAGTTCAAATCCCTCAATAAAAATACAAAAACAACCACATGTACCACAACCACATTGTCTCAAAAGTGACTGGTAAGTGAATGTCGGGCTGGAACGGGTGACAGATGGACTACAACTTTCAGTAGCCCCTACAGGGGTACCGCTACACAAAAAACGAGCAGACGATTGGTTTCTATGCAGAGCAGCACCAGAGCATGCACTCTCAAGTTTTAGTAATCAACCCCACTGTCACCTTGCCCATGTAGGACAAAAGCCCTCCTTCCCCAGTTATATTCACTACCAGCACTCCCTCTTGGCCCCTATCTCTGCTGCAACCGACAATTAAATCTAAGGTGTAAGCTGGTGTCAGGGGCTAAAGATGGCTCTAGATGGGTAGAAATTTAAATGAAAATTCTCTGTAAAAGTCTTAGGAATATTTATACGAAAATTCTCAGAACATTTAAATGTCATTTGAAAAATGTTGTTGGCTTTTAACATTTGATTTTGGAATTAATGGACGTTACTGATTAAAAACCACATACACTGTTAGAAATGTCTTGTGTTGAGAAAAAAAACTAATTTTTTAGTCATTGTGGTCAAAAACAAACATTGATTTGACCCCACTAATGATTAGAAAAACAAACAAACTTTCTTGGAACATTTAAGTGGAGCAGTGATGTCACTCTCCAGGTCTTGTGACAGTGATGGGACCTAGCAATTGGCTGCAAGACCCGAGAACTGTCACATGGGAGGAGGGCACACGCTTCCCCAAACCCAGGAGCACTAGGTATCAATGCCGACTTCATCAAGAAAAGAATTGTGAGGAAGCACTGGTAAGGTGAGGATAACTGCTGGAAGGGAGGGGTGCCTTTAAAAAACCATTGTTACTTTGGGCCACCCAATGGAATATTTACCCTCACCCCTTGCTTTGGTAGGAAGTTGAACTATAAACGTTTAACAGACACATCACTTTTAGTTACTGGTAAAAACAGAGAGGATGAATCTACCTACACAGACAGTAATACAAACCTAACAGGGGTCATAAACTTCCCTGCTCCATTCAAAAACTAATGCAAGTTTTGGCTTTACCTATACTTAAAGCATTTTAATAAATGAAATTCTGAATTTCTGTGGTGAAATTGGTCATTTGACTGCAAAATGAATTCCACAAAAAAACACTTGTTCCTAGTTCTCGCATCTGAAAAATATTCTACAAATTATCAGAAGTGCTATCTACTGACTACTGGCCACACAGACAAGACAGAGATATGGAGACAATCCCCAACTGGCAAAAGCTAAAAATGCATATACTTCTGCTTGTAAACTAACGGAGTAAACTGAGATTCCATATATCTATACAGATAGAAGAAGATGCCTTGAGCCTTTCCCTCAGATAACGATTTCCCAGGGAGCAGTCAGGCATGATTAGAAATCTTATTTTCTTGGAAAAAAGAGGAACAACAATTATTACAAATTTCAGAACATTAATTTAACTCTTGTGTGTGTGCTTTGTCCATGCAGGGCAACACAACTAGAAAAAAAAAAAAATTTGGTTTCGTAATTTCGTTTTCGCCCAAAAAAATAAATGTATTTAGTTACTCCCGAAATTCAATTTTATTTATTTAGTTTTTCGTTAAAAAAATGCATTCGTCCGAAAATCCAAATTAAGGTCAAATCTGTCATTGAAGTCTTATGGTGTCTGTCGAATGTTCTAAGAAAAAAAAAAAAAAAAGATTCAACAGAATCTTTGAAAAAAAAAAAATTGACTCTGCATGTCTCTCTATGTCGAATCTTCATGTCTCTCTATGTCGAATCTGTCATTGAAGGCTTATGTGTCTGTCAAATGTTCTAAGGAAAAAAAAAAAAGATTCAACAGAATCTTAAAAAAAGAAAAAAAATTTGACTCTTCATGTCTCTCTATGTCGAATCTTTTCTCTCTATGTCGAATCTTTTCTCTCTATGTCGAATCTTTTCTCTCTATGTAGAATAATATTAGACTAATAAAGTTAAGCTTAGACACATTTGACCGCAACGAAAACGAAAATAAAGCATTTGTTTATGTCGGATCCTACGTTTTTCGTTTTCTGTGCTTTTATTATTGTTTGTTAAAACGATAACGAAAATACCTGAAATTCAGACGAAAACGAATGCACATTCACTTCATAGCCAGCCCCCGCAACGTTTCATACTTACCTTCTCTTTACTCTCTAGCTACTCCATATGCTGCGGGGGACCCTGTGTGAGTTTCAAGATAGCCCCAATCAGGGCTTTAACAGAGATAAAGGTTCTCTTCCACCCCATGTGATGGATTTGATGACTTATGCTGCGTACACACGATAGGTTAGTCTGATGAAAACGGTCTGATGGATCGCGTGTGGGCCCCATCGGTTATTTATCCATAGGTTTAAAAAATAGGAACTTGTTTTAAAATGATCTGATGGTTAAAAAAATGATAGAAAAAAACGATCGTCTGTAGGTAAGTCCATCAGTTAAAAATCCATGCATGCTCAGAATCAAGTCGATGCCTGCTCGGAAGCATTGAACTTCATTTTTTTCCAGCACGTCGTTGTGTTTTACGTCACAGCGTTCTGACACGATCGTTTTTTTAACTGATGCTGTGTAGGCACGACGGATCATCAGTCAGCTTCATCGGATATCTGATGGAAAAATCCATCAGACCGTTTTCATCAGACTAACCTATCGTGTGTACAGGGCATAAGGGTCAATTGCCAATTTCCAGTTCTGTCAAAAGGACTGAAGGAGAGAAAGTCATGTGCTCCAAATATAAATTACTGGGTATAACTTTAATTCTGGCACCATATGGGTTGACAGAAGAATAAACAGAAGGTGGGGCTACTAGCCCTGTGTACATTACAAGATAAGCCCAATCAGGTGTCAACAGGGATAAAGGTTCTCTTCCCCCCATGTGCATGTATATGATGCCTAAGGATCAATTACCAAGTGCCAACACTGTCAAAAGGAAGGAAGGAGAGAAAGTAATGTGCTCCAAAAATAAACTACTGGCTATATCTCTTTATTACAGCAGCATATGGATTAAAAGAGGGATTGACACTATATTACCTACAGACTAAGACTGGGATGCCATTAAAGTTCATGTTCATATAAAAGCAGGCGTTCCAATACTTTTGGTTATATAGTGTATGTAGAAGGGTAGTGGCGTTAAAGTGATTGCGTTGCTTTGTCATGCGATATTGTATGTCAGGAAGAAAGAAAAGAAAACATATTCAGTACAACTCTGCAATATATGCACATTTCCAAAGTTCTGTTTCCTTAAATTTACAGTAAGCACGTAAATATATCAGTTGATCCTGCCAGAAATCCAGTTACCTTCTAGCCTTCTGTGCACTTTGCCTGTGCAGCACTAAAATCACAAAAAGTGTTATCAGCCCTGCCCAGTTCTCCCCTGCTGGACTACCAGAACCCCTCTCCTTTTCATGGTATGGAGATAAGGAGAGAATGAGATGTTCCATGGTCTTTCTGTCCTAGAGTGACAACACTGCTTTTTCATAGATACTGTACAGTACAGTAGTGAGAGTTGCCACCCTAAGACATGTCATAGGCAACCACTGGTGGAATGATGGTCTGGACAGCCCTTGGCACCTAATGCACACTTATGCCGCATACAAACGATCAGGCACTCCGACATCAAAACTGTGGATTTTTTTCCGACGGATTGTTCGGTCAAACTTGTCTTGCATACACACGGTCACACAAATGTTGTCGTAAATTCCCGAACGTCAAAAACGTGGTCATGTACATCACAACGACGAGCTGAGAAAAATTAAGTTCAATGATTCCGAGCATTCGTAGGATTTTTGTGCGTCGGAATTGCATACAGACGATTGAAATTTCAATGCTTAATTCAACAAGCTAAAGTTAGAAACTGATTGGCTACCATGCACAGTTTCACCAGATTCTGAGTGTTCCAGTCTTAGTAAATCCCCCCATTTGACAGTTCTTTGGCAATAGGCAGACAAGGATAACCAGAGGAAGTGGACTACATAACAACCATGAAGAATCATGTTTTATTTTCCTTTATTAACACCTTGAATTTTAGGGCTATTAGGGCACTTTAAATAAAAATTAAAGCAGAATTCCACCCAAAAATGGAACTTCCACTTTTCGGAACCCTCTCCCCCTCCGGTGTCACATTTGACACCTTTCAGGGGAGGGGGGAGCAGACACCTGTGTAATACTGGTATTTTTCTCCCACATCCTGCGGGTATCTATGCCACTTCCCATCCCCCCCGGTGTCTTCTGGGAGACACACAGGTCCCAGAAGCCAGCAGGGACCAGTGAGAACGTGCAGCGCTACTCGCACATGCGCAGTAGGGAACCAGGAAGTGAATCCGCAAGCCTCCACTTCCTGATTCCCTTACAGAAGATGGCGGCGTCTCCACCCGAGAGCGGAGGGAGAGATCGGCTTTGGGTGCCGACATTGCGGGCGCCCTGGGCAGGTAAGTTTCAATATTTTAGAAGTCAGCAGCTGTAGTATTTGTAGCTGCTGACTTTAAAAAAAAATCGGCAGAGCTCCACTTTAAGTCCGTTTGCAGGCACCAGTTGCCATTTCATCCACAAGTCCCCTTTAAATAGTTGATAAAATCTTAGTATCTTTTCCTTTGTCAGACTACTGAATACAATAAATTCAATTTTTTTCACAGTTGCTAAGCACAGCAAAAAAGTCACATTTGAGGAATATATTTCCTGACAGACAATTAAGTCAGGGATTAGAAGAATAGAAAATCTTTAAATTAGTACGCAGTTTGCTCATTGCCTCTTTTACATAAATTAACAAAAAAAAGGGGGGGCATTAATGATTTAGTGGCTATGGCCCATTAGTCGCTCATAAAGCAGGGTGCCCCCTGTTTATTTATCACTAGGAATTGGCCCTCCACTTATATCGCCCTCAGCAAATTACAGTTTCAGTGTTTTCGATTGCCTCGGGAGATCCAGAAAATTATTAATTGATGTTTTCCCCTGCTAGATATCATTACTCTTGACTTAAACAAAAAAAAAAAAAGTGAAAGAACTCAATAAGGCAGCCACTCACCGACTGAGGACGCCGTCTCCCCAAGTGCCAAGAGACACGTCTTTGCTCAAACAGCAACAATTGAGCGACTTCCTTAATATTTAACGGTATCAATTTTAAATAAGAATTTTTTTACATCAATTTTTTTTTATTATTCTTCTCTGGGGAGATTTATATCTTCTTGTCAAAATATATAAATGCACGGCAGACATGGAGGCCCTTCTGCGTTAATTATTAGCATTTTGACACTGCAGAAATAAAAAAAATTACCATGTCTCCAGTCATATTTGAGAGGTAAATTAGCCTATTTATAAAGTGGGTTAGGCTTGTTTCACTGGATGGAATGAGCTTAAACTATTGCTGCCAGTCTAGGTAGGTTTGTTGTGTACGTGTACCCTCACAATTAACTGCTAATTTGCAGCAGCAGCAAACAAGGTACTGAATAGGCCAAGTGTCCTAAAGGAACCCTGTACTTGGACAAACTACAAGGCAGACGTGGCCAAACTCTTTGGAACAGACATACATATTGAAAAAGTGAGAAAAGTTAGATGGTTTTTACAGCTCCATTTGCGAGTTCCTTATTGTGTAGCCCTGCCTGTTTGAAAGTCACTCCTCTGTTTTGTAGCCCCCCCAAGGTCCAAGGGGAAGGAGAGGTCTTTACCGACCACCTGTGGAGTCCCTATATTGGCCAAAGGCTGGGCCCCCATCCTTATCTCCATAGACCAAGCGGCTGTAGGGCCACACAACGTTTACTTAAAATAGTCTTGGCCAGGACCTCCATCTGTGCCTACATGCATACCAGTTTATTTCTATGGATGGCTGTGAGCTCCATTTGGAATACAACTCTGAACCCATAAATACATAAGAACACATGGGCTTTAGGCATAGGGCCCAACCCTAGGAGGCATGCTAGGCATAAGGCATGGGTGCACAGAGAAGAAAATAGCAGTAAGAATGCAGGTAAGACTTCACCCACTATGAGGTGGAGAGGGGTCCATAAAGTAAATCCAAGCCTGCATATATCTTTAGATGTTTTCTGCAGCACCCCACCTGACATAGATTTAAGTGAGCTGTGATATGCAAAGGTTGACACTTTAGAGACCTTGAGATAAAAAATAAGTGTGCTAATTACATATAATGAGACACAAATCAATGTGCTAAATATATACTGCAGTACATAGACATAAACTAAAAAGTATTGTCCATGATTAGTGTTGCCAACAATCACCATACAGTTCGTAATAGTGTATTGTTACAAAGTCCCATTTGGTGCAATAGTTGCTGAAAACTTATAAAAAATTCTTCCAAAGTCTTGAATGCGTGTATAGAAACTTCCACCACACTCTAATGATTTCACCCAAAAGTGCTCAATAGGTATATGCGCTTACCAGAAACACCTGACTTCTCTAATTAAAAAGAAAGTCAGAAACAGCCTTAGCAGTATTGTGACTGCAAACACATCGGTGATAACAGGATAGCTGATGTTTTCAATCCCAGATTGGATACGGTGACATAAATGTGAGAGAAAAATACTCCATAGCGTAATACTGCTTAATTTATTAAAAGTTGAAACATAAAAAAAGCCAAATGGCCTCTTACATTAAAAGGATGCCAGACCCGGCATCAAGGCTGCTCGCTTGTAAGGTAGTCTGCTCCGCTTCGATTGCAGCTACACTGCCTCGCAGCAGCATGTAGCGGCGTGCGTTCCACTCCCAGACTCCGACAACCAGATGACCGGATACTAGGCGTATCATGTGACTAGTTAAGCTACACATGTTACGAACTGTATGGTGATTGTTGGCAACACCAATCAAGGACAATACTTTTTAGTTTATGTCTATGTACTGCAGTATATATTTAGCACATTGATTTGTGTCTCATTATATGTAAATAGCGCACTTATTTTTTATCTCATCACTTGACATTTTTTATTTTGTTTACTAAGTAGCAGCTTTATCTTTTTATATATATTTTGTTTGGCGCAGAACATTTTCTTTTATTACTAGACAGGGCCGTCTTTAATATGGTTTGGGCCCTGGGCAAACATTTTTTTTGGGCCCCCCCTCCAGATTATTTTGGGCCTGGCTGGTTCACATGTATGTGTTTTGGCGGCCCTCATTTGTGCAGGCACAGCATTAATTTGAATGGGCTGCCATGCCTTCGTTTCCTGCAGAAAAAAGGTGCATTCAGCATTTTAAAAATACAGTTGCCTTGAAATCCATTCTGCTTTTGCACCGTGCTACTTACCTGCAGTTCTTGCACACACAAACGCACTGTGTTTTTAAAAGCGTGACCTAAACGTCTAAAAATGCAGCAAGTTTGACAGTGCAGGAACTGCAGATAAGTCACAGAAGACAGCAGAATGGACAGACAGTGCTGTATTTTAGTGCTTGATGGGCATAGGTGTGCGGTGTGCGCAGCCTATTACATGAGGCATGCACTTTTCTTTGCAGGAAACGCAGGCATGGTGGCCCATTCAAATGAATGGGCTTTTGTGCCTGAGCAAATGTGGGCCGCCAAAACACATACATGTGAACCAGCCATGCCCAAAATAAGCCCATCAAGCAGGTAAAGACAGACAGTAATGCCATGTGCTCTGAGGCCTTACTCAGCCTGGACTGCAGGTCTGGTCTGTGATTTAAAGAGTTCCTCTATTTTACACATGGCATGGCCTGGGGTCCCATGGTGCTAAAGCAAAATTGCTGTGACCCCATGCCATGTGTAAAATACAGGAACTTTTTAAAACACTGACCAGACCTGCAGTGAATCATCAAATATTATAAAGACTTTGGGCACACTCTACAGAAAACTTAAATTTACAATATAGATTAGCAAACAGGGACATACCTTGAGGAGCAGGACATGAAGAAGTCAGCCCTGGGAAGAGCAAACTGGGGATGTTATAAAATCACATTCTAATTCACTTTTATATACAAGCAGCACCCAGTGGCAGGAAGGGAGAAGTGCACATCTAAAGGGAAGCCAGGGGTACTATACATTTTAAAAAACTGGGAAGGGAAGCAGTATTGTCACTGGCTGCGTGCCACTGATGATTTTCAGCCTGATTTGTGGGCAGCACAGGAGCTTAACGGGCGGCAGGGCCGCCATCAGGAATTATGGGGCCCCTTACACAACTTCAGGCATGGGCCCCCTGGAGCAGAGAACCAGTGGGGGGTGCTGCCGCCTGAAATTGAAAATATATATAAAAAAAGGGGTGTAGCCATCCGGGGCCCTGGGGACATCTGGGCCCTTTAATAAAAAGAAAAAAAGAAATAAAATATATATATAAAAAATATATTAATTTTTTTTAAAAAAGGGGGTTGCCATCTGGGGACCTCTGGGCTCTTTAATAATTTTTTTTATAAAAATAAATTACAAAAAAAGGGGGGTTGCCATCCGGGACCTCTGGGCCCTTTAATAAAAAATAAAATAAAAAAATATATATTAAAAATAAACATTTATATAAAAAAAGGGGGGGTTGCCATCCAGGGCCCCTGGGGACCTCTGGGCCCTTTAATAAAAAATAAAAAAAATATATAAAAAAAAATAAGAAAAATAAACATTTATAAAAAATATAAAAAAAGGTGTTTGCCACATTGGGCCCTGGGGACCTCTGAGCCCTTTAATAATATATATATATATATATATATATATATATATATATATATATATATATATATATAGAAAAGAAATAAAAAGAAAAAAAAGAATATATATATTAAAAGAAATATATAAAAAACGTTTTTTTTTTTATAAAACACGTGGGGCCCTGGGGACCTCTGAGCCCTTTAATAATAAATATATATATATATATATAGAAAATAAATAAAAATAATATATATATATATATATATATATATATATATATATATATTAAAAGAAGTATATAAAAAAGTTTTTTTTTTATAAAACAAGTTTTTTTTTATAAAAAAAGGGGGGTTGTCATCCGGGGCCCTGGGGAACTACGGGCCCCTGGGGACCTGCATACCTCTAAAAAAAAATTGTCCCTTTAATAAAAAATAAAATAAAAATATATAAAATAAATGGCTCTTTAATAAAAAATAAAAATATATTAAAACATTTTTTTTTTTTATTTAAAATAAAAAAAAGGGGGGTTTGTCATCTGGGGCCCTGGGGGCCTCTGGGCCCATGGGGACCTCCGGACCCCTAAAAAAAAAAAAATGGGGTTGCTTTGGGCCCCCAACAGTGACAGGGCCCTGGGCAGCTGCCCCGGTTTGCCCTATGGTAAAGACGGCCCTGACTTTAGAGACCTTACCTACCTATCCTGCTTCCCATAGATTCCTTTTAGTCCATAATTATGACTGGTGAACCTACTGGGCAATAGAATGGTTCAAAAGACATGAATGGTTGATAAGTTACTCAAGGGGTAAAACTATAATTCTACCACTTTACAAAACTCTGGTTTGGCCTCACCTTGAGTATGTCATCCAGTTCTGGTCTCCAGTCCTTAGAAGGCATATGCTGGAATTGGAGTCAAGAAAAGAGCAACAAAACTCAAGCCTCGTACACACGGGCCAGAATCTCGTCAGGAAAAATATGTTGTTTTTCTTGACAAGATTCTTGGCAAGAATCTCTTGCCGCCCCAGTGAACAGACTCTCCTTTCAAAAGAACTGCGGTTTTCTTAAAAAGCAAGAATGCGGTGGCGTCATTGCGTACGACGAGCATGCGCTCGTCACATTCGATGCCGTCACCACCATCTTGCTGCACCCTACTTATGCCTAGGAAGCTACCGCACATGCGTCAAAGTAATTTCAAGCATGCGCGGGTTTCCACGGCGACAGGTAAGTATGCAGACGCTCGGGTTTCTCTTTGGGAAGCAGGCCGACAAGAATCTCGACGAGAAAATAGAGAGCAAGATCTCTATTTTTCTTGTCGAGATTCTGGGCAGGTTTCCAGATGAGAAATCTCAAATCCTCGTACAGACGCTCGGTTTACTCGGCAAGAAAGCTCTGAAAGAAGTTTTCTTGATGGTTCTTGCAGAGAAAACCGAGCGTGTGTACGAGGCTTAATAAGAGAACTGGAGGAACTCAGTTATGAGGAATGTTTACAAGTATTAAACGTATTTTCCCTGGAGAAGAGATGCTGAAGAGGGTGATATGATAACTATATACAAATATCTTAATGGTGATTCCATCATATGGAGGAAACTATTCGGTCTCGGGTCACTCACAAAGACACGTGGCCACTCAATGAAGTTGGACGAGAAGCAGTTTAACCTTAAACTGTATAAGAGGTTTTTTTTTTTACTGTTAGAGCTGTAAGGAAGTGGAACTCCCTTCCACAATCAGTGGTTTTAGCGGGTGATGTTTCTAATTTAAACAAACTCTTATGCCGCGTACACACGGTCATTTTTTGCGATGAAAAAAAACATAGTTTTTTAAAACGTCATTTAAATTGATCGTGTGTGGGCAAAACGTCGTTTTTTGTCTTCAAAAAAACGACCCAAAAAAAATTCCAACATGCTTGAATTTTTTGTGTCGTTTTTCAAAACGTCGTTTTTTGTTTCACAAAAAGTCACCGTGTGTAGCAAAAACGTCGTTTAAAACAATGTTTTTCAACCCGCGCATGCCCAGAAGCTAGTTATGAAGCGAGCTTCAATGGAAAAGAGTGGTGAACGTAACCTCGCTTTTTGTGAAAAAAACGATGGTGTGTATGCAACATCGTCTTTGAAAAGTGACGTTTCAAAAACGTCGTTTTTTACTTCACAGAAAACGTCGTTTTTTTTCATCACAAAAAATGATCGTGTGTACGCGGCATTAGATGGACATCTTATTGAACACAGTGGGTTGATTTACTAAAGGCAAACAAATTGTCCTTTGCAAAGTGCAATTACTCCAGAGCTTAGTAAATGAGGGAGAGCTCTGCTAATTTCCATCATCCAATCATGTGCAAGCATTTCCTTGCATTTGGTTGGGTATTCTGTGTAAAGTGAAGCTGTAGCTAAGCGCTGGAGCATCTGCGCACAGTCTATTTGCCTTTAGTTAATCAACCACAATATACAGGGATTTGGGAAGTGGTAGAGGCATAATACCAGCCTTCCCCCACCCCCCACACCCACACCCACACCCACACAGATTAAACTGAATGGGTTGGTGTCTTTATTTAACCTTGCCAACTATGTAACTATATGTACGTTTTTGGCAGGAAGGATCAGGGTTTTCATGTTACACAGTCGGGAAACCCAAGATTCAGGAATATTCTTCAAAATAGATGTGCTTTGTAGAGACACCTGTATTTTGCTACATCCTTATTTCTCATCCCCTTCTTTGCTATCCATCCCATCTCTCTTGGTGTGCCAACAACATTTGCTGATCGCTGCCTAAATTATTGTACCGCAGCCCTGTACATATGGCAATGCCTAGCCTTATTTCCTCCTATGGACTCAAGCACCACTAGTCCCTGCCTACTGTCTGCAAAGGAAGGGGATGTACAGGAAGCTTTGTGGTCATGAGATCACAGCAAAGAAAGAAAATAAATATTTTTTTCAAAAACACTATTGCATAAGCTAGAAGTGCAATCTCTATATAGCTCAATGTCTATTTAAAGGTTTAAATTTGGCTGTTGGAGTTCTACAGCCTAGATTGCCATTTTATTGTATTAAGGCCACTATGACTGCCTGGAAACACATATATTCAGAAAGGAAAGGTCAGAGTGCCCAGCTATTTCATTTATAGTCTGCCTGGAACCAACCAAGGATAGTGCAAATGGGCAGTTTAGTTCGTTTTTAGTTTGGCAGCTCAAGTAGGGGCAAGGAGTTACCATTTTACAGTCTTCCCTGTGTGTGTTTGCGGCTTTTTGCTTTTTGTATAGCCTCTTTTCCATTTTTTGTATAAAGGGGATAAGTTCCAGATTGCAGGTGAGCCAGGACCAAAGAGAAGAAAGGACCTTTACAAGGGTTTGCTGGGACCATCACTAGACACCGATATATTGGGACACCCCAAGGACATGGACTTTCCAAGAATGGCCTATTCTGGTTATTCCTGTTATTATTTCTTCTATTCTGGTAACCTGGGGCAACCTCAGTTAAATGTAACCAGCTTGAGAACATTATGCATCTGATACATGTTCTGCTGACTTCTTAATAAAGTTGTTTTAACTGCATTATGCCTGGACTGAAGTTATTCAAAGGGTTGCATGTTGGGTCTTGGCCTGTTCCTAGGAACCTGGGTCTTTAATAGCAATACAGGTTTGTGTAGTACCAGTACAAAGGGTTTATTCGTAAGGCAAAGAAGAGGAGGTAGTTGCAACCAAAAGGAAGTACAGCTACAGAAACTTGTCATTTGGCATGATACCAGATCCCCTGGGAATGAGATAGCAGAGATAGGTTTGACTGGTGGAGTGGCCAATGGCTCTGCATGTCCCGCCGAATACAACACATATGTAGCCATGCCAATGTAGGGGTTGTTGAAAAATGTGGTTCCCACACCACCCTACCCATCTTACAGTCACTCAGTAACACAGACCAGTCCATAGCTTGTTTTGTTTTGTTTTATTGAGGGGATTAAACTCGGATGGGTATTAGGGAATTATGGGATACCCAGGATGTTAGAACAAACAATTGTGAATTGTAGATCCATCAATTGGGACTACTACAGTATGTACACTCCCTGTACATACACCTCAATCTTCTCTCCAGCACTTCACTTGTTGCACACTGTTCCTCCTCCAGCACTTTACTTGCTGAAGACTGTTTCTCCACCAGCACTTCCCTTCCTGCAGACTGTCACTCTTCCAGACTAACTAGCACCATGTGGGTAGGCCTGACTCCAGCCAGATCTCAATGAATTGCCTTTTGACCTCGGCCCCCTGTGGTGTAGAATAGTCCAGGTGCTAGTTGTCCTCTGCTCAGGTACCACTCCCAGATAGCTCTCTTCAGGCCCTGCCAGTCAGCCTGGCTGCAAAGACCCCTTTCCACTGCCCTTCTCCACAGTCCTCTCTCCACTGATTTTGTACCCATCTTTTAAACTGCAATATCCTAGTTCTCTCGGGTATGCCTCCCCAGTCCCCCCGACTGTGCTCACTCACCAGCCGTACCGGCTGCGACCAGTTCTACTCCTGGAGACTCTCAGGCCGCGTGCACACGATCAGTCCATCCGATGAGAACGGTCCATAGGACTTTTCATGAAGTTCAATGCTTCCAAGCATGCATCGACTTGATTCTGAGCTTGCATGGATTTTTAACTGATGCTCGTGCGTAGTAATGATCGGTTTTGACCTATCAGTTAGTCGTCCATTGGTTAAATTTTAAAGCAAGTTCTCTTTTTTTTTAACAAAGAATAAATAACCGATGGGGCCCACACACGATCAGTTTGGACCTATGAAACGGACCTTCAGTCCGTTTTCAGCGGTTTTGACCGATCGTGTGTACGCGGCCTAAGAGTGTTCTCTCCCGCTGTCCTCTCCTGCTCTTTCATGTGCCTCTTATTCCAGGATCTCTTCGCTCCTCCTGGATGCACCCAAGCTGCAGCCCAGTGTCCCTCCAGACTGGGAGCTCCTCATGGGCCTGGCAGCCTTCATACTCTCTCACTCCAGCTCTTCAACCCAAAAAATTCCCACTCTCTAGCAGGGCTGACCACAGGTATTTTAAAAGGCCTTCCCCCTGCCAATCCAAGTTGGGGATTGGTCAAGGCTACCCAGATACCTCAAGCAGCTTCACCTCTCCTCCCCTCCCTCCTCTCCTTCCAGGACCTTCTGGAAGGAAGAGGGAGGTTATGGTGATGCCACCTGTCAGTCACCCAAATCTCCCTGAGCCACTCCCAGCCCAGAATGAAAACAAACAGGCTAGCCACCAGCTAGGCCTGCCAAAATTGCACTTTCCTGTCAAAAAATCCACTACCCTGACAAAAAGTGTGTATTGACTTGGGAAAAAACATCTTAAGGAACAATGCTGCACATTTAATGCACAGATGTGGCTCATTTCTAAATTGGGGAATGACTTAATGTATAAATCTTTGCATGACCTCAGCCTGGTCCCAGGCATTAGTAAGCACAAAATTGGGCAAGGTTTTACCTGTCACTTTACAAGGAAGAATGTACATGTAGGCAGCTGGTATCTGATGGGCCAGGCTGTGCCAATACAGCAATGCAAATGGAGCGGCTTCTCTTTGCCTATTACAATCCTTAATAACATCAATTAATGGAATGGGGATGAGGGGGGAGCAGCCATGTTCATTTGGGCCCCATTCTCCCGTAATGCAAATCTGTCTCTGTTTAAATTACAGGTCACCTTTACCTTAGACAGTATAGCAATGGCATGGAAGCAAAAAATACAGATAAAAATATATTTGCAATTTTGCACCAAAAAGCAAAAGTAGCAAGTGTGACGATTGTGCCTTAGGCATGATGCAACCGAGAAAGTCGTTAAGTGGTTTTTGTACCTCATTACCATAGTCACACATTGCATAGAATAACATTATGTTTTAACTCAGGGCCAGCCACAGCCATCTGTAGAATTAGATTGGTGAAAAATGCACCTGCGACACAGAAATCTTTATAATAAGAAGTCAAAATAGGAAATGTGACAGCTTGTATTATATTTGAAGACAAAACTTTTTTGAAGGAGCGTGGAAAAGTTCGAACCCCTGTTAGGTATTTATTGCTGTCTGTGGTCCCCTCTGGGGAGATGCACCCTCTGTGTTTGTATTGGAGTGGCCAGCAATAGAGGAGAAATCTCCCTATAGAAACACTTGTTTGACTTGCCAGCCTTGCAGCAGAGCTTGGAGTGGGAAAGGGGGAAGTAGCACAAGGAGCCAATCATTTGTACTAAAAAAGGAACATGATGTTGGCAGAAGGGAGTAGAGATTAACTCATCAGTGTGTGACTGGTCAGCAAAAACTTCTCTGTGCTCGATGCCCCTCCATCCAGTCTAAAAATAGGACTGATCGGACGTTAGAAACCTCTCCAGCTCATTGAAATTGAGCACATGCGTGTGTGTTGCGCTCACTCTCCCTCTAGCATCAGAGAGCACATTGCATGGACCAGGGCAGCCATCGGGTGCACACTTTCAACCACTGGGCTGAGCACGGAGGGGCTTTTGCTACAAGGCTGCTACATATAGAGGGGAAAGGTAGCACCAGTTAAGCTGGTTGAGCAGCGGTATTGTGCTGGGGATCTGTGAATGTATCAGGAATTTTTTGGGGAATGTGCACGGAAGGTGAATTAACGTAACTGTAGCAGGGAAAAATCAGGTCTCCTCTATTGGTGTCATTTTTTTCATCCAGATTTTTCAGTAAAATTGGTCTCGGCAGCTCTATACTATGGAAGCGAGAAAGGCCACTCTATGGTTCCTGGAAGGACATTAAACTGCCCTAATAGTTAGATCCAGAAGAGATCGAGGAACCTCTATTCCCTTGCTGCTCTGTGATTAACCTCCCTGACGGTATGATTATGTCAGATTTTTGCATCTCAAAGCAGTACATTGTTTTGCATAGTAATTTGGCGTTTTATATTGTAGGTCTGTAATTCTTAGGAATACTTCACTTAAAACTGTCCAAACAAGAGTCTAGTAGACATCCCGGATATAATAAAGTTTGAAATAAAAAATCATAAATTATAATATAGAAAATAACTATCTATAAATATTTTTACCAAATAATAATATAATAATAATAAAATTTATTCAATAATGTAATCAAATCAAATCAAAATCAAAAACCAAAAAATTTGCTCAGTTTCAGAATTGTCGCTGCCGTCACTTTCGGTGTCTGATGACGAATTTCCCCACAAATCACTATCGTTCAGTTCTGCAAGTGATTGTATACTATCTAAATATTGTTTACTATGGCTGTTTTCTAGCTGGTCTAAAACCACTTTTGATGTAAAGGGAAACTTTTTGGTTGCTATGGACAATCTCAAGTTTGCAGGCAGAAAGAACAGTATATATAATATAAAAGTGCATGCAGGACACTGAACAAAGCATTAGGGACAAAAGGGAGGTGAAATGAATTGATTCAGTAATGTAATCTGTAAGCACGCACCTGGAGGACATCCAATGAGGATAACAGTGCCCGCGCTCGGCTGTCATTTTACTATAGACCGGGTGGGAAGTTGTTAAGTCTTGATATGTTAGGCATCAATTTATTAAACTCAATTGGATCTTTTATTATTTACCAAATATTTTTGTATTATATTGTGTTATTTTGCACTAACATACATTTTAGTGTATTTTATCATTTGAAAGATAGCTGTGCAAATTTTGTCCAACATACAAATTGCAACAGCCACCATTTTATTTTCCAGGAACTTTGCTTTTAGAAAATATATAGGGCCAGATTCAGCAACACTTGCGCTGGAGTATTTCGATATGCGCCGCGTAACTGTGATGATGCGCCGTCGTTTCTATGTGCCCGTACCCACCAAACTAGATGCGCCCAATAACGGGTCATTTGCGACCGGCGGAACGTTCCGACGCCAGAGTATCGTCAGCGCTTAATTTCGCTGGGCGCATCAGTCGCGCCTATTGATTTCCCCTGCAAATATGCAAATGAGGGATTTTTTCCAATTCACGAACGGATTAGCACCATACGCTGGCTACATGCGCCGCGCGTATCTCGTCCGTCCGGCGCAAAGTTATTTCTACAAAAGGCTGCTTTATCTTTACTCCAGACGGTCAGAGGTCAGCAGGAGAGCAGCTACAGCAGTGTTACCGACGATAGGAGCTAGCTGAGCACCCCCACACCTCTGTCCATGCTTGTCTGTCAAATTTTACAGCCATGGAGGAAGACATCATAGGTCTCCATAGCCGAGATGACGGCTGACAGCTCCTGGCCTTTAGAGTTCAGCTTTCTCCTGTGTGTTTGCGGGGAACGGGAGCAGCCATCTCAGAACAAAAGTAACATCACTGCGGGGAAGGGGAGCAGGATATACTTTAGTGCCGGAATGGCGCTTCTACGGGCGCATTTAAACGCCCAACGGAAGGCATTGCGCTGACGTTTCCCGTGAAGTGGTGCCGACGGAAGTTGTGAGCATGCGCACAAAGGGGGCGAGTGGAGCCTCACTCACTGCGCATGCTCCGTGGTTGATGCGCTGAACGTAAGCCTCTGCGCTGGGCTCCGCCCATCATTTACATATGATCACACCCACTTCCCCTTGCGTCAGGGTTACGCCAGCGCATTATCGTTACTCTGGCGCAAGTTTACGCGCAACTGCTATGTGAATAACAGTACTTGCGCTGAAAGGGTCGTCAGAGTAACGTAAATGAGAAGCGTTACTCTGGAGCAAAGATGCTCTGATCTACCTGAATCTGGCCCATAATGTTTGGGGGTTTTAAAGTGGATGTAAACCGTTACATTTACCCAATGAACAGTCTCAGATGATACACAGAGATGAAACAAATCTCCCTACATACATTTTATGTGTATATCTGCTGTCTTCATCTTTATATATTCTTTAGAAAGTGCACATCCTGATAGAGTTTTTCTTTTATTGTTCAGCAGTGGGAGGGGATTCCTGACATACAGCCAAGACAGCTGATTGGAGGAAAGGCACACACCCCCACTCCACATAGGTAGAGACTTTGCAGAGTTGTGCTGTGACAAATGAAACAGTTAACAGGTTAGAGCTACAGAGGAGATCTTTTGCTAGAATTGTTGCTCTCGCTCTGACAATCGCGGCGATACCTCTTATGTGTGATTTAAACACCATTTACATATGCAGGCACGACTTACACATGCGTTTACTTTGCTGCGTGGAACTTAAAAAATGAAATACAATTCTGATCACTTTTATTGCTGTCACAAGGAATGTAAACATCCCTTGTGACAGTAATAGGTGGTGACAGGTACTCTAAAAGACCCCAAATCCCTCCTTTGCACTTAAAAGTATTCAGATCACCAAAATTGGCAATTCTGAATACTGTCATTTTTTTTAACCACTTGAAGACCGAGCCTCTTTCTAAGATTTGGTGTTTACAAGTTAAAAAAAACATTTTTTTCTAGAAAATTACTTAGAACCCTGGGAAAGTTAAGTAATTTTCTAGCTGTGTGAAAGGTTAAATATTTAAGTAGTTAAAAACATTTGTTCCACATGGTTTCATGCAGCTTGGTTGAAAAGAAGACACATGTCCACGGCGTTCAACCAAAAATAAAATAATGAACTAAAAAGATACTCATGGTTTCTAGGCCTATATGACATGAAACAGGCTTTGAAATTACAAGCAACAAAATGGCTACCCCGCTGTATAAGGCTCACAGGCCGTGATGTCCATTTAGTTGTTCGCCATCTGCGCCGTGCAGAAATTGCTGAGCTCATGTTTTCAGTAAGGAGCTGATAAGATGATATCTATTCTCAGTAGTGGCTACACCAGCCTTGTTCACAGGTCTCTTCTGAGAACACAAGCGTTTCCTGTTTCCCCAGGTTGTGCAATAGTTGAGGCTCTTGCAGCAGTTTGTCCTACTTAGTGTAACAGCCAGGCCGATCGTACGGGCCGATAGGGAAACTTGGTTCACAGGGGAGCTAAAAAAAATGTGAATATCCTGTCTTCACTCCCCTCAGCAGATAGTTATTCTCTTCAAAGGATACTTCACCCTCCTTAGTCTTACTGTGGTCTTTGTGGTTAAGCCAAGAAGCAGTTAGACCCAAACATTTTCCTCCAGTAACAGTTGCAAGGCATTGCATAGCCACAGATAACAGTGCAAGATTATATAATATACATACACATGTCAAGCCAGGTACTTTAAAAAAAATGATCTATATCATTATAAACACAATACATTTGGTGTAAAGAAAAAAAAAATCACAGAGAATCAGTTGTGTTATTTAGTAAAGCCAAAAAAAAAAAAGGCTTCAATGTGCAAACATTTTTGACAACCATTCAGAACTCATCTTGTACTGGTTGAAGTGTAACTTAAAGTGGGCCCTGCAGCTAAAATACAATATTCCCCTTTAAGAAAAGAAGTATAAATCTGGCCATACACTAGTACATTTACAAACAAACGTTTGTGCAAAAATGAATATGAAAATTTTAATTCCAAAACTTTTATAACTTTTATTTGCTTTTAACATTCGATTTTCCCTGGGGCAAGACCCAGGTTCTCAGACGTTTTACGACAATGACTTGCATATTAGGCTTTAAAATGAGCACTTTTGAATTCGAACGTTCGAGTCCCATAGACTTCAATGGGGTTCTAAATGTTTGCGCGAACGTTCGGTCCGTTCGACGGTTCTGGTGCGAACCGAACGCGGGGGTGTTCGGCTCATCCCTAATGTGTATTGTATTTCTAAGGTGGCTGCCTCTACATATTTATCCCACCTAGGTGGGATATAAATGGAATGGAAAAGTTAGTAGATGCTGGCGCCTGCCTAAAAAATCCTGTATATGTAATATATGAGTGTATTATCCTGTGACGTGTTGAATTCTTACATAAATAACATCAATAAAAAATAAATGTACCTAGTTTTTAATAATAAAGGCAAATACTTTGTTAACGGTATCACTATTGGGATCATTCTTCTTTTTGTATATGAGTCAAACGCTGGAAATTAAAAGAGTAACACAGGGGAACAAGGAATTGCCAGAGTGCAGCACAGGGCATACACTCTGAAAGCTTTCCACTCCAGGAGGGGGGTAGGATCTGGTGAGTGGGGGCCACATCAGAGCACAGAAGAAGGGGGCACAGTGTGGAACATGGCAATAGTGTTTGAAACTGGCACAAAGCACTTTGTATGCAACATTCAGCACACAGCACAAAGCACTTCTATGCGACACTCAGTACTTTAAAATCGCACATGGACGAATTATTTAATTGTAATTATATTTTTATATAATATTTTTCATTTTTATTTTTTATTTTAACAGCACCTTCATGTACACTTATATATACAATCCAGTATGAGTTTATTTATTAACGGCTTGCTGACTGCTCTGCGTACTTGTACTGCAGCTTGGCAGCTCCTCTGGGCAGAATCACAGAGGCAGAATGGCAGTCTGCCTATGTAAACAAGGCAGATTGCTGTTCTGTTAGTAGGGAAGACAGAGATCCTGTGTTTTTGCTGAGCTAAATCAAAAGGACAGTTCTTCTATTGTTATTGTTACTCTTGAAGTTGGACCTCCAATAATATATTTACTTATTCAAATCCATAAATCAGATAACAAAGTGACAAGTTGTGAAGAAAAAGAGGGGTACAAGAAAGCCCATCAGTATGTCTTATAGGCAAGTCCCATGTTTTTTAATATGACCTGGATTTTTATCTAATCTGGAAATCTGCAGGGGCAGCCAGTGGAACCAGACAGTTTCTGAAAAGTAAACAACTGCCACATGTGTGTGCAAACCAGTTAATAAACCAAATCAACCAAGTGACAGCCTATGTTTCAGACACAGAGGAAAAAGTAAATGCCATAGCAAAATGTGACTTTTACAGAGAGAAAAAAACAGACCCCACCAGGGAGCCATTTTACAATTAAGAGTGTCATCAAATTAACAGGCGTGAGATCTGGAAGTCTAAGTGTAAAAAGGATCCATGCTATTGAGCAGGCAGCACCAAAATGCCAGCTGCTGATCAGATAGCCCTGGGTGGTGAATCACTCTCTGTGTCACAGTTTGACGAATTCCCTTACTGTTACTGTTTGCAGGTAGGACGAGCCGTTATACTCCAAGGTGCAACACCGGAGAGTGAGATAAAGAAGAACTTACTAACTCATGCCAGGCCTGGTACACTTCATTTATAAGATGTAGAGGTAGCATATCAGAAATGTTGTATACTACTGTACATGTATTATGCTTATTCATGTTTTACCACTTATATGAAACCTATTTATAGCATTGGAATATTAGAAATGTGTTGCTTTTACAGTTTTGGGGACTAGACTGAGTGAAGAAACACTGTAGAGGGTCAAATTTGTGCAGGGAAATATCAATTAATTAAACTGGATTTTTAAAATGAATGTATCAGAGCCTGATGGTCCTAATTAGTGATGACCTTGGGTTCAGTCTGAACGCAAGTTCATCCAAACCTTGGAATTAGCTGTCATTGTTGGGCCAATGAGCTGTGGACAAGACATTCCCGTCCTAACAGCTGACATACACAACGGGGTGGGGATGCTCATGCCATGTGACCATATTAGGTCCATATTATATTGACATAATGTAGCATGCTCCTAGTGTACACTAGGCTGCTAGGTACATGTTATTTAGTTCCTATATAATCAGTGGAGAAGGGGTTGATTATTTGGGGCATTTCAGTGTTTGACAGGCTGCTGTTCTGTTGCTCCCCCCTCTCTTTTAGATGATTCTAGAAGTATAGTGGGAGGAAGAACAGGCAGCCTGAATATTATTTTGATTTTTGCCAATCCCTGCGTAAGTGTGCCCAGAAGGTGGTGGGAAAGCTCATAAATAGTCTGAGGCCTTGTACACACGACTGTTTTCCTTGACAAAATCCATCAAGAAATGGTGGCAGAGCTTTTTTTGCGAGGAAAACGGTTGTGTGTATGTTTTTCATTGAGAAAACTGTCATGGATCTCGACGAGAAAAAAAGAGATCAAGTCTCAATTTCCTCGTTGTGTTTCTCGTCAGGCTGGTTTACGACGAGAAACATGTTTGTGTGTATGCTTAGAAACCTGCTCAAAATAAGCATGCTCAGAATAAAGTATGAGACGGGAACGCACCTTCGGTAAAAGTAGCGTTCGTAATGGAGATAGCACATTCGTCACGCTTTAACAGACTGAAAAGCGTGAATCGTCTCTCATGCGGTAACACGAGATTAGCAAAAGCAGCCCCAAGGGTGGCGGCAGTTGAATGAAATTTCCCCTTTATAGTGTCGTTGTACGTGTTGTACATCACCACATTTGAGAATTACGAGATTTTGTCTTGACAGTGTGTACGCAAAGAAAGCTTGACAAGATTTTCGACAAGCCTGACAAGGAACTCGTCGAAGAAAACAATGTTTCTTTTATGACGAGTTTCTCGGTCGTGTGTACAAGGCCTTAGGCATAAGCAGCAGAGTCAGAGTTTCTCGGTACAGTCCTACTGGGGCTTTGTTGCCAGGGGAGATTTCTGGAAGAATCAGTGAGGAAGACACCGAGGTCTCAACTAGGCCTAGCTGGTTGGCCTATTCTCAAGATTAAAACCAAGGATCAAGTAGGCTCTGGAGAAGCTCACTGGAGAGAGTCAGGGGGAAGTTGGTGATATAGAGTCCAGCTGTCCCATGGTGGTGTGAGTCTACATCTCCCCCTGTGAAACAATGCAAGAAATTCTGTGTGTGCTTTGAGGGGGGAAATAGGACCAATAATTCCAGTGGCTGTTTAGGGGGAGTGCTACACTAATATTGCCACTCAGCCACATGAGGTCAATGTCATTGACCTAGTATGGCCATGTGACTATATTAGGTCAATAATATTATTAACATACTTGCCCCTTTGTATAAGTGCAGCTGTGGGGTGGGAAACCTCCAGTGCAGGTCATCTCTAATCCTAATACTGACATAGACTTATAAATAATAAATACAGTAAAAAGGTATATTCTATATAGAAAATAGATACATTTAAGTGGATTATTACATTTGCAACATGTGCTTAACACTGTTGCAGGAGTTGCAGGAGTTTCAGGCTGAAACTGTGGGGAGGGAATGATTCTGACCAGTGTCTAAAGATAACAAGGTCTAGGAGATTAGGATACAATATAATCATTAATTGTTGAACATGTATATGGCTGTTAAAATACAAATGTATAAAGACATGGCTGGCTTGTGCTGGGTAACCCACTTTTGAGGTATGGAATTGGACAAAACCCATTGAGTGGCCAAGCAAATAACGTCATTACACCAGTACAGAGAAATTCATAGTAATTGGGAGGTAGAGCCTCTTGCCCAACCACCAATTGAAGAATGTAAAACATCATTTGAGTAAGGGAGAGTATATATTACGCTACTGAGTTAAAGAGAAATATGATGTACCTTCATCCTATTAATTCTACAAAAACAACTATGAAATTGAGACAACCTTGCACTCTCATGGTACGGTATAGACTTAAAATGCTCAAACTGCTTTTTATACATGTTTCGCGGGAGACCCGCTTCTTCAGGGGTATATTTCAGAGAAATGTTTCTTCTAAAAAGAAACATACACATAAAAAATCTTTATATAACAAGACATGATAATTTTGTATGTGTACTGTATGTTTTTTTTTTTAGAAGAAAGGTTTCTCTGAATTATACTCCTGAAGATGCGGGTCTACACGAAACATGTAGCTGGAAAAAGACAAATATCCAATCCCTCATTGTGGGTTGACACATGATACATCTATTTCTTTCTAGTTCACATCAGAGGAATCTATTTGTTTAAGGTTTTTCCCCATCATTTGATATTTTGTACTTCCATTATGTCATATGTTTTCCCCTTCTGAGTATCTTTTAACCACTTAAGTACCGGAAGATTTTCCCCCCTTCATGACCAGGCCATTTTTTGTGATACGGCACTGTGTCGTTTAACTGACAACGGTCGTACAATGCTGCACCCAAACAAATTTTACTTAATTTTTTCCCACAATTAGAGCTTTTTTTTGGTGGTATTTGATCACCAATGCGGTTTTAAAAATAGCGACAATTTCGAAAAAATATATATTTATTTTTTCACTTTTTTCTATAACAAATATCCCCAAAAAATATACATAAAAAAAACTATGTTCTTCCTCAGTTTAGGCCAATAAATATTCTTCTACGTATTTTTGTAAAAAATTGCAATAAGCGTATATTGATTGGTTTGCACAAAAGTTATAAGGCCCAGATTCACAGAGCGATTACGCGTGCGCAACTGCTGTTGCGCGTGCGTAAGTCTAAATGTGCGCGTCCGTATAGTTGCACGCGATTCACAAAACAATATACGCCAGAAATCTACGTTTTTTGGTCCGGCGTAATTGAGTTAGACATTCGCTTCCCTTCGCGCAAAACTGCGCTAGACACACCATTGATTTGCTAGTCAAATATGCTAATGAGGGAGTTACGGGGATTCACAAAAAAACGCAGTTGCTGCGCAGGCTACGCGATGTGCGCAACAGCAAAATGTTCTGTCTAAAGTTAGAGGACCTAAAAGCTGGTCTAAATTTTGAAAAAAAGTCTAATTGTCAGATAAAGCAACACTGTTAGTGAGGAGTTCAGCAGTCACACGTGTTGCCCAACAATCTGTATGCCAACATGCCAGGGGCATCGTCGCGCATAGCTATACTACTGACTTTAGATGAACAAAGAAGGAGGAGGGCACGGAGGATGGCACTAAGGAGGGCACGGGAGATGTTTTTTTTTTTTTGCTTATATAAAATTTACAATTTAAATTAATCTAATACAATATTATTATCTGATACAAGCCCCTCACTCTTCACTTGATATATCACACACGCATAGACATCTTTGGCATGAGTGATTCTGAGGTGTCTCGCATCTTCAGATTCACCCTCATGCCATCATGGAATTACCACAACCTTGCAGGAGGACATCACCAGCCCAACACATGGCACCACCCATGACACCCATGACAGCTACATATACAATCAGAGCCCCATCCCCACAGATTTCAAACAGAACATGTATGGGGACAGCTGGCTGGTTGGTGAGTGACATGGGAGTCAGGCATTACTATCACCTCCCGTGATGCACACCTCACAAGTGGCACATGCATGACTAACATCCTCCTGTCTTTTCCCTTCAAGGTGACTCTGCATATGCACTGGTACCCCATCTCATGACCCCATCTCATGCCAGCTCACATTATGCATCTTTGCACGTTAAACACACACATTAATCATGGCACAATGAGAATGCATGCATGCACACCACTGTGGTCCCTAGCACACACACCCCACATCCTCATCAAATTGGATTGGCACCAGTCCACCATGCAAGACTGGTGAGCAGTAACGCCACGTCAAGGCTCCAATTATGTCACTGTACATTCATACACCATTCACACGGACCTGGGAATCACTTCTCCCTGGTCCTGGGGAACCCTTCTCCACCCAAATTGAGGATGACACCCCTTTTCCAGCAGGAATGTCACCCCCACATTCAAACATCATTCACAACCCAAAATATGCCAAAAATGTCAGCCAAAAAATCAAAAAATGGATAGAAAAAAAAAAAGGCAGAGAACAAACAAAAAAATGCTTTCAAACCAAAAAAAGGGGAAAAAAAAAATTAATGCCCTCTGCCTGAGCCACGCCTGGGGCGCCCCCGGCCACGGCCCCGGACCCTCAGGGGAGACGCATGGGGGAGGGGAAAAGCCGGGGAAGGAGGAGCAGCCCCTGAGATCTGCCCACCTGGCGGCCTGCCCTCCAAGGCCACGGCTATTCTGTCCAGGGCAGCACCAAGTGTTGCCGTGTTGCCCTGGATAGCCTGGGTAAGGGCCCTCACATCCTGCCCAACGCCTGCTGCTGTAGTTTGCAGGTCATTTAGGCAGGTTGTGGAGGCCCGGGAGTGGGAGTCCAGGTTACCCAGGCTATCGTTAATGGAGGACAGGCTCTGATCCACCCGCCCCATAGTCTGGCAGAGCTGTCTCAGAAGGCGGGTCTGGGTGGCCAGGTTCCTTCTCAGACAGGCGGGCAGGAGATTGGGCGCCCCCCTGGTGCTCTGGGATGACCTCCTGGCTCCAGCTGATGGTTGTGGCCGGGGAGAAGGGGAGGCCCTTGTGAGGGGAGCCATGTTGGGGGAGGAGGGGGGGGGGGCTCACCCTTAGGGAGGGCAGGCTTCTTGCAGCCAGAGGGGAAGAGTCCGCAGAAACCAAACGTCCAGTGCCTGCCATGGACTCCTCCTC
Organism: Rana kukunoris; assembly: GCA_029574335.1. Lineage (NCBI taxonomy): Eukaryota > Metazoa > Chordata > Amphibia > Anura > Ranidae > Rana > Rana kukunoris. Next base: position 110,091,609 of record CM056059.1, on the reverse strand, counting down.
CTCATGATTCTCCTCCTCCTCATGATCGTCCTCCGCATGATCCTCCTCCTCCTCTTGTTCCTCCTCCGCGGACTCTGGCCTTGTTGGGGGGGCCTCATTAGGCTGCTGTCCTGGCGTTGGAGCGGTCAGGCCAGATGGCCCTGCACCCTCCTGCACATCTGTGGATGACACAAACCATTCACAGGTTGGAGGATCCACACACTTGCCACATATTCCCTTTCACCCCCTCCCCCACACATGCTACACACCTGAGAGAAATAAAAACCTTACCTGGCACCGCGGGGACCGGACTTGTGTCAAAGCCTGGCAGGCCCTCCACTTCATGCCGGTGAAAGGTCAGGGCCACCACACGCTCCGTCGCTGTAAATCTAACCCGGCATGGTGGGCCCCCTCCTGTGCCCCTGGCATGGGCATTTATTGCGGCCAGTTTTTTTTTCACCTCACGCCGGAGGTCATTTATTTTCTTTTCAATCCCAGAGCGGGTCCGTGTCTCCCCCTCCCCCGATGAATTGACCTGCTCCGTGATCATATCCAATATCTCCCTCCTCCTGGCCGGGGTGGTGGTGGCACTCTGCGGGCCGTGGAGAAAACGCCCATAGTCGGTAATGGCCCGGGCAAGAATTCTTTTTTCCCCCACAGTAAAATTGAGCTTTCTTTTTCTCTCAGTCATACTTCCAAACAAACTCACTAGCAGTCACCAAAAATCTGTCACAAATACAAGCACAACCAATCAGACAAGAACACACACAAAGAGAAAAAGAACACCCAAAAATCACAATAGCACTCAGCAAGAAACAGACACAAAAAAATCAGATGAAAAAATAAAGCAAGAAAACAAACGCTCAGAAATATATCAATCAAACAAACAGTCTCAAACACTTATCAAAATACACTTTCACAAAACTACCAACAAGCACTAGATCACACAGAACACTAATCTCACAACTACAAAACACACTCTAACGAACAACAGAGCAAAAGCACTTGATTCAATGGGAAGGGACACAAAGGGATGTACTTTTGCAATGGAAGGGCGTTTGTGTGTGTCTATTTATGCTGTCTGCGTAGTTCACAACATTGCCCTAGTCCATTTCCAATTTCACTGATTGCGCCGCTCCCGAGTTGTGAGCATGCGCACAATGGAGCTGACATGGTTTCCTTCACGCGCGCATGCGCGAGTCGGCCGGCCCTTCATTTGCATGGGGTCACGGCTCATTTCAATGTAACACGCCCACGTCCCTCCCAATTTGTATTACTCCTCCTTACGCCTCAGGAAAAAACCTTACGCTTGCGCAATCTCTTGCGTAAAAGCTACGTGAATCGCCGGATTACGCGGCTAGATTGCGCAAGTCTAACGGAAAAGTGGTGCGCTACGCCGGAATGATAATGCGCCGATCTACGTGAATCTGGGCCATAGTCTCTACAAAATAGGGAATAGATTTATGGCATATTTATTATTATTATTTTTTTACTAGTAATGGTGGTGATCTTTGATTTTTAGCGGGACTGTGACATTGCGGCAGACAGATCAGACACCTAACTGACATTTTTGACACTTTTTTGTGAACAAGTCACATTATTACTGCTAAAAATATGCACTGTTATTGTACTAATGACACGGGAAGGGGTTAAACTCAGGGGCAATCAAGAGGTTAAATGTGTTCCCTGCAGTTGTGTTCTAACTGTATGGGGGATGGGCTGACTGGGGAAACACACAGATCCATCTTCCTGCCTAGCAGAAAGACAGGATTTGTGTGATCTCCCTAATCAGAACTGAGATTTGCCTTGTTTACACAGACAGATCCCCGTTCTGTCACTGCAGGGAACGATTGCGGGTGGCCGGCAGACATCGAGTCCACCATACCTGCTGATTGGCTCCCCCCGCTGGCCAGTACGCAGCCACAAACTAAAGTTCCCAATCCGACGCACAATTACGACGATTTGCGGGAACGAGCTGACCTGCCACAGTACAATAAGGGCAGCTGGTCGGCAAGTAGTTAATGGATTTTTTCAATAAATTTGTAATTTTATAAAGCCATTTGAGCATTGTAAGTCTATATTGTGCCGCTAAAGTCCAAGGTTGCCTCAATTTCATAGTTGTGTTTGAGTAAGAGAGGGGATCAATAGTGGAGATTTTACCACACAAAGCTCTTCTGACCGTCTATTGATTTAGGGGTCAATCCAGCCTGAGGAGTTGCTCTGATCACATTGGAAAGGTGTTAGTTGAAAGGACGTTGCTGTTATATGAGATTGCTAAGGAAGATCACAGATCATTGATGGATAAAAAAGACTATTTATGCTTTACTTGGTTACTTTATTCGATTTTTAGTGTTATTGTGAAATGTTATTCATTTGTGTATGTACATTATCATTAGAATCACATTTAAATAGTATTTGGATCTATAGGTTGTGGGTAGCGTGATGTGCAAGGTCATACAGTATAGTTTTATTCATATGTATACATGATATCACTACACATTTACAGGTTATATATTTTTGATTTGTAATAAAAAATAAAATCACAATTTTGTTTTACAAATACAAATAAAAGATGGGCTGCTTTTTTGCATCTTTACAGGAAAAAAGCCCAGCAGTGAATACTCACCATTAGCTTAACTCTGAGGCCTCGTACACAAGACCGGTTTCCTCGGCAGAATCCATCAAGAAACTCGGTGGGAGAGCTTTTTTGCTGAGGAAACCGGTCGTGTGTATGTTTTTCATCGAGGAAACTGTCGAGGAACTCGACGAGCAAAAAAGAGAGCAAGTTCTCTTTTTCCTTGACGGGAGTCAAATTGGCTCGTTGTGTTCCTCGTCGGGCTGCTTTTCGACGAGAAACTCGAGCGTGTGTATGAAACCTGCGCACCTTCGGTAAAAGTAGCATTTGTAATGGAAATAGCACATTTGTCACGCTGTAACAGACTGAAAAGTGCAAATGTCTCTTACCAAACTTTTTCCTAACACGCAGTAACATGAGATTAGCAAAAGCAGCCCCTGCCGTTGTATGTGTTGAAGTCACCACGTTTGAGAACAAGGAGATTTGGTCTTTAACCACTTCGGGTCCGCGCTATTGAAAGAATACGTCAACAGCGCGGACCTGAGGTGCCGGGGTCACGTCCAAAGACGTGATTTACTTGTAATTCCCCGGCGGGGAAAAACAGTCCCGACTCATCACCGAGGATTCGATGCGTGTACCCGGCGGCCGCGATGTCCGTCAGGTACACACGATCGGCGGTGACAAAGCAGGGACGTGGAGCTGTGTGTAAACACACAGCTCCACGTCCTGTCAGGGAAAGGAGACAGATGCTGTTTCCCTTGTACATAGGGAGACAGCATCGATCACCTTCCCCAGTCACCCCCCTCCCCCCACACAGTTAGAACACACCCAGGCAATACATTTAACCCCTTCCTCACCCCCTAGTGTTAACCCCTTCAATGCCAGTCACATTTATACAGTAATTAGTGCATATTTATAGCACTGGTCGCTGTATAAATGTGAATGGCGCCAAAAATGTGTCAAAAGTGTCCGATGTGTCCGCCGCAATATCGCAGTCCCAATAAAAATCGCAGACCGCCGCCATTACTAGTAAAAAAAAAATATTAAAAAAAAATCATAATTCTGTCCCCTATTTTGTAGGTGCTATAACTTTTGCGCAAAGCAGTCACTTATTGTGATTTTTTTTTTACAAAAATACGTAGAAGAATACGTATCGGCCTTAACTGAGAAAAAAATTAAAAAAAATAAAAAAAAAATTGGGATATTTATTATAGCAACAAGTAAAAAATATATATATTTTTTTAAATTGTCGCTCTTTTTTTGTTTATAACGCAAAAAATAAAAACCGCACGGGTGATCAAATACCACCAAAAAAGAAAGCTCTATTTGTGGGGGAAAAAGGACGCCAATTTTGTTTGGGTGCCACGTCGCACGACCGCGCAATTGTCAGTTAAAGCGACGCAGTGCCGGAAGCTGAAATTTCGCCTGGGCACGAAGGGGGTTTATGTGCCCAGTAAGCAAGTGGTTAACGTGTGTACGCAAAGCAAGCTTGTCGAGTTCCTCGACAAGCCTAACAAGGAACTCGACGAGGAAAACTATGCGTTTCGCCCGACGAGTTCCTCGGTCGTGTGTACGAGGCCTCACTGAAAATGGCAGGAAATAAATGAACTTCCTAATACATGGAGGACAGGACCATGGTGCTGAAATGGTAGGAATTTTAATAAGAGAAGAAGTCGAGAGATAGCGATTTGTGGGTGATTTGTCTGTCTTTTTCAGCACCCATGGATCTACCAACCTGGGTAGAATCTTATGCACTGTACACACGATCAGTTCATCTGATGAAAACGGTCTGATGGATTTTTTCATCAGATATCCCATGAAACTGATGATCAGTCGTGCCTACACACCATCGGATTAAAAATCCGATCGTGTCCAACGCGGTGACGTAAAACACAACGACTTGCTGAGAAAAATTAAGTTCAATGCTTCCAAGCATGCGTCGACTTGATTCTGAGCATGCTGAGCATGCACACTGGCAATAGGGGGTGAAAGGGTTAACTAGGTTAAAACTTTATTAGGGGGGTAAGGGGGCTACCCTGAACCTAACACTAACTGCCTTTCACACTAACTGTCACACCGACACTAAATGCAGTGATCGGTAAATATATGATCACTGCATTCAGTGACACTGTGACAGGGGGGTGGGGGGGGGGGTGATCGGGGGGGTTAAGTGTGACTATGTGTCACTGGTGTCAGTGTAGTGTTGGTGCAGACTCACTTGTGATGTCTTCTCTCCTCAACGGCGGTTGAAAATACCGCCGAGAGGAGAGATTACATCACTTCCCCCTTCCTGTGTTTACACAGGCAGAGGGCGGGGGAGTGCGCGCATTGGCTGGGAGCGATCCGGAGGGGGCGGACAAAAACGAACAGCTGCCCCCTCATCCTGTATCGCTCGCACAGCCACGGGGACCGCCGCAAGTACCGGGGGGGTCCCGATCGGACCCCCGACACACGTCTAGGTAGGGACTCAAGGGGTTAAAGAAATGTTTCCTTTTTTTTTTTTTTAAGCATCATTAGAATCACTGCTTAAATAAAAAATAAAAAAATGAAAAATTCTTTTAACCACTTCCATACCAGGCACTTACGCACCTTCCCGCCCAAACCAATTTTGAGCTTTCAGCGCTGTCGCACTTTGAATGACAATTGCGCGGCCATGCTACACTGTCCCCAAACAAAATTGGCGTCCTTTTTTTCCACAAATAGAGCTTTCTTTTGGTGGTATTTGATTACCTCTGCGATTTTTTATTTCTTTTTGCGCAACAACTAATAAATAAATAACTAATATAAGACTGAAAATGTTGACATTAACATTTTTTTTTCTGTTATTTATTTTTGTAAATAAGTAAGTTTTCTCTTTCAATTACGGGCACTGATATGGCGGCACTGATGGGCATCGATGAGGTGGCACTGATGGACACTGATGAGGTAGTACTAATGGGCACCGATGAGGTGGGACTGATGGGCACTGATATGCGGCGCTGGTATGCGGCACTGATGGGCACTCATAGGCGGCACTGATGGGCACTCATAGGTGGCACTGATGGGCACTCATAGGCGGCACTGGGCACTCATAGGCGGCAAAGATGGGCACTCATGGGCGGCACTTATGGGTGGCACTGATGGGTACTTATGGGTGGCACAGATGGGCACTGATAGGTGGGCACTGGGCATGGATTGGCACTGAGGGGTGGCACTGATGGACACTGTGGGGTGGCACTGATGGATCCATGTTGCCAGTCTGCCAATTTGTGGGCACTGATTGGCATCTTTTTTTTTTACTGGCCTTTTTTTTATTCTTATTTTTTTTACTGACTTTTTATTTTGCCCCTTTTTTTTTGCCCTTCCCTGGTGGTCTAGTGTTGGCATCCGAACAATCAGCGCGAACCCCCCCTGTCAGAAAAGCCCCCGATTGGCTCTCCTCTACTCGGGGGCTCTCCTCTACTCGCGTCTGTTAACGGCTCTTCCTGTTTACATCGTGATCAGCCGTGATTGGACCCGGCTGATCACGTGGTAACGAGCCTCGGCCGGAGACTCGTTACCGAGATCGGAGATGCAGGTTGCCAGACGGACACCCAGCATCACCGACCGCAACGCTGCGTGCCCCCATGGGCGCTGCGTGATGAAATCGTGCAGGAAGTCAATAGACCTCCAGTTAGGATTTCAGAACCACTTCCCGGACGTCAATCTGCGATTGACCGGGCGGGAAGTGGTTAAATATTGTACCTGCTGGGTGTCTATAGTATGCCTGTGAAAACGTCATTGACCAGTAATATGGTCCGGGGCTCAAGTGGTTAAAAAATAACAAAACAGTAAAGTTAGCCCAATTTTTTGGCATAATGTGAAAGATGATGTTACACCGAGTAAATAGAAACCTAACTTGTCACGCTTTAATATTGCACACACTCATGGAATGGCGCCAAACTTCAGGACTTTAAAATCTCCATAGGCGACGCTTGTTTTTTTTTTTTTTTTACAGGTTACCAGTTTAGAGTTACAGAGAAGGTCTAGTGATAAAAGTATTGCTCTCGCTCTAACGCACGCGTCAATACCTCACATGTGTGGTTTGAACGGTGTTTACATATGTGGGTGGGACTTACATGCGTTTTAATTATTATTATTTATTTTTGCTATGTAATAATTCAATTAGACCTCCCCTTCAGGTTGGAAAGCATGAGTTCAGGGGGGAAAACACAGATCTCATGCTTTCAGCCGCGATTGCAGCTTTGTTTATGTTTCTGCATTTTGGTTGAACTGAGCATGCCCAGGCACTTAGAATTTTTGATGTTGCTTTTTGTGGGTGAAAATCACTTGGATGTCTCTGAGCATGCTCAGAGCGTGGTTTTTGGGCTAGTGATTTAAGGACATCCTTAACAGGTGTAACCAGTTAAGAGTTCACCCAAACTAGAGACTGAACTTTGTCCATGTGTTTTCAATTGCTTCATTAGCACACATGTTATATAAAGCGTGTATAGAGCAGTTGTCAGCTGCCCTGAGAGAGGGCAGGCTGTCAAGAATGTCATTGCTAAACAGATATGTGTTTTTGAGCAAGTTTTTTTTGGCAATGTAGTGTTTTTTTTTTAAATGATGTTCACTTTGATGTATTTGTCTCTGCTGCATTATTTTGCAAAATATTTCTCAAGATGTTGTGACTGTTTCAATCCTGTCTGTGGGTCTATCCTGGTATTTCCAAAGCATAAACTATATGATGTTTACTGTCTGAAATGAACCTATGTATATTTTTATTTATTTTTGTTTGTGTGTTTTTTTTTTTTTTTGCTTTCCTTGTTTTGTTGACCAATAAAATTACTTTGGGACGAGAAGACCCAAGAAACAAAGCAGAGGAAGAAGAAGATTGAGGAAGAAACCAGAATGAAAGAAGAAAAGAAGAAGATGGAAGAAGAAGAAGCGAGGAAAGAAGATATTAATAAAAGATTTGTCAAAAACTGGCTATTGTCATTTTTTACACTTTTGACATTTTTTTTGTGTGAAATGGTAGAGGTACAATGTACCCCATTACCATTTCACACAGGGGGGCCGGGATCTGGGGGTCCCCTTTGTTAAAGGGGTCTTCCAGATTCCGATAAGCCCCCTGCCCGCAGACCCCCACAACCACCGGCCAGGGTTGTGGGGATGAGGTCCTTGTCCCCATCAACATGGGGACAAGGTGCATTGGGGGGGACCCCAAAGCACCCTCCATATGTTGAAGGCATGTGGCCTGGTATGGTTCAGGAGAGGGGGGCCGCACTCTGTCCCCCCTCTTTTCTGCGGCCGGCCAGGTTAACGTGCTCGGATAAGGGTCTGGTGTGGATTTTTTATGAACTCCACGCCATTTTTTTTTTTTTATTTGGGCTGGAGTTCCCCTTAAAATCCATACCAGACCTGGTATGGATATTTGGGGGGAACCCTGCATCATAATATTCATACCAGACCTGAAGGGCCTGGCAATGGAATTTGGGGGGACCCAACGCTTTTTTTCAAAAAAATTTATGAATGAATTCTTTCAGAATTGCCGGGAGCCGACAATTCATTATTGCCGCGAATCTGTTTTAAATGCCTTTTTTTCCTTCAGAATGTCATTTTGTGCAGGGACAGTTCTAACCACGGGAAACATGCGCTTTTTCACATGCTGACTTTACACCCCCCCTAGGTATGAAGTTTAAAGGAATATTTGACTGTTATTGTTGCACTTTAAGCATTATTAAATTCACTGCCCTGAAAAAACAGCCGTTTAAAAAAAAATAAAAATAAAGCATTGATACATGTCCCCTGGGGCAGGACCCAGGTCCCTAAACACTTTTTAGGAGACAAAACTTGCATATTAGCCTTTAAAATTGACACTTTTGATTTCTCCCATAGACTTCTACAGGGAGTTCGGCGGCGGCTTTACATATTACTTGCATTGCGCCCACAACTACGCTGTTCATGCGCCTAATTAAGGATTTATCCCGCGCACTAATTAAGCCATGAACCGGCACGGCGCATAGACAATAGTAAATCAGCCCCAGTGTCTTTATTACTAGATAGATAGATAGAGCAGGCAGGCTAGTCAGTTTAGTTAAATTTACAGTGTGTAGAGGATATATATACATCCCAGGAGTTGTACATATATTTATACACTGTATAGCTTAGCTAGATCAGTTCTTCCTAATTTACTGGCAGGCAGGTGATTGTGCTATTTAAAGACGTTATCACAGGTATAGACACCCAGCAGGTACAATATTTAAAGGAATTTTTCATTTTTTTATTTTATTTAAGCATCATTAAAATCACTGCTCCTGGAGCAGTGATTTTAATGATGCTTAAATAAATAAAATAAAAAATTCCTTTAAATATTGTACCTGCTGGGTGTCTATAGTTTGCCTGTGAAAACGTCTTTGAGAACCCGAGTCCTGCTAATGAAAAACCGACCGTTTTTAAAACTTTTTCCATTCATACATGTTCCCTGGGTCAAGACCTGGGTTCTCAAAGACGTTTTACGACAATGACTTGCATATTAGGCTTTAAAATGAGCACTTTTGAATTCAAACGTTCGAGTCCCATAGACTTCAATGGGGTTCTAAATGTTTGCGCGAACGTTCGGTCCGTTCGACGGTTCTGGTGCGAACCGAACGTGGGGGTGTTCGGCTCATCCCTACCGCCAAGTAGTTAAACAACATTATTAAAATATGATAACTATAATTTTTTTATCCTTTTTTTTAATTAGGGTTAGTTGTTTTCCTTCATATGTCATACGGTCAGGCCAAAACAGTGTGTAGCGGCATTCTTTAATTATAGCCAGTGGTGGGACTTTTTTGTTTCCGAAAAACTGCAAAGGTTGCCAAAGTTCTGATTTAGAACATTTAGGCTACGTTGTACAGACAGGCAGAATAATACAACTGTCAGTCGCTAAAATACTTTCAAATCAATTGCTTGACTTTGTTTGTGCTGTAAGTACCCAGGCTTCGGTACGGTACCCCGCTGAGTTCCATTACACCTACAGAAGCCGTAAGTGAGCTTATTTTGTAAAGGAAGAATTCTTTATCATCTCCGAGCAGGGAACTGTACTCACAAGCTGATTACTGCATGCTCAGCACACCACTCAGTGTGCTAAATCACTATTTACTGCCTTCTCTCTGTATTTTCTGTGCCTGAATGCCAAGTCCCATTATACTCTCAGGATAGAGTGTGTGGATTTATTCAAAATTTGAAAAACGTCCCCCTTTTTATTTTTATTTTTTTACGTTTGCTGCGGCCAATTCTGCCGTTTTTACATGAAGCTCGGTGCCAGAAGCCTAACTGTATCATGTTTAATTATGCAACATATTTTAACACATCTAGTCTATGGTACAAGTGCAATTGTGTTTGATAAAAATAGTGTTCTGTTTTACTGTATGTAGCTGTTGGGGGGGGGGGGGGGGTAATGAACCCAAGATAACAAGGGTATATTGCTACAAATAATAAGGTTTTCTCTGGTTATATTAAATTATTTAAAAAAATGTATTATGAAAAAAAAATAGTAAGGTTGGGAAAGTATATGTAAGGCCATTTTTTTTCTCTTTTGGATAGAGTAGGGAGTGCTCCCCCCCCCCCCCCCCAACACAAATTTGTTTTTTATCTCTTAAGTTGGTGACTGGGCGCAAGAAGGCAAGCTCCAAAAGGTGAAACAAAACGTATCCACCGCCCCCATCTATGGCTGGCAATCACAGTAAGTAGCAATGGAAGGCTAAAGCAGATAACAACAAGAACCTGGGGAATGCCCAGGGAATAACCAAGCCTACTTACCGACCAGCTAGCAGAACAACCAATTAACCTGTCTAACAATGTGCGTTAAAAACAGGGGTTTTGTCCGCACGCATTTGCAAACGCATGCGTGAGCCACAGAGCCGCGCCAAGGCACCCCATAATTCTGTGGTCCTAACACTAACAGTGAGTGTCCTCACAATGGAGGCACATGCATTTTAATGGATAGATAGGGGCAGGTGGACTGAAGGGGAGCCACCCCTCCAATTCAGTCCACCTGCCCCTATCTATCCATTAAAATGCATGTGCCTCCATTGTGAGGACACTCACTGTTAGTGTTAGGACCACAGAATTATGGGGTGCCTTGGCGCGGCTCTGTGGCTCACGCATGCGTTTGCAAATGCGTGCGGACAAAACCCCTGTTTTTAACGCACATTGTTAGACAAGCTCCAAAAGGGCATACAAAGTCCAGATTCACATTTATTCATAAAAAAGCCAATAGTAAGGTTGGGAAAGTATATGTGAGGCCATTTTTTCTTCTTTTAGATAGAGTAGGGAAGTGCTAACCCCCCCCCCCCCCCCCGACAAAAATGTGTTTTTTATCTCTTGAGTAGGGACTGGGTGCAAGAAGGCAAGCTCCAAAAGGACATACAAAGTCCAGATTCACATTTATTCATAAAAAGCCAATCTGTTTCAGGTGTTCAAAGGGCCCCCCTTCATCAAGGCTTGATACTGCTAAATAAAATGTGCACTAGACTGATAAACCCCCTCCTAATCCCATGGCCTTCAGCCCTGGGAGGACTGTCTAAGGAGAATATTTCTCTCTATACCAGCCTTTCTCAAACTTTTTAACACAGAGGAACCCGTGGAATAAGCTTCCAATCTCAGGGAACCCCTGATAAAAATGTCTTTATCTACAACTCATTAGTGTGATAGTCCGTGGAAAGAATAGACACATGTGGTTTGTTTCGTTATTCAGAAATTCCAATGTGAAATTTCCAAATTACAATAGTAATGAATTTTACCAAATCAAAATAACAAAAAACAAAAATTTCGGATCAAATTTTAACTTGTATGATTTTTAAATCAAATTCAAATTGCAGAAGACAATACAATAAAATCGAAAATAAATGGTAGAATACAACAGAATATAACAGAATACAAAATAAAAGAATAGAGTAAAACAGAAGATAAAGTACAATATAAAATAAAGGAATAGAATAAAAAAATTATAGAATAGATAAAAATAGAACAAATATAACCATCTTTTGAAATTCCAATTTCAAACAGAATACATTTTAATTAAAATAAAATAGAAAAAAATAGAATAGAGAAAAAATAGAATGGAAAATAATAGACCAGAAAAAAAAACAATAGAATAGAAAAAAATAGAAAGAAAATAATATTCTTCCAGAATTTGAATATTGCATAGAATAAAATAGAATAAAATAAAGTATAACTATATTCCAGAATTTGAATCTTGAATAGAATAACTTTGAATTTGAATAGAATACATTTTGATTGGAATAGAATAGAAAACAATAGAATAAAATAGAAAATAATAGAATAGAAAATGAAATAATAGGAAATAATAGAACAGAATAGAATAGAAAAATAGAATAGAATAGAAAGAATAGAAAAATATAACCATCTTTTGGAATTGAAATTTCAAATAGAATAAATTAGAATTCAAATTTGTATTTAAATTTGAATTCTAATAGAATAGAAAAGAATAGTACATAATAGAAAAGAATAGAATAGAAAATATTGCCCTTCCCCTCAAGAAATCATGGTTATGGTTTCATATAAAATTTCCCAAACCGTGGTCCTATATACCTTTATGGTTTTTACCCATCTACAGTAATAGCTCTAAAAGGACATACAAAGTCCAGATTCACATTTATTCATAATAAAATGTGCACTAGAATAATAAACCCCCTCCTAATCCCACGGCCTTCCGCCCTGGGAGGACTGTCTAAGGAATTCCGACAAATTTTTCATTATTCGGAAATTAGAATGTGAAATCAAATTCAAATTGCAGAAGACAATAAAAGAAAATAGAAAATGAAGGGTAGAATAGAAAATAATATAACAGAATAGAGTAAAACAGAAGAAAAGAAAATAGAAAATAAAAGAACAAGATTAAGTAGAATAGAAAATAAAGGAATAGAATAAAAAAAATAATAGAATAGATACAAATAGAACGAATATAACCATCTTTTGAAATTCGCATTTCAAACAGAATACATTTGAATTCAAATAGAATAGAAAATAATAGAAAGAAAATAATATTCTTACAAAATTCGAATTTTGAATATAATAGCATAGAATAGAATAGAATAGAACTATCGTTACAATATGTGGGTAACAGAAGGGCAATTGTTATAATATGTGGGCTAAAAGTGGGCAATTATTACTATGCGTAGGTAACAGAAGGACAATCATTACAGTAGGTGGGCAACAAGTAGACAATTGTTACATTATGCAGGAAACAGCAGGGCAATCTTTACAATATCTGGCCACAAATAGGCAATCATTACAATTTGTTGACAATGGATGGGCAACTGTTACGATACGTGGGCAACGAAGGGGCAATTGTTACAATTTCAAATATAAAAAATAACAAAAAAAACAGACAAATTGTTACAATTCCCTGCTCAACTCGCCAGCCACACTGGACACCTTTTATGCCATTGTGCTATGTGCTGGGAGTCCAGTGAACCCCTCTGCCTTTAAGGTCGACTAAGCTTCCTCCAGGCTCACTTGCCCTCTATCTATCCATTAGAATGCATGTGCTTCCAATGTGGAGGCTCTCATAAATTTACATAAGCTAGGACTGCAGAAATATTGGGGTGCCTTGGAGGCGGAGCAGCTCTGCAGCTTACTCAAGTATTTGCAAATGTGTGCTTACTAAACCACTGTTTTTATTGCAAACTGTTGGATGGGATAATTCAGTTGGTAGCAGATTGACTGGTAAGCTGAGCTGGGAATTTTCTATGGTTTTGTTTTGCATTCATTATTCTTCCACGTGCTCCTTGCTGTGAAGGCCAGTTATAGGTGGGACAGGGGCCATTTTGTTTGTTACTCATGTAATATTTCTCTGCCATTGTGCATGTGCTGGGTGCTCAGTGAACCCCTCTACCTTTAGGGGGACTGGGCAATCTCCAGGCTCACCTATCCTCTAGTATCCAGTAGAATGCATGTGCTTCCACTGTGGAGGCTTTCTTAAATTTACAAGAGTTAAGATTGTAGAAATATTGTGGTGCCTTGAAGTGGCTCTGCAGCTTAAGCATGTATTTGCAAATATCTGCCAACTAAACCTCTGTTTGTAATGCAAATTGGACAGGATAATTTGGTTGGTAGCAGATTGGCTGGTGATTTGAGCTAGGAATTTTATTTGCATGCGTTGCCCTTTTATGTGCTCTTTGATGTGAAGGCCAGTTATAGGTGGGGGCAGGGGCCATTTGTTGGTTGCAATTGTTACGGTAAAGGTAATTGTTACAAGTTGTGGCCACCTAATGGGCAATTGTTACAATATGTGGGAAAAAAAAACAGATGAGCAATTGTTTTACGATACATGGGCAACAGATGGCCAATTGTTACAACATGTGGGCAACAAATGGGCAATATTTTACACTACGTGGGCAAACAAGGATAATTGTTACAATATGTAGGCAACAGATGGACAATCATTACAGCTTGCAGGCAACAAATGGGCATCCAAAGGGTTTTCACCTATGGAACTCTCCCAAAGGTGACAAAACAATAACAACCAAATTGAAGGTCGAACCCTTTCCCCACAATATTCTAAACAAATAAAGCAATAACAATTATTTGTATTGCCCCCCCCCATCCCCCCAGGCACATACTCACCTACCTTTCACTCCAGCTTCACCCTGATCAGCCACTGGTACTTTTTGACATGGGAAAACATGTGACCTATTTCCCTTCCTCTCATATGACAGAGCTGCTCTTTGGTAATTGGCTACTTAGGGACCCAGTGCAGTGTTATAGGGATGGGAGGGAGAGTCTTTAGTCCTGTGTAAGCTCTAAGTTGAAGGGCGAGTATGTGAAATTGTACTCTGCAGGGGCAAAGCCCAGGTTCACTTTAAACCCAAGTTAATATAAAATCCACTCTACTAAATACAAAAGAAACACATTTTGGGCTGCCAAGAGAGACATCAGGCGCTGTCAAGGGATTCATATAATTTGGCTGTTAGGCCTTCCCTTGTTCCATCAGAGTTGGTTGATAATTCTCACCTCTGCCATCTGTAAGCTCAGAAGCTTCATCCAGATCTTGAGTTAGGGACAGAGCCAGGATGACACCAAGCCAACTCCCTCGCTATTTTCAGCACCCATATTTTATCTCTATTACAACAAAAAATGATATTATTGTGAGTAATTAATGCATTTGGGCTAATTCAGCACTGAAACACAAAATCTGCTGCAACCTACAACTACCAATTAGAATCTATGGTCCAGATGACTACCTAACCACATCAATGTGATATCTGAATGACTGTTGAGGGAAACTTGTTGCACTTTTTTCTTTGTTTATGCTGAATGATCCCCAATCAATCATGAGTCAATATTCAACTCAATTGATTGATTTATTTATGTATGAATAAAAAACATTTTCGGCATGTTTGTGCCACTTTTATAAAACACATAAAAATGATTATTCTTCACACATAGCATTGCAATAAAAAAACAAACAAAAAAAAAACAGATCAAATAGTCCAGGATGGTCTCATGCTCACTTGGGGATCAATTAGCATCAGTGGCGGTGCGTCCATAAAGGGCGCAGGAGCACCGCCCCCTCTCGCTCCTGCACCGCCACTGAATACAATACATAGATTCATGCAATGCATGAACCCATGAATTGTCCCTGCCGCCCAATATTCAGATGGACTCCCCCCTGGTGAGTGCCGGCCATCTGAATAACGACACCAGGTTGGCTTAGTAAATGCCTATCAGACCAAGCGGCCTGAGGGCTGTAATCGGCTTCCTAATAGTTAACCAGGGGACGCACGGGGGGGGGGGTGCGTTTCCTGGCTAACACTGACAGGCGTCTCAGCCAATCAGGTTCACCGGTTCTGGTTACCGGTAACCTAATTGGCTGAAGTGTCATCGAGGGCTGGAGAAGACATCGAGGGACGGTGGAAGCAGGATGGCTGACCTCAGAAAGGTAAGTTCTGGGCGGGGGGAGGGGGCATTTTACAGGAACACAGGGCACAGTGGCAGCATTTAACAGGGCACAGTGGCGCTAAATTATAGGCACAATGGTGACAATTCATGGACACGGTGGTGACAATTAATGGCACAGTGGTAGCAATCGATGGCACAGTGGTTGCGATTGCCATGGCACAGTGGTGACAATTGATGGGCACAGTGGTGACAATTGAATAAAAAGTGAACAAAAAATTGCGCCAAGTGAAAATAAAATAGCTGCTAAACACCACAATCTGACAAAAATTGAAAATGAACCATAACAATAATAAAGTGTAGCGCTGGAGATCTCCTGAGAAGTCAGTTGGGTGAGCTGGTAAGTGATCAGTCTGGGAGGACTGTGGAGAGAATATCGGTCAGGGAAGACTGTGTAGAAGTTAGCCAGGAGGGCTGTTGAAAGGGGCGTAAATAAGAGCGGAGACTGCAAGCCAGGACTTCCTGTCCAACATCAGAGCCTGATCTCACAAATGCGCTTCTGGAAGAATGGTCAAACATTCCCATAGACACACTCCTAAACCTTGTGGACAGCCTTCCCAGAAGAGTTGAAGCTGTTATAGCTGCAATCGGTGCGCCAACTCGATATTGAACCCTACGGACTGATGCCGCGTACACACGATCACTTTTTGTGATGAAAAAAAACGACGTTTTATGTGACGAAACAAAACGACGTTTTTCAAACTTCAATTTCCAAAACGACGTTGCATACACACCATCATTTTTCCAAAATGCTCTAGCAAAGCATGGTTACGTACACTACGTTCAACGGCACTCTGTTCCATTGAAGCTCTGTCTCATAACTTGCTTCTGAGCATGCGCAGGTTTAAAAACTTCATTTTCAACATTGTTTTGCCCACACATGATCACTTTTTATGACACAAAAAATGACATTTTGAAAAACAACACAAAAAATTCAAGCATGTTCGAATTTTTTTTTGGTCATTTTTTTGAAGACATAAAACAACGTTTTGCCCACACACGATCATTTTAGATGATGTTTTTGAAAACTTCGTTTTTTTTCATCGCAAAAAGTGATCGTGTGTACACGGCATAAGACTGTGATGTCATTAAAGTTCATGAGAGAGAAGGAACTCCCCTAACAATTGGGACTTTTTGGGCTCTGAGGAATGTACAAACAAGGTGTAAATGTAAATTATTTATTATTATCAAAAGTCTTTAAAAGACCTTTAATAATAATTAATACTTTACATTTGCATCTTGTTGTTTGTACATTCCGCAGAGCCCAAAAAGTCCCAATTGTTAGAGGAGTTTCTTTTCTCTCAATCTACCAGGGATGTAGCCAAATTTCTAGCAGATTTCAAACCTCTTTTTAAATTCATGTGCGTGTAAAGGCAGGCGTCCCAATACTTTGGTAATATAGTGTATTTTTTTTATGTAATGACATTGGCTTTTATTTTCTATGTCTAAAACTGATTGATTGCTTGATTGATTGGTAATCCACGTGATATTTATTTTTTTGTACAATTGCCACATTTTTGGTTTTTAATTAGTAGAAGCTTTCAATATCTAATATCACAGTAAAGGTGTACAACAAATTGAAAAAAAAACACTATCTGGGAAAATAGCAACCTCTTCTATTAGGCTTATTTTATTTATTCTCCTAAATTAAATAAGAAAAATAGATATTAGCTGACACTCTTTAAATTATCTGCGGAGATCACTTATCTGGATAATTAGGCTGTATCAGTAAGGAAACAGATCTTATATTGATCTGGTCTGTTTCAATAACGTAGACACGCTCAAGTGAGGACTAACAGCCCAGCTACTCTAATGTACCACCAAACCTTCAGTGCCAGCACATTGCATTTCATTGGCTTCATAACGTCGTTTGAAATATACTGTATTATTTATAGCCCGAGGGCCCATACAAACTTAAAGTGTAAAGCCGGCCATAGATGGATCAATATTTGGCCGAGTTCAGCAGGGACAGGACGAATTTCGATCCGTCTATGGGCAGGCTGGTACTACAGAGGTCGATTGAAAAACACTGTTGGTGCTATGTTGGTGTGGAGGTGTCTTACAGGAGGTCTGATATGTGGCATTGGGGGGCAAATTGAGTGCCTGCTTTGGTATTGCGGTTTGGTGATGAACAACTTCAATTGGGATTGGATTTAGGCCGGTTAAGATTGCAGATGTGTACCATATAGCAATCTTCTTGGAAGACAGGCACTTCCTGGTGTGGCATATCACGGATCCCATGTACATTAATTGGAGCCAACCTGAAACTCTTTCTGGGTTTTGAGAACCACCAACCTTTTTTATTACGAAGTTATATCATTAAAACCCTACATATGTTGCTTAGCCGACTATGCAAGGTGTGTTGTATTGTGACACCCACCATCTGACTACCATCCACTTGCCATGCTGATGCATGCTGGGTTGGTGACATCACAGTGATGTCACAAGGGGGTAGTGCCACCAGGTGACCTTGCCAGATGACTCCGTCCCTTACCTTAATAAGAACTGTTAATTGGCGGAGCCTGAAGTAGGCGGTTAGCCTTCATTGCGGGCGGAGCATTTTTTTTTAGGTAAAACAATGGTGTGGGTGTCGTGATTGATGATGGATCTACTTCAGAGGACATTTATTTATTTATTTATTTTAATAAAGGAATTGTCAAAAACTGTGTGTATTTTTATTTGTTTTTGACAATTTTTTGGTGAATGGGTATTGGCCCCATACTCATTCACATGGGGGGAGTGCTCCCGCTCCCCAAAGCACCCCCCATCTGGTATGGTTCAGGAGGGTGGTGCTCACTCATCCCCCCTTTCCCGATCTGCCGGGCTGCGTGCTTGTGTAACGGTCTGGTATGGATTTTGGGGAGATCCCACGCTGTTTTTTGTTTTTTTTACATTTTGGCGTGGGGTTTCCCTTAAAAAGCATACCCAATTGTATTATATTGCTGATGTAAATGTTAATGTCCTTTTCTTTCTTTATATATTTCAGTTTTGCTTCAGCAGGTTCTATATACGATACAGATGTGCCACTTTACAGGCAGACTAAGGGGACCCACCAGGCACTATATTTAAAGGAATTTTTAATTTTTATTGTTTCACTTAAAGCATCATTACAATCACTGCTCCTTTAAATACTATCTCTTTTTACAAAAAAATGTGCATAGGTACATGTCCCCCGGTTAGTACCCATACCCTTTTTTATGGTCAATGCACATAAGCCTTCAAAACAGGAACTTTTCATCTTTCCAGTTCAGGTCCTATAGATTATAATGGGGTTTGGAGTTCAGGTCCGAACTTTTGCTATGTTTGGGAGTTCTGGTGCGAACCAAACCAGGGGGTGTTCGGCCCATCCCCACTCTTTAAGCGATGCTTAGGCCAACTTTCTTTGCTGCCAGGACATAAAAGGTCCCGAAGAAGCTTATAGATATGAAACGCGTTGACCTCTTGGACATTTCAGGAGACATAACTAAAAACTTAGGGCCAGATTCAGAAAGAATTAGATTCCCGCAGAGTATCAGAGATACTCTACGCCGCCGTACTTTACCTGGCTCTAGGAGGAATTCAGAGAGATTTTGGCCCGTAAGGTACGGCGGCGTAGTGTATTTCTCCCGGCGGAATCAATCTACGCGATTAGGGGGCGTGAGGCATTTAAATTAAGCGCGTCCCCGGGGCGATCGAACTGCGCATGCTCCGTTCAGAAATTTCCCGCCGTGCATTGCGCGAAATCACGTCGTTACGTCATTTTTTTTGAGTAGCGTCGTTTACGGACATTCCTATTCTTTTCCGAGATTCAGAGAGATTTTGGCCCGTAAGGTACGGCGGCGTAGTGTATTTCTCCCGGCGGAATCAAACTACGCGATTAGGGGGCGTAAGGCATTTAAATTAAGCGCGTCCCTGCGGCGATCGAACTGCGCATGCTCCGTTCAGAAATTTCCCGCCGTGCATTGCGCGAAATCACGTCGTTACGTCATTTTTTTTTTTGAGTAGCTTCGTTTACGGACATTCCTATTCCCGGACGACTTACGCAAAAAATAAAAAATAAATTAAAAGTCGACGTGGGAACGACGGCCATACTTAACATGGGCCGCGTAACGTTCGACCAGCTAATAGCTGGTTTAACTTTACGTAGCGAAAAAATGACGTACGCGATTGCGAACGACGCTCGTAACTTCGTGGATCGCCGGAAAAAGCTCATTTGCATACCCCGACACTGAAAACGATGCAAACTCCACCCAGCAGCCGCAAAAAGATCGCAGCGTAGATCCGAAGGCGTACGAAGACGTAAGCCTGTCAGATCGAAGCCCAACGCCGCCGTATCATGGGTTGAGGATTCAAACTAGTGATACGGCGCGCGTAATTTGAAAGTACTCTTGCCTAACACCAGTTAGACAGGCGTAATGGCTCTCTGAATCTGGCCCAATATCTCATCTGGAAGGAATGTGTAGATGGGGGAATCAAATAATTTTTTATTTTTTGGTCAACCAGCAAAAATAAACCATCATCTACTGCTTAAAAAAAAACATCATCTATGAGTGAAGGGCTAACACTGTATGCCCCCCACCCTGCTCATGCCCCCTCTTTCAACCCCCCCCCCCCCCCCCGCACTAACCTCCATGGATGATTCGCTTTCACTGCCTATGCAGTCAGAACATCTGAAAGTAATTTTCTGGGGTTGATCACAGTAATTCTGGTTGGTCATGTGCTGGCATGTGATCACTTTGACCAGTCAAAACTGTTCTGTTCCATCCTGGTGTTCCTAAGGAAAGAAGACCAGGACTTTCATCCCTGGACCCCTGCACTGGCTGTGATGTGCTTTGGCGTGTATCATCCACTGCAAAATGCAATTGGGGTCATTTCCAATTCATTTAAATTTTTCCTTCTTTAATAATAATTTTATTGACAGAAGGTGAACAAAAAACATAACACACATTATACAAGGAAAGACCATTGTGATGGAGTAGGTATAAATTAGGCACGGAAAAGAATACTAGCTGAACACAACCTACTGTATCTGCTAATATGCCACAAAGTAAAATTCTAGAGCTGGTTGACTATGGCTCATCCATATATCGTATTTATCGGCGTATAACACACACAGGCGTATAACACGCACCCTTATTTTAAAAGGGAAGTTTCAGGAAAAAAACTTTCCACAGCCCCCTGCGTATAACACGCAAGCACAGTTTATCCTCTATTTTCAGGGTAAAAAAAGTGAGTGTTATGTGCCAATAAATACAGTACATATATATATATATATATATATATATATATATATATATATATATGAGGGGGCGAGCTGGGGTTTACAAACTCAGACCAAGCAATCTTAACATTCGACAGTCTATGAGAAATGGGGGACCATGTTACCATGTTACCTGAGATAAGAGGTAACAAGGGCAAAAAAGAAGCGAGGTCCAATTAATTACTGTATTTATCGGCGTATAACATGCACTTTCCCCCCCTGAAAATAGGTGGAAAATTATATGTGCGTGTTATACGCCGATAGTGTACCTTGGACTCAGAGGGGAACGAGCGCCACCGGCATTGGACCAGTGCCTTCTCACCACTCCAGATCTCAGATGGATTAGAAAGCGGTACATATGATGAGAAGACTCCAGCTGGAAATCTCTCTCTGTGTCTTTGCTCTGAATAATGGCATGCCGCGGTGCCACTCTGCAGCTCACTCGAATCTTGATGACCTGGAACTTTATTTAGCTGATCTGAACTCTTTAGCTTTATGTGTTTGGGGTTAGATATCTAAACGTATTACTGTATTTATTGGTGTATAACACTTAATTGTTCACCCTGCAAATCGGCTGCAAATAGTGTGTGCGTGTTGTACGCCGATACTGCAATTTGGGCTGCCTCGGAGAGACCGGGGAGGGGGGTGGGATGAGCGTCATCAGATTACATACAGAGAGAATCTCCTGCTTACTCAGTGGCCTCTGTAATAGGAAGTCCTGTCTCCTGGGCGGCATTAGACCAGTGTTCTGTCTATCATAGAAGCCAGTCCAGGAGACAGGAATTCCTATTACAGAGGCTGCCAAGTAAACAAGAGATTCTCACTGTATGTATTCTGATGGCGCTCATTCAGCCTCCTCCCTTTCCCCAGCAGTAATCTGAGGTGAGATGGGCATTGATCATGCTGAAATGATGGGCAATTGTGAGGCTACAAATGAGCATTTATTAAGCTGCATTGATGGGCAATTGTGAGGCTGCAGATTTGCATTGATCAAGCTGCATTGATGGGCACTGACTCTTATTTTGCTTCAAAGTTCTTTATTTAAAATTAAAAAAAAATCCTGAAACTCCCCTCTTAAAATGAAGGTGTGTGCTATACGCCTGTGCGCGTTATATGCCGATAAATACGGTAATCTAATTACCTTGTCCTTGGCACTGCTCAATATGCTTGTTCTGTGATAAAATACGGTATGCAAGACCCCGCTACATTTTTTTTTACATTTTGATACTGTCCTGTACATATGTCATATGATCTTATATCACATGACATACATACGGGTCATTTTTTTTTTTTTAAGAGTTACATTTTTTTGGAAGAGTTTACAAGCTGCTGCCACACCATGGATTTTGTGTGTTGTGTGTTTCTCATATTCCTGAATGCAAATGTTAAGCCATTCAGTTACAGGACAGTGCCTCTAGAAAGAAGCTCAATGCCTTGTTTCCATGAACAGTGAAGGATTATGGAAATTTCCCCAGTTCTCATAGTCACCGGGAAATTAATATTCACATGCAGAATGTTCCTGATCCTCCTTCTCATTCCTGTGTTTTAATTTTGTTATTTCATTTCATGTTCGACTTCATTACCCAGTGTTACGGAAACCTCCGACTTGAATACTTTGCTTAAAGGGGGATGGAACAGTTTTTTGTCATTAAAATAAAATAATTTAAAAAATATATATTGCCAGACAACTAATAACGGATCATCAATGAAAACAAGACAAAAAACTGTACTTCTTTTTTTCCCAAAGATGTCCAGTATTTTCTCAATTAGTTGTGAAAGGAAAAAAAGAAGGCTGAAAATGAAGCACAGAGAAAGGGAATCATGCCCCATCCTTTTCTGTATCCAAACTACAGGAAATCTGACTTAGTAAATACCCCCCACCAGACCGATCATCTCTCCTGTAAATAATCTTCTTCCCCTTGCTGCCGGGCCTACCCGTGTGCTCCTTCGGCAGCACTAACATCTTATTTTACTCTCCCTCTTGCCGGTTGTTGCAGGGTACGGGATCACATCAGGATGGAGAGCAGGTCAGGTAGGCTGAGATTTCTAACAGCAGCCCTGTAGCTAGATACAGGGCTGCTGAAACCTGTTAAGTATCACGTCAACAAGCTTAGTGGGCAAATGCAGCATGCTTTTGACATCAGTTTTAAAAGCTTCTACGATTATTCAGTATTCATTGCTGGTGTAGTTGACCTCCTTCTGGCTTACATGTGACCTGCTTCAGCTGCTTTTGCATTCATATAGACTTGTGTGGGGAGAGAAGAAAATCTGAAGTAAACAAAAGCCCATTGACACAAGCCCTAAAGATGCTTAACGATGGTCAGGTGTGCAGGCTACAAAGTGGTGCAGTGCCAGAAACTTTTCATAGATAGCGAAGGAGAGAAATTACACAACTGAAACACTCTTACACATTCTAGTCAGCCGAAATTTATCAGACAAGTGCAGCAATAGCCAGATCCTTACAGCCTGGCACAAATATTACCTTGAATCTGCATTATAAAAACATGGAATTCCAAAAGGCGTACAGTAATGTAGCACCCTGATGTTTAGGCAGGGCTGCTATCAAATTTAGTTGCCAGGCGATAGTTGCCTTGGTCAATTTCTAGGAGATCAATTGATTTCGTCCTAATTCTGGAATTGCTACTTCTTCTGTCTTTCGTCGCTAGGTGGCATTGTAGCTGGTGACATTAGATAAGACAAAGCAAAGCAAAGCAAGGACAGATTATGAATGAATAGGGTGTCTCAGCCAATTGGCAGGGGTTTTAAGTCCCTTGGCCTGCTGGGAGAGCTTAATTATTTGGGTGGAGTCAGGTGATCAGGTGTGTTGTGCTTCCCTAGGCTGCTAGGCCGTAAGCCTAAGGCCTATTCCGGGAACATCTGGCTGCTAGTGTTGAGCAGAATATGCCATATTCGATTTCGCGATATATCTCGAATATATAGTCGAATATTCGAGATATATTCGCTAAATACGAATATTCGTGATATTTTTTGGAAATTAAATGATTGAGAATTTTCGCTATTGCGAATGCGAATGCGAAATTTCGAGAAATGCGGAATGGAGCACTCTGATTGGCTCAGAATATTCTTGATATATTACAATACAAAATAATTGCGAATATTCGAGAAATGCGAAAGAAGCAGTCTGATTGGCTCAGAATATTTGTGATATTTTATAATACAAAATAATTGCGAATATTCGAGAAATGCGGAATGGAGCACTCTGATTGGCTCAGAATATTCGTGATATATTACAATACAAAATAATTGCGAATATTCGAGAAATGCGGAATGGAGCACTCTGATTGGCTCAGAATATTCGTGATATATTACAATACAAAATAATTGCGAATATTCGGCAAATGCAGAAGGAGCACTCTGATTGGCTCAGAATATTCGTGATATATTACAATACAAAATAATTGCGAATATTCGAGAAATGCGGAATGGAGCACTCTGATTGGCTCAGAATATTCTTGATATTTTATCGTAATTTCGCAAAAATGCGATTGAGAAATTTATTGCGGAATTTCGACAGTAACACTCTGAAATCGAATATATGTGTTATTTTAGCTAAAAACAATATTGCGAATTTCTCGAAAATAATCGCGCGATATCACTATTGCCGAATAATCGCATTGCGATTTATCGGCAATATAAATTGATCGCTGCAGCTACTCGGCCCAAGGTCTCTAATCATACCAGCAATGCTTTTAGACGTCGATGGGGATCTCTAGGATGTGATCTGTTCTAAAAAAATTTTTTTAAAAAATACGAATATTCGAAATAGCGAATATTCACCGCGAAATTCGGAATATATCGCGAATACTCGAATATGCCATATTCGAGCCGAATATTCGCAATACGAATATTCGTGAGCAACACTACTGGCTGCTAGGCTGTCTGAGGGCCTATCCAGAAGCAGGAGAAGAAGCGTAAGGTTGGGACTGCAGGCTTGTAGTTCAACCAGAAGTAACGGTTCCGCCGGCCAGGGAACTAGTTGTGGTTTGGAGGTAAAAGGGAAGATGTCGCCACTAAGGGACCATCCACCTTGTTACCGGAGACTACTTTGAGTAAGCTGAAGCAAGTACCAGAGCAGACTTCTCACAAGCTGGGGACGGTAAAGAAGTGGGAAAACTTCAGCAAGTGCCAAGTCAGGGACCCAGCGGGACAGCAGAGGTAACGCTTGTGGAGCATCAGTGAGTGCCAAGCCAGGGACCAAGCATGTCAGCGGGGGTGAAGCTTAAATAGTATCTGTGAATGCCAAGCCAGGGACCCAGCAGGGAAGCATGGGTGATGCTTAAGGAAGATACAGAAGGCTAAAAGTGGAAGAGCTCAGGGGGGACCAAGCGTGTCAGCGGGGGTGAAGCTTAAATAGTATCTGTGAATGCCAAGCCAGGGACCCAGCAGGGAAGCATGGGTGATGCTTAAGGAAGATACGGAAGGCTAAAAGTGGAAGAGCTCAGGGGATCCAGTTGCTAGTGGATCTGAAGTCTAGTAAAAGACTGGGAATTCGTTGAGCAAAGACCCACAGTGAGTGACTATGGGGTAAGGAGAACTGTTCATGTTGCCAATAGTTGAATACAATTACCGTTAGTAACTGCTACAAGATTGTTGCCATAGGAGACAGCGGTCCCACCTATAGAGAAGTGGTGTCCAGCTGGAGGCCTTCACCTGTATAGCTGTCTGCCTATAGAGGTCTCAGAGTCTGCCTATTATTGTTTCATCTAAAGTGTCCTGGCCCTATTGAAAATAATAATAAAATATATTTACCTCTAAAGTGTCCTGGCCCTAACCCTCTCTCCCATAGTTCTGTTCAAGAGACAATAAATCTCTTTCAAAGAGTGTCTGGCGCCCACCATTTCATCTTGCAATACACCCATCATGCATTACACTCTACATTGAAGGATGTCAGCTCTCCCTAACTCTGGAGGTCACCATTAGGCCTCAAGAGGCCCAGGACTTTGCTACAGTAAATACAGATCACATTAAAAAAAACATTGGGGCAAGCTTTGCAAAATTAAGTTAATATGACTGAATCACCAGAGATATGCTATGGTGTTCTCGGCTTGGTTTTTGATTAACATGGCACCAATTCAAGCCATATATGGACTAACAATACTCTTCCATCATGCTACAATGTAACAAATAATGTCCTCCTCTTCCACTAAATTACCATGATCAGGTCTTCCCCACTTCTCCACTACTAACAATGAGTTGCATATTTCAGCCTCATATATTTCCCAGCATTTGCATAAAAAATTATACTCCTCTGAAAGAAGTTAACATTTGGTATTCAGGATCCTTGTTGTTGCCTTTGTTCATTAGAAACAATTTTCTGCTTCACTGATCTGAGCGTCTGCATGTGATGAAAATCTCAGATATTCAGGGTATGAAGGATGGCTTTTTGTTTAGGAAACAGTGGTCCACATTGGCTATACTTTATAGATTACCACTCTCCATTTTTATATCTTTCTTGAGCATTGTGATTATATTACAAGAAGTTATATGCCGAATAGGAGTAATAAGCCGAGTAAGAAGAAGTTTGCCTGCTGTCTAGGAATTTAGAGGCTGACTCTGATCTTCCAGGAAAATTGATATTGTGAGGCAGAACTGAGAAATAATGGGATGAAAGCAATAATGAATATAAATATATAGTAGATATCAGTTGCATCATCAGTAGAGTGAAATGTGAAGTCAGAAAACAAAATGTTAGAAACAAGCAGTTCTACGACCACGATCGGAAATTCCGACAAGAAAACCATGGATTTTTTTCCGATGCAATGTTGGCTCAATCTTGTGTTACATACACACGGTCATACAAAATTCTGTCAAGAACGCGGTGACGTAAAGCACTACAACCAGCCGAGAAAAATGAAATTCCGAGCATGCCTCAAATTGATTCCGAGCATTTTTTATTTATTTTTTGCGCTTCGGAATTGCATACAGACGATCTGAATTTTTGACAAGAACTTTTCCTGTCGTAAAATTGAGAACCAGCTCTCAAATTTTTGTTGTCGGAAATTCCGACAGAAAAAGTCAGATGGAGCCTACACACGGGCGGAATTTCCGACCAAAAGCTCACATCAAACTTTTCTTGTCGGAAATTCTGACCGTGTGTATACGGCATTTGTGTACTCTACGTTTTAACCAAAACTTTACAGATAGGTTTATTGGCATCTAGCCAAACTGACCCTGGAGCAGCTTTCCCAAACTTTTGAACACAGGGGAACCTTAAAAATAATTGTCTCTAGGAAGTCCTGCTAAAAAAAGTGCATCCGTCTGCTCTATAGAACAAAATAATTTTTCCAGCCATAATCGTGAAATACTGTAAAAAACAAATAATAAGTCAGATCAGTGTAAAACTGGTTTCTTACATTGATGATCAATGTAGTGGTTCCTTACATTGGGGGATGGGGAGGTGGACCCCCTTACATTAGTGGTTAGTAGAAGGCTACCCTCCTTACCGACAGCCAGAGAATAGAATCAGGTACTGCCCCCTTCTAAGTCACCCCTTTTACCGACTACAGAACCAAGCATCATTTTGTGTGGTTATGTAATTTTTATGGAATGTGTTAATGACTGCAAGAAATGCAGTAAAATAGATCCCCTGCAACAACAGACTCCCCCATCAGCAATAGATAGCACTCACCAGCAACAATAGATCCACCTCTGCAACATTAGACCCCTGGCAGTAACAATATACACTATATTATCAAAAGTATTGGGACACCTGCCTTTACACGCATATGAACTTTAATGACATCCCAGTTTTACTTCGTAGGGCTCAATGTTGAGTTGGCCGACTCTTTGCAGCTATAACAGCTTCAGCTCACAAGGTTTAGGTGTATGTCTAAGGAACAATTTTTTGGCACAAGATCAGGGACAGGAAAGTTAAAAGGAGCTTTTGTAACCCTTAGGAGCCATTTAAAGCCTGACTATACGAAACCTTGTACCCTTAATATTTAAAAAAAAAAACACCTTTGTTTTGCCTTTTCCGATAACCCCAATGCATTTTGAATTTTTTTGACAAAATCTCTCAATTGTTGCCCAAGTTTTAGGGAAATGTAAGTTCTTAGTTTTTTGTTTTCCCAATTATTACTATATTATTATTATCATTTTTGAGAGGGGATATGATAGTGATAGCGATATACACATATCTCAATGGTAATCCCAGTGTAGGTAGGAAACTATTTAGTCTCAGGGAGTGTAAGGCCGCGTACACACGTACGAGAACCTTGTCGGGCTAAACTCATCGTTCCGCCCAACGAGGTTCTCGGCCGGCTGTCGAGTTCGTCGACCAGGCTGTCAAAAAAGGCGTCGAGCCATTAGTCCCGAAGGCCCATCGAGGAAATAGAGAACCTGATCTCTATTTTGGCTCGACGCCTTGCTCGACAGTTTTCTCGGCGAAAACGTACACACGATCGAGCTTCTCGGCAGAATATGGATCCCAGCGAGCTTCTCGCTGGATTCTTCCGAGAAGCTTGGACGTGTGTACGGGGCCTAAGAGGACACAGGGCCACACAATGAGATTGGAGGAGATGTGGTTTAACCCTAAGGCCGCGTACACACGATCAGTCCATCCGATGAGAATGGGCCGACGGACCATTTTCATTGGGTCACCGGTGAAGTGGCCTGATGGTCTGATGTGCGTACACACCATCAGTTCAAAAACCGATCGTGTCAGAACGACTTGATTCTGAGCATGCGCAGGTTTTTGAACCAATGCTTTTGCGTACTAACGATCGGTTTGGACCAATGGTCAGGTGTCCATCAGTCCGATTTTAAAGCAAGTTTTAAAACTTTGGTCCGACGGACAACGGACCGATGGGCCGTACACATGGTCGCTTTGGACCGATGAAACTGAACATCAGTCCATTTTCATCGGTTTAGACCGATCGTGTGTACGCGGCCTAATGCTGTGTAGGGTTTTTTTTCACTGTCATGGCGGTAAGGCCATGGAACTCTCTTCCATAATCGGTGGCGTCACCAGGAAGTATTGATCATTTTAAAAGACTCTTGGACATGCATCTTAGCAAACACATTATACAGGGATATGGGAAATAATTTTCTACATGCACACACACCTACACAGGTTGAACTGGATGGACTCTTTGGCCCAGATTCACGTATCTTCTTTACGCTACGCCGCCGCAACTTAGTCAGGCAAGTGCTGTATTCACAAAGCACTTGCGTCCTAAGTTACGGCGGCGTAGCGTAAATGGGCCGGCGTAAGCCCGGGTAATTCAAAGTAGGCTTGGAGTGGGCGTGTTGTATGGTAATCAACCATGACCCCACGTAAAAGACGTTTCTAACGAACGGCGCATGCGCCGTCCGTGGACGTATTCCAGTGCACATGCTTAAAATTAAGCCACAAATACTCATTGGTTTCGATATGAACGTAACTTACGCAAAGCCCTATTCGCAAAAGTTTTACGCAAATGACGTAAATGACGGAAAATTCAACGCTGTCCCGACGTCCATACTTAACATTGCGTACGCCTCATATAGCAGGGGTAACTTTACGCCGGAAAAAGCCTTACGCAAACGACGTAAAAAAAATACGCCAGGCGCGCGTACGTTCGGGAATCGGCGTATCTCCCTCATTTGCATATTCAATGCATAAATCTACGGAAGCGCCACCTAGCGGCCAGTGTAAATATGCAACTAAGATATGACGACGTAAGAGACTTAAGCCGCTCGTATCTTAGCAAAATTCCGGCGTATCTTGCTTTCTGAATACAGAAAAAAGATACGCCGGCGCATCCTAGAACTTACGCGGCGTATCAACAGATACGCTGACGTAACTTCTTTCTGAATCCAGCCCTTTATTCAACCCTACCTACTATGTAACTATAAATAAATGTACACAATTAGAATAACTGAAAGACTGAATATTTGGTTTGTCGCAAGTCTAATCTTGAATGTTTATTCTTAAAACAATATTGTGGTTTCTAATTGGAAGTAGTTCTCTTAACCTTACCGACTATGTAACTATTATGTTATTATTACATTTCAGGGAAATGAGCTGCAGGGAGCAATGTGGCTAAGTGGCTAGCAGCGACTAGGGTCGTCAGTTTAAATTACAACCCACGACACTACACTACCTGCCTGGAGTTTGCATGCTCTGCCTGTGTCGGTTTCCTCCAGGTACTCCGGTTTCCTTCCACACTCCAAAGACATGCTGGTAGGTTAATTGGCTCCTGTCCAAATTTGCTCTAGTATGTGTATGTAGGAATGTGAGTTAGGGACTTTAGATTGTAAGCTCCTTGAGGGCAGGGACTGATGTGGATATAAAAGATGGCCCGGATTTAGGTAGATCAGCGTATCTTTATGCTGGCGTAGCGCATCGTCTTTACGCTACGCTGGCGCAACGTTGAGAGGCAAGCATGCTATTCACAAAGAATATGCGCTCAACGTTCAGTCGGCGTAGCGTATAGTTGTCAGGGTAAACCAACTTAAGTCAAAGTAGGTGGAAGTGGGCTGGAAGTGGGCGTGATATATTGTAATGAAGCGTGACCCCATGCAAATGATGGGCTGAGCTTCAAAAATCGAACTGCGCATGCGTCGTCTCTTGGACGCATCCCAGTGCGCATGCTAACAGTTACGTCGAAAAAGCTGCCTAAGATTAGTCGAATCACTGCCTACGAAGTGAACGTAACCTACACCAAGCCCTATTCACGTACTATGTAAACGGCGTACGCGCCACCTATATGGGGAATAACTTTACGCCGGACGTAAGCCTTACGCAAACTGCGTATATGAAGCGGCCGGGCGCATCTACGTTTGTGAATCGGCGTATCTTACTCATTTGCATATTTAAAATGGGAACGCCGAATGCGTCCAGCGTAACTATGCGCCCACGACGGCAAGTTACGTTGGGCGGCTGAAGCCTTGCTTTTCGACGTATCTAGCTTTGTGAATCGGCGCAGAGATGCGACGGCGCACATTTGTACTTACACCGGCCTATCTTTAGATACGCCGGCGTAAGTCCGGCGTGAATCCGGGCCGATATGTGTATATTGACAGCACTATGTAATAAATAAATACATTTTTTTTTTTTGTATTCCTTATCACCACTATTATTGCAATAGAGAATACCTTATTTATCGGCATAAAACACGCACAGGCATATACCACGCACAATGGGCCAGATTCACATCCACTTAATATTGCGCTGCGTAATCGAAATACTCTACGCTGCTGTATTTTACCAGGCTCTTCACCGAATCCTGGTAGATTTTTGCCCGTACGCTACGGCGGCGTAGTCTATTTCTCGCCGCGTAATCGAAATACGCGTTTAGGGGGCGTGAAGCATTTAAATTAAGCGCGTCCCCGCGGTGATCGAACTGCGCATGCTCCGTTCAGAAATTTCCCGCCGTGCATTGCGCGAAATCACGTCGTTACGTCATTCGTTGTTTGAGTACTGTCGTTTACGAACATTCCTATTCCCGGACGACTTACGTAAAAAATAATAAAAGACGTCGGAAAACATAGAAATTCGACGCGGGAACGACGGCCATACTTAACATGGGCTGTCTAATATTAGAGCAGCAAAAAGCTGGTATAGTGTTACGCAAATAAAAGATGACTAAAGGTGCCGTAAGAGATTGCGATTGAAGATCGTAATTTCGGGGATCGCCGGCAAAGGCTCATTTGCATACTCCGACGCGGAAAACGACAGGAAGTCCACCCAGTGGCCGCAATTTTATTGCAGCGTAGATCCAAAGGCATATGAACACGTAATCCAGTCGAATTGAAGCCCGCAGCCGTCTATTCATGGTTTGAGGTTTTCGACTAGCTAGAAAACGCGCGTAATTTGAAATTACTCCAGTCTAACACCAGTAAGACAGGCGTAATGGCTCTGTGAATCTGGGCCAATAACTTTAAGAGGAAAGTTTAAGGAAAAAAAACTTTCCACAGTCCCCTGCGTATAACACGCAGGTACAGTTTACTCTCTAATTTCAGGGTAAAAAGTGAGTGTTATACGCCAATAAATACAGTATTTTATGAATAATAATAATAATCATCCTAATAATAAGAACAATCTAAATGAAACCTTAGTGGGTGGAAATCGTATTTAATTGCAGATATTTTAATATTATTATTATATTATTGCCAATGCTTCAGACTCGTGATAGGGCTAGTTTGTGAGGATAGGCAGTCATTTCCCATGTACCTCTGCTCTCCATCTCTCTATAGGCCAATAAGCTGACCCATTCATAAATTATTACAATCAAACCTGGCAGCCCTTCCTTGCTCTTTCTGCCATTTAAAAGGCCAAGTACACCTAATGACGGCACCTAACCTAACCCAAAGGGGCCGGTTTTCTCCCTGCCAAATAAATCATAATGCCTTTTCAATTAGTTTGCTCTTTCACTTACTTCTGTCCGGAATAATTAGAAAAACAATTGACATGCCAGGAGGAGATGCTATGAAGTAGTTTTTCCTCTGATAATTATCTTGCTGTAGTTCACTTTCCCGAGCTCCCACCAGGTCACCAAAGCACAGAGAGGACACGGAGAGAGCATTAATGAGCTCTCATTGTAGATGTTAAAAAGCTTGTATTGATCTGTTTGTCCACGGAGGAGATATTTAAGCCTTTCTGCTAAGGGCAGTAGAGACAGAGATTCATATCACAAAAGCCTTTTATCCAACCTTTTCTCCCTGACTTCAGTCCTGCCTCATCTCAGCAGCGTGTCTGCTTCCGGAGGTCAATTCTTTTAAACTTTAAAAACATAAAAACACGTGCAGTGTAAGGTTTACTGTAGGGAGTTATGTTTCTCGTAATAGACTTCCACTTGTTCCCACCAAGCCTGCAGATCCTATTTAAAGGTGCTCAGAATGCACTTTTGCTATTAGGCCCTAGTAAAGTGGATTGGAAATTTGCAGGACCTTTGTATGCCTTCCGGTCTGAGTTCTGAGAACTGGTAACGTAATGGAGTTATTTTAATTTTATAATCAAGGTTGTAAATATTTCAAGGGTTGACCTTTTCTATGAAGATACAAAGTGGGGAAGATACCCCGAGGAGTTCAACAGGGATGAGGAGAATGAGGCAAATAGCGGTCTTACCAATAATTATGAACTTTATTATATATCAAAATTGGACAGATACATTAATGCGGACTGTGCAATACAGGTTAAAACATAGGACCTTTTCTATGTCTACAAATATGATGGAAACATTTATACTGCGATCCACCAACCAAAATATACTCCAGTTACCCAAAGTCCAAAGGAGAACGTAGATTGGCAGTCCAAGGACCCAGATTATGGAACGCTTTACCAACCAGCATCAGGTTGGAGGTGAACCACCTGGCCTTCAGAAGAAAAATCAAAACCCATCTCTTCTGAGGCTTACCTAAGGAATGGATACCAAGCGCCCAGAGGCGATTCAGTTCAGATGTGTTGCGCTATATACGTTTCTCACTCACTGCAAACATGGAAAATGTGCCATAAAATTATTTATTTTTGGACAGAGTAGATAAGGATTAAGCCCTGTACACACGATTGGTTCGTCTGATGAAAATGGACCGATGGACTCTTTTCATCAGACGAACTGATCGTGTGTGGGCCCCATTGTTTTTTTATCCAAAAATAGAACCAGTTTTAAATTTTTCTTATGGTTAAAAAACCGATAGAAAAAAACGATCGTCTGTGGGGAAATCCATTGGTCAAAAATCCACGCATGCTCAGAATCAAGTCGACGCAAGCATTGAACTTAATTTTTCTCAGCACGTCTTCCTTTGGTGTTGTGCTTGGTTACTACTGTTTTAATTATGTGTTACTTTTATTGTTTTGTAATTAATAAACTTTACCTTTTTAATTTCTGTAATTTGATATTGTTATTTTTTCTTATCAGTACCGTAATAGTCCTACTGGCCCTTTGCTCGCTTTGGGCTCTTTGGTTTGGGGACTTTAGACCCAATTATCTATAATAAGTGAAAACTACATAAAATGGCACTTGCATGATGAAATAAAACTTTCACATTGCAAATAGGGGGTCCAGTTCTTTATGACAAAATTATTGTTGATAAAAAGTATTAATTAAAAAAAAAAAAAAAACTTGGAAAAACAATAACCTTCATGTCTATATTTTTCAAAACAATTAGTAATTACTACATAAAATGGCACTCGCATGAAAAAAAATATTTTTTAATTTGTCATACTGCACATAGGACCAGTTCCCTATGATACAATTATTGTTGATAAAAATGATTAATTAAGAATTAAAAAAAAAAAAAAACAATAACCTCTTCTGTAAAAGAAACCCATCAAAATAAATTGAATGTACAATACTGTCAGTAGGGTTCAGTTCAGTATGATAAAATAATGATACAAAAAATATATATATATTTATAGATTGTAATCTCTAACGAGCAGGCCCCCCTGATCCCTCCTGTATTGATTTGTATTGTGACTGTACTGTCTTCCCTGAAGTAAAGCAATGTGCAAACTGTTGGCGCTATATAAATCCTGTATAATAATAATAATAATAATAAAGTTCATGTACAGCACTGTTAGAAGGATAAAGGTAATTTTTCCTCAACATGTTACAGCAATGCAGGTTTGAAAAAGGAAATTCCAGTTCCCATGATGCAATGCAAGCCTTTAAAGGTTGCCTTCCTACTCTGTGCAATAAGCATGATGTACCAGGACAGGTAGTTGAAACAAGATGTGCATGCACAAAAATCTTTTAAGGCCTCATCGTTTTTTTATCGATTGATTCCAGTGTGTTAATGTCATTGTGTTGAGGCAGCTCATTTATTTTAAATAACAACCACAACAAACACTATTGCTGTAATACACTGCAGTGCATGCTGTGCGGTTATTCCTGTTGTGGTAACATACGGCAAATTCTCATTACCATTCTGCATAGGTGGGAAGCAGGTCAGGTATTAGGCTTCAGCTCTGCCATTGCAACTAAAGTAAACAAAACACACATTTTTAATTGAAAATACATTATATTGAGTTCACAATTAGGGTAGACATGTATATTAATTTTGGTATTGATAAAAAGGAGAATATTTATATGGGAAGAAATTATTATCGTTATTTATTTATTTTAATCACCATTGTGTTAACTTCATACAAAAAAGTGTGAAAAAAAATTCTTAAGGAAATAAAAACACCAAAGAACAATATGTTTACTAGAATCACACAAGTGATCATGTAATGGTACATTTGTGCTTCTCCAAACAATAAAGACAAGTTGAAGAGGCTGAGTAGACAAAATACATATTCATTATGCGTGTCTACAGTGTTTCCCCGGAGACAGACAACTTTGAAGAAACTTGAACCAGAACTTTGACCTTTCGAGAGGCCAGAGTTCAAACAAGCTGCTTGGAAAAAAAGCCTTTGTTGGATTCTTCGATAATCTGACTGATAGGGGGCGTCTGGTCAGACTGCGACCTTGATGTCTAGGATGGGAAATTTGTAGAACTTTGCTGCATAATGTGGGTCTTTAAAATAATGGCTATTCTCGAGTATTTAGGGTGGAACCGGAATGGTCCATCAATAGGCTTCACAACAAAGACAAGCTGAAGTCTTTAAAGGTAAACACAGCAGCAGTTAGAGAGAACTACTTCCAATTAGAAGACACAAGAAGAAACAGTCAAGACTAGACTTGTACAAGAAACCAGATATTTAGTCTTTCAGTTATAATTGTGTATGTTTATTTATAGTTAGGTAAGGTTGAATAAAGACAACAGTCCATCCAGTTCAACCTGTGTTGGTGTGTGTGTGTAGATAATCATTTCCCATATCCCTGTATATTGTGTTCGCTAAGATGCACATCCAAGAGTCTTTTATAATGATCAATACTTCCTGTTGACACCACAGATTGTGGAAGAGACTTCCACATCCTTACTGCCCTGACAGTGAAAAATCTTCTATGCAGATTAAGGTTAAAGAACATCTCTTCTAGTCTCATCGTGCAACCCTGTGTCTTATTATGCCACACAATCTGAAATTCCGACAAGAAAAGTCAGATGTGAGCTTTTGGTCGGAAAGTCCGATTGAGAGCAGGTTCTCTGTTTTTCCAACGGAAAAAGAGTCTATCGGAATATCCGCTCATCTGTATGCAATTCCGCCGTCATTGATCTCAGCTCGTCGTACCACGTTCTTGACGGTCGTAATTTCCAACAAGATTTGTGTGATCGTGTGTATGCAACA
The DNA here is from genome assembly GCA_029574335.1 of Rana kukunoris. Lineage (NCBI taxonomy): Eukaryota > Metazoa > Chordata > Amphibia > Anura > Ranidae > Rana > Rana kukunoris. Next base: position 110,055,720 of record CM056059.1, on the reverse strand, counting down.
CAAGTTTGAGCCAAAATTCCGTCAGAAAGAATTCACGATTTTCTTGTTGGAATTTCTGATCGTGTGTAAGCAGCAAACACTCTATCAGACTAAAAATTTTCATACTTACGCTGGGATCACCATTGAGGTATTTGTATATGACTATCATATCTCCTCTCAAGCGTCTCTTCTCCAGGGAGTCATTCCTCGTAATTGAGGTCCTCCAGTCCCCATATTAATTTAGTTTCCCTTCTCTGGACTCCCTCCAGCTCCAGCACATCCTTTTGGTGACCAGAACTGGATGAAATACTGCAGATGTGGCCGAACCAGAGTTTTATAAAGTTACAGGATCATCATTTTATCTCTGGGGTAAATTCCCTTTTTAATGCATGCTAATATTCTGCTGCCTTTGCTTGCTGCAGCTTGGCACTGCATGCTATTGCTCAGTCTGTCTTCTACTAGGATCCCCAGATCTTTCTCCACCCTGGAATCCACCAGGGGTTCACCCCCTAGTGAGTAACTTGTGTTTATATTTTTATGAGTTATGAAGAATTTATATTCTTCCTCTGTTTAACTCTTCTTACTACTTACTAACTACTTACACCTTACTAATTTACTTATTGTATTTATTGGCATAAAACACTCACTTTTTCACCCTGAAAATCTGTTGCAATTAGTGTGTGCGTGTTATACGCCGATATTACAATTTTGGCTGCCTCGTAGAGAATGGGGAGGGGGCGTGACAAGCGCCTTTAGATTATATACAGCGAGAATCTCCTGTTCACTCAGCGGACTCTGTAATAGGAAGTCCTGTCTCCTGGGGCCGGCATTGGACCGATGTTCTGTCTATCATAGAAGCCGGAAGAGGTGGGACTTTGTATTAAAGAGACCCCTGGGTAAACATGAGATTCTCACTGTATATAATCTAATGGCGCTGCTCCTGCCCCCTCCCTGAGATGGGCATTGATCAGGCTGCATTCATGGCAATGGGGAGGCTGCAGGTGGGCATTAATCAAACTGCATTGGTGGGCAATTGTGAGGCTGCGGATGGGCATTGACCAAGCTGTATTAATGAGCAATTGTGAAGCTGCAGATAGGCATTGATCAAGCTGCATTGATGGACAATTTTGAGACTGCAGATGGGCATTGATCAGGCTGCATTGATGGGCATTGACCCTTATTTTGCTTCGAAGTTCTTTATTTAAAATGTATTTTTTTTTCCTGAAACTTTCCTCTTAAAATGAAGGTGCGGGTTATACGCCTGTGCGTGTTATATGCCAATAAATACGGTAGTTTGATTCTTTAGCTTGGGTGTCAGATTAGAGGTCACCTGAATTCTGACAGCGGTCTCCCTTGCAACTATCCTCTCTCACTCTGATGCTGTGGCTGTCCCTCGCCGGCTCTAAGCGCTCACATGTACCGATCAGACTGCCAGTCACCACTCTCAGATTATTCAGTGTTCCTGGGGTATCCCATAACCCCCCCCCCCACTACATTTAGGTTTAATCTGCAAAAAAAACAAAAAAACAGAAAAGACACTCCCTAGGCTGTTTAATCGAGCCAGAGAGAGAGAAAATGAAGTGTGCCTGGCTGCCTCTGCACTAAAATTGGGGGATAAACCAATCGAATTATAGTGACTCCTTTGGGGGTATGCCACAACTCTTATAGTAAATCAGTCCCACTGTGTGGGCTCAGTCATTTGACTTCAGGGTACCTCTGAGATTCAAGATGGAGAGTGAGGCTCAAATAAAGCTAAAAAAAAAGATATGACAGAAAAAACATTGCAGCTTGAGGACCAAAATAACAGCAGGCAATGACACATATGTTCTAGGATAACACAAAAAATGAGATGAAAAAAAAACACAAATTCCGATCGTCTGTGTGGAACCCCGACGGAAAAAAAACATGCATGCTCAGAATCAAGTCGACGCATGCTCGGAAGCATTGAACTTCATTTTTCTCGGCTCGTCGTAGTGTTGTACGTCACCACGTATTGAACGGTGGGAATTTGGTGTGAGGCCTCGTACACACGACCGAGAAACTCGTTGTAAAAGAAACATCGTTTTCCTTGACGAGTTTCTTGTCAAGCTTTTTTGAGAATCTTGTCAAGCTTTCTTTGCGTACACACTGTCAAGACAAAATCTTGTCGTTCTCAAACGCGGTGACGTACAACACGTACGACGGCACTATAAAGGGGAAGTTCAATTCCACTGGCACAACCCTTGGGGCTGCTTTTGCTAATCTCGTGTTACTGCATGTTAAGTAAAAGTTTGGTTAAAGAAGATTTGCGCTTTTTAGTCTGTTACAGCGTGACGAATGTGCTATCTCCATTATGAACGCTACTTTTACCGAAGGTGCGCTCCCGTCTCATACATTATTCTAAGCATGCGCGGGTTCCTAAGCATACACACGAACATGTTTCTCGCTGTAAACCAGCCCGACGAGAACCACGACGAGGAAATTAAGACTCCCGACGAGAAAAAAGAGAACTTGTTCTCTTTTTTCCTCGTCGAGATCCATGACAGTTTTCTCGACGAAAAACATACACACGGCCATTTTCCTCTGCAAAAAACCTCTGCCACCAAGTTTCTTGATGGATTTTGTCGAGGAAAACAGTCATGTGTACGAGGTCTGACAGTGTGTATGCAAGACAGCTTGAACGGAATTCTGTCAGAAAAATCTGTTGGAGTTTATCCAAACGGAAATTCCGATCGTGTGTATAGGGCTTTATGTATTCTGTCACAGTAACATTAGGTACTATTTGGTAAGGTGCCCCAAGGGGATGTGAGAATTTTTTATTATACTGAAAAATGGTACATTTTACAAAATAAAACTTTGTAAGCCTTGACTATTTGACCCTCAAAAACAAATAATGGGGCCGCACTTGCTGGCAAAGATGGGGCCGGGGTGGATTGCCAGCACAGAACATTAGTATTTGCTAATTTATGAGAATATAACATCAAAAAGGTAAGTGAAGGCAGCAGTCATGACAAGACATTATGGACCAGAGCTGTTGCACCTCCTGCAACCACCTTAGTTCCACTCTATCGGTATTCCATAAAAATCATCTGTTCAAGTTTTTTTCTCCAGCCACATCTGAAAACAGAACACACCAAGTGTGGTAATGAAGAGACCAAATGGTCCATTTTATGCCATATTTAGTGTAACATTGGAACCAATTAATAGATAACAAGCAAGCCCATTGATTTCACGCTAACCGTGACCACCGCGCGCAACCTATTATTAAATGAAGTTCCGTTGTTGCATGCAGCATTATTAATCCTTGAAGGATGCTACTGTGTGACTGATCGAATTGTGCCTACAAAAGCAAACAGGTTTTGCACTTTCCAATTAGCAACATCAAAATCTATTGCTTATTAAAAGATCTTTACATCAAATCTGAGAGGTCACCACACTAATGCCAATAATTTTTCAACAACAACATTAAGCATTTTGTGCTAGACGTGTTAACTACAAACAAGCAGACGTACAGGCGAGGTGTTATATATGAGCTTTCTTTAAGGAACCAGAAGAACTTCCCGTGGGACTTGATTGTAGTGGTGACTTTTGTACAAATAGGTAACAACATTCGAAGCATGATACATGTGTATTATTAGGTACTTGTTCTCATTCTGTCATCAATTAATTTAATCACCAGTTTAAAAACTCCATTCAGGGCTGCTGCATTAACCAACCCAATAGTTTTTGTGTTGTCAGGACAACAACTGTGTATCTTACGAATCCAGCCTTCTTTGTTACGGCAAGGGGCAATGTGCAAAGTGAGGTAACCCTACAAAATATTTTAAAACCCAACTTCAGGCTCCATGCATCCCCACCTTCACAAAGGACCCCCTTGAGACCATAGCCAGCAGTAGTACATTATGGTTCTTTTTCTACTTAATTTCTTGATGTCTTCTGGCTGGTTACTTAATGTGTTGGGTCTGCTTACATCTTCTTCTGGTATTTGGTGATCATGGATGATGCAGAACGCCGCTCTCTGCATCAATAGACCCTGGGGTTGATTTATTAAAGGAAAATAGGCGGTTCACTGTTCAAGGGACTTTTACCCAGAGCTTAGTGTATAAGATGAATATTTGCTTACTTTCATTGTCTAATTATCTGATATCTGTGTGATAGTGCTGGACCAATAGAAGACATGCATGTATCTCAGGGAAAGTAGCTGATCCACAATTAATGTTTAACCACTTCAATACTTGGCACTTATGCCCCTTCCAGCCCAATAGTGATGAGCCGAACGCCTTTGAGAATCCGGGTCTTGCCCCAGGGAACATGTATCAATGGAAAAAAAGTTTTAAAAACGGTCGTTTTTTTCAGGAGCAGTGATTTTAATGATGCTTAAATAATAATAATAATAAATAATAATAATAATAATAATAATAATAATAATAAAAATAAAATAATAATACATTTTTTTTTTGCTATACAAATAAAAAAAGATGGGCACATGGCTGCAAGGTGGGCACTTGGCACACGACTTCAAAGTGGGCACATGGCAGGATGGTGGACACACGGCTGCAAGGTGGACACAGGGCTCCATGGTGGGTACTGGGCACACGGCTGCAAGGTGGGCACTGGGCACACGGATGCAAGGTGGACACAAGGCTCCATGGTGGGCGGTGGGCACACGGCTGCTTTTGTGGGCAACACGGCTGCATTGGTGGACACACGCAGCCTGCATTGGTGGGCACGGATACAGTTGTTGTTAATATTTATTTTAATAACTTAATTCTGCATAATACATTTGAGTGTAATTTTATGAGAGCGTGTTTAGGGGCGGGCTGGGTGGGACAACTGGTGGCGAGTAACCCTTGCGGCCTGGCTAGTAGCTCAGGACTTGAAATTTTGAGCCCTGAGTTAGTGCATTGTCAGGGTGTCCCAGGGAGTCGGGATGCAGGGCTGGGTGATGGCTGCAACTTTACCCCAGGGTCAGGAGCATTACCCCCCCCCCCCAAGAGGCTGTGGCATGCAAGGACCTGCTGAGATCACTGAGGTGAGACCCTGAAATCCATAGCTGACCCCCCATACACCCCATGTAACCTGCCCCAGTGATTAGGCTGCATTGATGGGCACTAGAGTTGGCTGCACTGGTAAGGCTGCATTGAAAAATTGTGTTTAAACTTATGTAATTGTACCTTTTTCTTCGATTTCCCTTCTAAATGTTTGTTTTCTTTGTCTGAATTTCTCACTTCCTGTTCCTCCTCAGTAAGCTGTTCTGGATGACTAACCCCCAGCCAGAACGGCTCGGATGATGGGGGCAAGCTTACTGAGGAGGAACAGGAAATAAGAAAATTATACAAACATTTAGAAGGGAAATGGAAGGAAAAGGTAAGTGAACCAACAATGCACTAGCTTAAAGGAACCTATTTAGAAAATAAAAAAACAAACCTTTACAACCCCTTTAATCAATAAACATTTCAAAAAGACCAAGTGATATGGATATTTGTACAAGACACTCCTTAATATCCACCCCAGAGTTTATCATCTGCTGGGAACTCTTTTTGTTGTGATCAGAAAAGTAGCAACCTAGGAGCAGAACAAGTTCCATCTACACTATAACTTCATTATGGATCTGCTCAAAGTTTCAAAAAGACCTCTAGGTGATATGAACTTTTGAACTGGGCACTTCTCAATACCCAACCTAGAGTTTATCATCCGATCATGTGCAAACTAAAATACTGATTCTTTTTTTTTTTCCTTTGCACTTGATTGGGTATTCTTTGCAAAGTGGATTTTCACCTCATTTACTAAGCTTGGAGAAATTGATATTGCAAAGTGAATATTCCCTTGCAGAATGAGCAGCCTTTATTTGTCTTTAGTAAATCAACCCCCATGATTGTCGCTGTGCACAGTCTTTCCTCAGTCTTCAGGGTTGAATAACACAGGATGCCATTCAACCTGGAGGACATTATTATTATTATACAGGATTTATATAGCACCAACAGTTTGCGCAGCACTTTACAATATGAGGGCAGACAGTACAGTTACAATACAATTCAATACAGGAGGAATCAGAGGGCCCTGCTTGTTAGAGCTTACAGTCTAGAAGGGAGGGTTAAGTGAAAGAGAAGGTAATAACTGTGGGAGATAAACTGATGGAGAAAATTAAAATACAGTTGGTAGGTGTGGGTAGGATAGGCTTCTCTGAAGTGGAGGATTTTCAGGGATTGTCTAAAAGAGAGTAGCTGATAATTGGAAAGGTTGGGGTAAGGTGGTCCGTGGGATTGGAGAGGCTCTAGAAAAGTCCTGGAGGCGAGTATGGAAGGAGGTGACGAGGGACAGGGGAGGGCTGGGCCAGGGGGCAGGGTGGCAATTGCCTCCCAGACCACCCTGACTTATGTTCAAAATGGCCGGCAGCCGCTGTCCACTACCATTTTTTTTATTCTGGTCTAGGGAATTGTAGTCTGCGCTCAAGCTCCCGGTGGGTGGAAAACAGAGCAGCGCAGAGGAAGCTACAACTCCCGGAGACCAGATTTTTGGAAGCAGGCAAAGGCAGGGTGTCCCAGGGAGTCGGGATGCAGGGCTGGGTGCTGGCTGCAACTTTACCCCAGGGTCAGGAGCATTACCCCCCCCCCCCAAGAGGCTGTGGCATGCAAGGACCTGCTGAGATCACTGAGGTGAGACCCTGAAATCCATAGCTGACCCCCCATACACCCCATGTAACCTGCCCCAGTGATTAGGCTGCATTGATGGGCACTGGAGTTGGCTGCACTGGTAAGGCTGCATTGAAAAACCAGATGGGCCATAGATGGTGAGCTGATTTGGCGGTTCAATGGCCACTTGACTGAACTTGCCCCCCAGGCCTAAGGCTACCAGCCCTTCAATAACAAGGGGGCCCGAGAGCAGGAGGTCTTGAGAGGAACATCTTATGTGAAGAAGAACCACTGTGGGCGGACATCTCTGGTTTTATTCGGGTCGAGTTCTACAGCCAGAGCTGATTTTTCTCTAAAAAAATGAAGCCCAGAGTTTGACTTTAAATTATGACTAGCTGTCACTGCGTCTTCATCCGGTTTCCAACTTGAATCTGAGCAGAGAACGAATATATAGATATGCAATGCATTCTTCTCTAAACTAAGCAGATTTTATCAAGGCTTTAAGTCTTCTCTAGAGACTCCTAAAAGTCCATTACGGGCAAAATGATGAAATATGTGCGCAGAAGAATTAAGGAAAGAAGCAATTGAGATGTAGCAATTGTGTTTAAACTTATGTGATTGTATTACCGGAAATAAAAATCGCACTTTCCTCTTAATTTATCATTAATTCTAATGTCAGATCAGCGCTGTTACACTTAGCAAAGTTCAGTGTACTTTTTTTTATCATACTTTAATATTATTACTGAATGTGGATAGTATAAAAGGTATTTTAGATCAAGATATTAAAAAGTAGAGTACGTATATTAAAATAAATAGAGACCCTAACAGAATGACATTTAGTTCTTTAAAGCACTGTACATCATAAACATTTGCCATTTAAAAACAAAACACAGTTTATACCTTTTTTTGATTATTTGTTATCTCAGTGCTGTGATCCTAGGGTGAGCTTGGGTTCGGTCGATCACTGACCTACTACAGCCATGTGGTCATATTAGGTCTATGATGTCATCAGTATCCCTCCCTACCCCTTTGTACCTGCAGCTGCAGGATGAGAATTTCTTAAGCCAGAGCTGATTGGGTCAGAGTTGGCAGCTGAGGTTTGGGGTTTCCATGTTGTTGCTTTGGCACGCAGAATCTCACCTCGTTTTCTTGACTTGGGGTAGGTACGCCCTTCTTTTTGTGGCATTTAGTCTGTCTCTGTGGTTCTCCCATACACTGGATCCGTTTTGCCCGTATATCCTTTGACAATTTAGCCTTGTTATGAAACATTTTTGTATATAATTTTTCACTAATTGATTGTGTTTCTTTAATAGACTGTAATAAACTTACTGATTGACCTGCACACCCTTGAAGAAGGCAACGATTTGCCGAAACATGTCGGGATATTGTGATAATCAGTGTCATTTCTAGTTTATTGTCCATGTTTTTAATCAAATTATATATTGAATAAAAAATATTGTTTCTATCTTGGTTTCAAATACATTTTTTTGTGACTTGTTAATGGCACCGATATAGTCCCCTTATCCTCTTCACAACCCTGCATTACTTTTAACCACTTCCTTACTGGGCACGTATACTCCCTTCCTGACCAGGTGAAATTTCAGCTTGTGGCACTGTGTCGCTTTAACTGACAATTGTGCGGTCGTGCGACGTGGCTACCAAACAAAATTGACGTCCTTTTTTCCCCACAAATAGAGCTTTCTTTTGGTGGTATTTGATCACCTCTGCGGTTTTTATTTTTTGCGCTATAAACAAAAATAGATCGACAATTTTGAAAAAAAAAAACAATATTTTTTACTTGTTGCTATAATAAATAGCCCAATTTAAAAAAAATAAAAAAAAAACATTTTTTTTTCTCAGTCTAGGCGATACGTATTCTTCTACATATTTTTGGTAAAAAAAAAAAGTTATTGCGCTTAAAAAAATAGGGGACAGAATTATTATTATTTTTTATTATTTATTTTCTTTACTACTAATGGCGGCGATCAGCGGTTTTTCTCGTGACTGCGACATTATGGCGGAGACATTGGACACTTTTGACACATTTATGGCAGCATTCACATTTATACAGCGATCAGTGCTATAAATATGCACTAATCACTGTATAAATATGACTGGCATTGAAGGGGTTAACACTAGAGGGTGAGGAAGGGGTTAAAACGTGTACCCTGAATTGTGTTCTAACTGTGGGGGGAGGGGGGTGACTGGGGGAGGTGACCGATCTATGTCCCTATGTACAAGGGACACAGATCAGTCTCCTCTCTCCCTCTGTGTGTTTACACACACAGATCCACGTCTTGTCCCTGTAGCCGCCAATCCCGAGTGCCTGGCAGACATCGCGGCCGCCAGGCACGCGCATCGGCATCTCAGCGATGCGGCGGGCACGCACACGCCGCCAACTCGTGTGCCCCCTAATGGCCTGGAGGAGCGGAGGCCGTAAAAACACGGCCTCCCAGAGAAGTAGAACCACCCTGCTGCCGTACAAAGTCGTACGGCCGTCGGGTAGTGGTTAAGGATGAGGTGCCATATCTAATATAGGGCACACCAATCACTTTTTTCAAAGCTTCCTACTTTGTTTTGGCTGAACATGAGTTTGGACAGAACCCCAGCTCATCTCTATTGTCCACAGAGGCCAACTAGAATCAAAGTAACTGCTTAACCTCCTGCCAGGGCCACTTAAAAGGGGGTAGCACCAGTCCTCCTGTAAAAGGCCCAGGCCACCAGGAGGGGCCCAGGCAACAGGGAAATTGCATAAGGGCAGTAGAGGGGGTGATCGGGAAAGCAGGAGGGGGCAATTTGAGGAACTAATCCCCTGGGTGTCTCTCTCTGCAGAAGCTTAAAGCTGGTTTTAGCTGCTGAAGGGAGTGACACAGAGGGGATCAGTTCCTGTAATTAAATGCCCCCATGCCTCACTGATCCCTTTCCCTGCCCAGGATTTGATTCCCCCTAAGAATGATTTTAGTACTTTTTTTAATGAAAATATTCTAATATTTTGTGGAGAGCGGTCCTGTCGGAAAGGCTGTATGAGGCCACATGATTTCTAACAACAGCCCTGCCTCTTGCCACTCACAAAACCCACATGTGCCGCAGCTATACATCCATGGGTGGTGGGTAAAAGAGATGTCTGTGCTGGGTGCGCACACACTATTTGCTCCCAGCACAGCGAGTGAGCTGGCAAAGACAATTGTTTTCGAATGAAACTAATTTAACGAAACAAATTTATGTAAATAAATTGTAACGAAACAAAAAAATGTTTTCCTTCTGCACATGTCTACATGTGACCTGCTGTGATAGGTCACAGCGATCACATGGTACCAGCAGCGAGCTGGTACTTGGATCAGTCATCAGGCGCGTCCTGTGGATCACGCTGCTGCGTGGCCGTGTGATCGGCGCATCCTGACAGGACATCATATGACTCCCAGTCAGGATAACTGAACCACCGCTCGGCCGGTAACAGTGGTCATCTGATCAGGCAGGCCTTCACCCCCCCTAGTTCATAGGATGCTAGAGCTGGGTGGGAAGGGGTTAAAAAACAGCACAGATGGCAGGATTAACAGTTTTTTTTTTACTTTTTGAACAAAACACTTTTAATGGTACAGATAAAGAAGTATGGGTTCGTGAACAAACATACTGTACATACGCACCTCACTCCGATGCTGCTGCTGTCCACCATCAGCTTTAATCCCCAGAACATGACCACTGATCACACGGCTCGGAGCAGAGATCGGTGACTGTCAGTTCCAGCTCTCTGCTTTGCCCCTTCAGTGCTCACTGGAGCAGCAGTCAGGAGTAGGGGAAGTCACAGCTGTCCACTGAGAGCCCGGTGCCAGCTGTTAATTAACCACTTAATCACCAAGGACGTCCATGGACGTCCTCGGCTTTGTGCAGTGATATCTGAATGATGCCTGTAGCTACAGGCATCATTCAGATATCGCCGTCTTCAGCCTGCGATCCTGTGCATGAAAAGAATGATTAAAGTGTCGGTTCCACCGCTTGATCGTTCTTGTAGGCAGCAGAAGGGGACGTCACGCCTGGTACCCGGAAGTAAACAAAGCTGCAATCGCGGCTGTCGGCATGTGATCAGTGATTTTTTTTCACCGATTTCATGCTGGTAAGCCTTGAGGAGAGATGTGGGGTCTTATTGACCCCACATCTCTCCATAAAAAGGACCTGTCACAGTGATTCCTATTACAAGGGATGTTTACATTCCTTGTAATAGGAATAAAAGTGATAAAAAATAAATAAAAATTAAATAAAAAAAGTGTAAAAATAAAAAAATGAAGTAATTTTCTTTTTAAACGCCCCTGTCCCGGTAGCTCACGTGTAGAAACAAACATGCATGCAAGTCCCGCCCACATATGTAAACACAGTTCAAACCCCACATGTGAGGAATCGTCGCGTGCGTTAGAGCGTGTGCAACTAGACCTCCTCTGTAACTCAAAAATAGTAACCTGTAAAAAAAAAATTAAAGCGTCGCCTATGGAGATTTTAAAGTTTGGTGCCATTCCAAGTTTTTAAAGCGTGACATGTTAGGTATCTATTAAAAAAAGGGGGGAAGGGGGTACATTAGGACTTTAAATGAGGTAGTAGGTCAATTACCTCCATCCCTGATGGTTATATAATAAGGAGGAGAGAGCGGGACTTTAAATGAAGCATGTGTGGGGAACAGATTACGGTGGGTTGGGGGAAAATAATAGATCTGGGATAGGTTATAAGTTATTTATTTTAAAACTTTCACATAATGCATCGTACATGACTATATTGCATTATTAAAGAAATTTGGTAAACATATACACTTCACAGACTTGATTGGAAAAAGGTTATTTTCGACACTGACCCAGGGATACAGACAGGTACAATGAAAAAAAAAAAAAAATATATATATATATATATATATATTGCATAATGAAGCATGAAGATGGTAGCTCTACACGTTTCGCGACTGATGGTCGCTCGTCAGGAGCAAGCATGGATTGCATTTTAAATCTGTAACGACATAAACACATTTCAGGCTGATCAAAAACAAACATAATTTGGAGGGCCAAGAACAGTTCAAGGTCCCAAGATGGTACTAACCAGGTGGCCAAGGTGCCGCTGACTTTGGGGTAAAGCCCCAACCAGTCCCCATAGGCTGGAACAACTCTCACCGGGGACTGTGGCAGGACGCTGTAGGACAGTAGGCCCCCAAGCAGGACACATCCAAGTTGCACAGGCATTGAGCAAAAGAGATGTATGAACAAGTCAGTGAGTGGTGATGACTGCAAAAAAAAAAAAGGGAAGGGAATGAACTGAATGAAAAGGATGTGAAAATGGAAAGGGAGAGCTAGGGACTGAGGCTGGGAGGTGAGGACAAGGAGGGAGGAATGAAGGGGCTAAGTGAGGAGAAAAACAAAGGTTAGGTATCTATTTACTCGGCGTAACATCGTCTTTCACATTATAAAAAAAGTTTGGCTAACTTTACTGTTTTGTTATTTTTTGATTCATGAAACAGTTTTTTCCCCTTATTATTGCGCAAATACCGTGCGAGAAAAAAAGTTGCAATGACCGCCATTTTATTCCCTAGGGTGTCTGCTAAAAAAAATATATATAATGTTTGGGGGTTCTGATTAATTTTCTAGCAAAAAAAATGTGATTTTTACATGAAGGAGAAATAGGCCGGTGATCAAGTGGTTAAGCAGCTGGGTGGATCCCAACAATATTGTTAGGATGCTTCTAGAGCATGGAGCTGCTCTAAGACATCATATGATAGCGGGCAATACACCGTTAGTAGCTGACTCTGGGTCATAGGTGAGCACAAGTAAGTGAACTCCTGTGACCCAGAAGACTCAAAAGCTTTGGCCATACTTCCTTTTTAACAGACCAAAAAAGGAGCAAATAAGAGACGTTTTTTTTGTTAGCATTTACATAAACTTTCAATAATAGCAGATCAGCAAGCTGGGACTCAGAGAATGGTATTACCGCAGTAGATGGGACGCCTTGCTGGATATTTCATTATCCACTTATCTTGAGTCATAACCTCCCTTTTGTTCTCCTCTCCTCTATGAATATGCATGGGCCTCGTAGAGCTTTTCTTCACATGGAGAAGACCCGCGCCAGACGGCTTGCCCTTTATTTCCTGAGTATCTAAATGCTATCCTAATTATAACTTATTTAGTTCATCATCTTAATTGCTCTCCTTGGCCAGATAATACAGGTCTTTAAAGGTTAAGGCTACCTAACAATTCTGCGTAAGTAAGCCCATCTGAAATGACTATGTAAGGCCAGAGGACAAAGCAATAGACTCTTCCCTTTCCCAGGACTTCAAACAGATCAGGGACAACATGGCACAATCAATTTAAGGGAATCAAGCAGCCTGAACCAAAGATTTCAGTTGTGACCGGTCTATTTGGGTCCTCTCTACTGTGGGAAAATACTCGGCAGACATCTATTACGTACAGATGTCCAACAGGCCCAGGTGACCGCAAATGTGAAAATGCCACATGCTTGACAAAAGGCTGGGTGCTAATTGGCTGTCTTGGAGGGATTAAAGAAGCCCCAGGGCTATTTCCTAACAAGCCAGGTTCTACGGACAATAAGGGAAGTCACCAGGGGCTTGGTACAGTGTAATGGGGATCTGCCATAAAATAAAATACCTGTGCAAAAGTAGAACCCCCCCCCCCCCCGATGTCCCCACTGTGTCACTTTTATTTAAAATATCTTCCCTTATGTCCTGAAGCTTTAAATTTATGCAAAGGTGTTATCACAACTGTTTTAAAACACATCTTATCCTTAAAGTGTTTGTACACCTGATTTTTTTTTTGTACAAAAATAACAAACATATCATGCTAACCTGCTCTGTGCAGTGGTTTTACACAGAGCAGCCCCGATTCTCCTAAAGAGGCTCCTCCTTTTTATCAGGGGCACCCACGGAAAGCCGCTTACCATGGGGCACACATGCGGGCTTGCTTGTGTCCATTGACGCAGACAGCGGGACTTGGCCCCACCCCCCATTCCTATATCACAGGATTTGATTGACAGCAGCCGGAGCCAACAGCTTCGGCTGCTATCAATCTGTCCAATGAGGAAAGCAACAGCGGCTGGAGCTTCTGTGCTCGTGAACTTCGCTGGATCAGATCGAGCTCAGATACGAAAAAGGGGGGGGTCTAGGGAGGAGCTACAGCACAGAAGGCTTTTCACCTTCATGCACGGAATGCATGAAGGTGAAAAACCTTAAGGTAAATGTAAACCCTCCATACACCCAGTGAAGTGAACAGCCTCAAATGATACACATGGATGCACCAAATCTCCCTACCTAAGTTGTATATGTATATCTGCTGTCTTCACATTTATATACTGTTTAGAAAGTTAAGATCGTGTTAGGAGATATTCTCTTCCTGGTTAACATAGAGTGTGATGTCTGGGCATACAGCCAAGATAGCTAAAATTGCTGATTGGAGGAAAGGCACATTCCCCCTCTCATCATAGGCAGAGACTCTCAGAGGTGTTTTGTAATATGACCTGCTCCCTGCTAATCTAGTTTAGCACCCTCCCCAGACAGAAGATTCAGGCTGCTTTTTTCTAAAAAGTCTGAGAATGTATCAGGAGTTATCAGGCTGATAACAGAGGAACAGTTCAGGAGAGAGCTATGGGACTTAGCTCATTGAAGAAAGATAACAAAATACTGCAGATATATGTGCCCAGCTCAAATTTCATGAATCAGGATTACATCCACTTTAAGGCTTTACAACCACTTGGGACAGTATTTTGTTTTCTCAAACACTCAAACAATAAAGAAGGGCAGTTTTTTGGCACTATGGCCTTTTAAATTGGCCTCGCCAAATTCAAAAATCTCTACCATCCACTTTCTGGCAGATTCAGGTAGTTCTTAATAGTTCCACTTTTACAGAGTATTTTTTATGAACCAAAATAAAAAATAATTAATAACTACTCTAAATTAGAGTACAGAGACAGACAGAGTCCTGTCCCCATCTGCAGAGTAGCTGATCGGCACATTCGCTTCTGCTACCCCTCCCTGTCATTGGTTGTTAAGAAAGGTGTTGGCTTTACAGCCAACATCCTCCTAACAACCAATGACACTGCAGTGGGCAACTACCGTGAACAACTTTTGTAGTATGGAGGCGCATTGGAGTTCTAAATAGTGTTTTAGACACTCTGGCCCGGATTCACATACATTGTCGCATATATATGCCGCCGTAGCGTATCTCTTTTACGCTACGCTGGCGCAGCGCGGAGAGGCAAGCATGGACTTCACAAAGTAAATGCTTCCAACTCTGCGCCGGCATAGCGTATATTCGTAGGCATAAGCCAGCGTAGGTGGAAGTGGGCTGGAAGTGGGCGTGATCCATGGTAATGAAGCGTGATCCCCATGCAAATGATGTGCTGTGTGCCAGACAAGTACTTAGTACGAACTGCGCATGCGTCGTATCGAGGCCGCATCCCAGTGCGCATACTCACAAACACGTCGAAACAACTGGCTAAGATACATCGAATCACTGCCTACGGTGTGAACGTAACCTACGCCCAGCCATATTCATGTACAACATAAACTACGAAAAATGTGACGGCTTATGTTCCCTGGTCCATACCTTTGCATGGGTTGCGCCTCCTTTATGGGGAATAACTTTACGCCGGACGTAAAACTTACGCAAACCGCTTAAATCATGCGCCGGGGGCAAGTACGTTTGTGAATCGGTGTATCTCCCTCATTTGCATATATGAATAGAAAATCAATGGGAAAGCCACATGTGTCCAGTGTAAATATGCGCCCACTCTACGCCAGCGTAGGCAAGTTACGTCGGTGGGATGAAGTCAGTTTTTAGGCGTATCTATGTTTGTGGGTACGTCGCACAGATACGGCGGTGCATATTTGTACTTACGCAGCGTATCTGGAGATACGTCGGTGTAAGTGCTTTGTGAATCCTCTATAGCCTCTATATATTACTCAGAGAGTAATGTAAAGGTACATTTCTTTAAAAGGCAGTGACGCCACTTTTAAAAGTGGCGTCACTGCCTTTTAAAGAAATTTACCCTTACATTAGTCTCTGCCTTAAAAGTGGGTTTTAAGTATATTTTCACTTGATGCACTGGATGCATACTTTTCCGTGTTTAATTAGGATGTTGGTGTAAACACACCTTCCCCGTTCTTCATTGTGGCAGTGTCATTGATCGTGTGTTCCCTAATAGGCAAACACGATCAATGACATCACAAGTCCAGCCCAACACATATGAGGTCACACTTAACCCCTTCAGCGCCCCCTAGTGGTTAATTTCCAAACTGCAATTATCATTTCCACAGTAAACAGTGCATTTTTATAGCACTTTTTTCTGTGAAAATGACAGTGGTACCAAAAATGTGTCAAAATTGTCAGATGTGTCCGCCATAATGTCGCGGTCATGAAAAAAAACGCTGATTGCTGCCATTAGTAGTTAAAAAAAATACTTATAAAAATGCAATAAAACTATCCTCTATTTTATAAACGCTATACATTTTGCGCAAACCAATCGATAAATGCTTATTGCGTTTTTTTTACCAAAAATATGTAGAAGAATACATATCGGTCTAAACTGAGAAAAAAATATGTTTTTTTATATATTTTTTTGGGATATTTATTACAGCAAAAAGGAAAAAATATTGTTTTTTTTTTTCAAAATTGTCGCTCTATTTTGGTTTATAGCGCAAAAAATAAAAACCGCAGAGATGATAAAATACCACCAAAAGAAAGCTCTATTTGTGGGGAAAAAAAGACGCCAATTTTGTTTAGGAGCCACATCGCACGCAATTGTCAGTTAAAGCGACACAGTGCCGAATCGCAAAAACTGGCCAGGTCCTTTAACTGCATAATGTTCCAGTTTTTAAGTGGTTAAGGTAAAAAATGTTTTACCTTAATAACCACTTTATGCTATTTATATCTGTCTACAGTTCAGCTTTAAAATATGTAAGATGTTTTATTACTTTAGAGAATTTTACCATTCAATAAAATCATTGTTTGGATATCGAAGATCTGAGAATTATTACAAATGGAAATTGGGCAAATTAAAAAGTGACCAATAAGCTATCTCCTGTCTATAACGTTTAATAACGTTTTTTTCCCCGTGGCCCATCAGTAAATGATTCCCTTTTTACTGGAATATTGAAAGTATCTTCTAATAATGTATGTTTTGTGTATACAGTGGCCATTTAGCACATATATTTTATTATTTACATAACAGAAAATAATCTGCACATTTCCCCGATGTTTTTTTTTTTTTAAATGTGTGCAATAGCAGGATAATTGAATTTTTTTTTTTCTCATCTAATCATCAAGGGCGCACTGATAATTGCCTTAAATAATTAACAAGCTATGTTGTTTAAGGAAATAGGGGTGCAGCTTTGATGATGTAGTAAAGATAAGTCATTTAGTACATTTACTATTTTATGGTAATTTTACGGTATTCATATTTTCACAATTATGAATGGCAACCTCCATACAGAGGCATAACATTCAGGACCCTGTGAATGAAACCATGAAGGACGTCGCTGACCCACTGGTCCCTGGGCCCTTTCTATCAGTCCCAGGCACCTCCCACTGAGCATGGGGTCCTTCCCACTGAATCCAGTGCCCTTTACTCTCGTCACAGGATCCTTTATTTTGGTCCTACTATGGGACCCTTCCACATTTTCAGCAGTGGGCCCCTTTTCTGCCGTCTTGAGGCTCCCCCGTGGTGGTGGAACACCAAGGCCCAGTTGCAAGTGCGACCTTTGTGACATGCCGGTCAGCGCTCTCAGCCATTGACTGGCTTCTGACGGACCAGATGCTGTACACACAGACCTAATGTCCGGTGTCAAGGGAAATGCTGGCCAGCACATGCGCACTAGGATTCGTGCAATGCAAACGCCTATGCGCATGCATGCACGTACACGCGCCCCGTAAACATTGGCTCCAAATGGCATATATAAGGATGCCAATTTCACTAGGGCCTTTGCTGTCTGATCTGCAGTCTTCCCATGTATCCTGTGCCTATACTTGATCTTGGTGACCCAGCTTTTCTGACCATCCTGATTATCTCCAAACCTGACCCCGGCTTGTCCTGACTCTGATTCTGCTACATCTGCTTGATCTCCTGATGCCAATCCTCTGCCTGAACTTTAGCTATTCTTTGCCTATGTCTTTGATGTATCTGCCTTTGATGATTTTGCACCAGACTTCTCAACCCCACCAGCCTGCATTATCCCTGCATCTGCAGTGCACCTACATCTGCAGCATCCGGCACTTGCCTCATCTCTGATTCTGCAGTATACCTGCAACCACCACGTGCCTGCATTCGCAGTCAATCAGCATCTGCTGCTATTGCTGTTACCTGCCTCTCCTATCTACCTACTAACAGAGAACACTGCAGGCACTCCTACACCACCGTGCTCTCGTGGCTGATGTTGCAACATCAGTGGTCCTTGAACCGGGGCTGTAAGAGAGGCCTTCCTCTGCTCATCGGGCTCTATCTGACAGCTGGTTTCTATTGAACCAGCCGATGCTGCCCGATCTTCTGTCCATGTGTACGGCCCTAAACTATGACATAGACAGGTCCCAGAAGCCACCCCCTCCTCGCCCGGAGATCAATAACACACACATATACCTGTGAGCAAAGCCTCACCTGCAGTCTCACACCTGGGTCACAGCACTTTGCGCTCTCAGCTATTGCAAACTACCAGCAGACACACAAAGCCAACGGCCCAAATCTTACAGTTTTGGGTGTGATTATATATCGGTATTACATTGTATATCCCTGTATGTTGTGGTCGTTCAGGTGCTTATCTAATAGTTTTTTGAAACTATTGATTCCCCCCGCTGAGACCACCACCTGTGGAAGGGATTTCCACATCCTTGCCGCTCTTACCGCAAAGAACCCTCTACGCAGTTTAAGGTTAAACCTCTTTCCTTCTAATTTTAATGAGTGGCCACGTGTCTTGTTAAACTCCCTTTCTCGAAAAAGATTTATCCCTATTGTGGGGTCACCAGTATGGTATTTGTAAATTGAAATCATATCCAATATGTTGTGGTCATTCAGGTGCTTATCTAATAGTTTCTTGAAACTATCGATGCCCCCCGCTGACACCACCGCCACATCCTTGCCGCTCTTACAGTAAAGAACCCTCTACACAATGCAAGATAAGATCAGATGAGATAATACTTTATTGGCATTGTATACATACAACAAAATATATCAAGGCACGCTACACTTTACAACAGCAATAGTAAAAAAAAAAAAACGTTTCAGCAGACAAATCCGAACGTGTGTACGGGCTAGCGGACAGGTTTGTCCATCGGACAAATTTCAAAGCATGCTTTGAAATTTGTCCGCTACAAACCTGTCCGTCGGATATGTCCGCTGGTTAGTACGGCAAACCAGCGGACATATCTTCCCGCACATGCGTCGTATCCTGTGAATGGATCCGACGCATGCGCGCGGAAGTGTTTACTTCCTGGTGCGGTGACGTAGCGGTGACGTCACCACGCTGTCTGCCGGCGGGGATTTTGATCCGATGGTGTGTACACGCCATCGGACCGAAATCCGATGAGACATGTCCGCTCTAAACTGTCCGTCGGACAAGTTTGAGCGGACATATCTCATCGTGTGTACGAGGCCTAAAACATAGCAAAACTATATAAAAAAATGTTTTAGGTAAAAATGTTACATAACATTTTATAATAAAATGTGAAAGGACCTTAACACCTTTTCCCGACTAATAAATCAGACCTGCAATTTTTATAAATAATAACAAAAATAAGAGATTTACATTTCTTGAAAGGTTGGAGATTTTGGCAAATTTAATCATTTAAGCAAAATAGAATGGAGTCAAAGGAAAATGCAACATTAAAGTGGAGATCCACGCAAATTCTTTTTTTTTTAAAGCCAGCAGCTACAAATACTGCAGCTGCTGACTTTTAATAAATGGATACTTCCCTGTCCAGCGCGCCCGCGATGTCGGCAGCTGAGGCCGAGCCATTGCTCGTCTCTCGGCTGCCCCCAGCCGCCATTCCCTCGGTGAGGGAATCAGGAAGTAAAGCGTTGTGGTTTCACTGCCAGGTTCCCTACTACCGCCAATGCACGAGCTGTGTGGTGTACCCTCACTGGTCCCCGCTGTCTCCTGGGACCAGTGTGTTTCCCCGAAGACAGCAGGGGTGAGGCGAAGGGGCGTGACTCCTGTGGGAGTCTATTCCCGGAAGTGGGTGCAAATACCTGTATTATACACATGAAAGGTGCTAAATGTGACACCGGAGGGGGGGAAGGGTTCCGAAATGTGGAGGTTCACTTTTGTGTGGACCTCCGCTTTAAGGTGGCTTTTGTTGGTGGGTTTTTAATGGCTTCTGAGAGTTCAGATTAAAAAAAATTGAAATTTGGTTGAAAAGTTGGAGATTTGGGCAAATTTCATAATTTTACCAAAATGAAATGGAGTCAAAGGAATAGGGGTTGTAAAGGTACAATTTTTCCCCCTAAATAGTTTCCTTTACCTTAGTGCAGTCCTCCTTCACTTACCTCATCCTTCCATTTTGCTTTTAAATGTCCTTATTTCTTCTGAGAAATCCTCACTTCCTGTTCTTCTGTCTGTAACTCCACACAGTAATGCAAAGCTTTCTTCCTGGTGTGGAGAAAGCCTCTTGAGGGGGAGGGGGTGAGCAGGAGCAGGAGTGTCAGGACACTCTCTACTGCAGATACAGAAAGGAGCTGTGTATTAGTGGGCGTCCTGCCACTCCTGCTCGCCCCCTCCCCCTCAAGAGGCTTTCTCCACACCAGGGAGAAAACCTTGCATTACTGTGTGGAGTTACAGACAGAAGAACAGGAAGTGAGGATTTCTCAGAAGAAATAAGGACATTTAAAAGCAAAATGGAAGGATGAGGTAAGTGAAGGAGGACTGTAATAAGGTAAAGGAAGCTATTTGTTGATGGGCTTTAAATGGCTTCTGGGAGTTCAGCAATCTAGGACCCTTGCCTCTAGTTAGCCGTGTTGTATTTATTGAGCCACACAAAGAAATGCATGGCCAGCCAGCAATAAATAAAAAAATAAAAAACAAAAATGAAAAAGGCACAGTACATAAATAATGATGAAGAATATGTACACACAAAAAAAAAGGAAAAAAACAACACAAAAATAAAAAGAACACCAAATAAAATAAACAAAACTCAACACATCTAAATAAAGATCTATTTTTCCTTTATTGCAAGCAAATCTCACCTAATCACCTGGATAAACTAAACTAAGACGTTTTGTTGTTTGTGAAATCTATGATTAATCAATAAAAATGCTCATCCCAATCATGAATGAGTGAATGAATGAATGAAAACTTATATAGCGCGGCACATGCGAACTGAATCGCCTCTGGGCGCTTATCATGTCATGTCACAGGGAAAAAAAACGAAAACTTGCTTAAAAACGTATAACTTATTCATCCGTCATGTTATGTGGAATGGGCTAGCTGGCATTTGGTGTTTGGCATTTTGAGCAGTGTGCAACCTGTCTGCAGAATCGCAGGTGATTCTTGTGACACCTTTTTCTCACCATTACACTCCGGGAAGAAAGTGCAATAGAATTAATTTGCACATTGTTTTTCATGCTGTGATGACTTCAGTTAATATGAAGGGTATGTGAGTATGTATCCATTTAGTTTTGCAGCAGCTAGCTCCGAATCACATGGTCTACAGGCTCACGTTGTGGAAGAACTACAAATATCAGCATGTCCTATTAGCCTGAGATCTTGAGGATACCTCACAGAGTTACCTAGTGATTGTAGAGGAACAATATACACTCGCCGGCTACTTTATTAGGTGTACCTGTTCAATTGCGTGCTAATGCTAACACAAATTTCTGATCAGCCAATCACATGGCAGCAACTCAATGCATTTAGGCATCTAGACATGGTGAAGACGACTTGCTGAATTTCAAACCGAGCATCAGGATGGGGAAGAAAGGGGATTTAAGTGACTTTGAACTTGGCATGGTTGTTGGTGTCAGGCGGGCTGGTCTGAGTATTTCAATAACTGCTGATCTACTGATATTTTTACACACGACCATCTCTCAGGTTTACAGAGAATGGTCCGCAAAAGAGAAAGTATCCAGTGAGTGGCAGTTGTGTGGAGGAAAATGCCTTGTTAATGTCAGAGGTCAGAGGAGAATGGCCAGACTGGTTTGAGATGATAGGACAGTAATGCCCTGTACACACGATCGGTTCATCCGATGAAAACGGACCGATGGATTTTTTCATCAGATATCCGATAAAGCTGACTTTCATCAGTCGTGCCTACGCACCATCAGTTTAAAAAAAAAACGTTTGTGTCAGAACGCGGTGACGTAAAACACAACGATGTGCTGAGAAAAATTAAGTTCAATGCTTCTGAGCATGCGTTGACTTGATTCTGAGCAAGCATGAATTTTTAACCGATGGACTTGCCCACAGACGATCAGGTTTTACTATCGTTTTTTTTTTAACCATCAGATAATTTTAAAACAGGTTCTATGTTTTTTCACCGATGGGAAAAAAAAAACGATGGGGTCCACACACGATCGGTTTGTCCGATGAAAACGGTCCATCGGACCATTTTTATAAGATGAACCGATCGTGTGTACACAGCATTATAGTAACTCAAATAAGCACTTGTTACAACCAAGGTATGCAGAATACCAGCTCTGAACGCACAACACATTGAACCTTGAAGCAGATGGGCTACAGCAGGGGAAGACCACACCGGGTGCCACTCCTGTCAGCTAAGAACAGGAAACTGAGGCTACAATTCGCACAGGATCACCAAGATTGGACCATAGAAGATTGGAAAAACGTTGCCTGGTCTGATGAATCTCGATTTCAGCTGCAACATTCAGATGGAGGGTCAGAATTTGGCATAAACAACATGAAAGCATGGATCCATCCTGTCTTGTATGATCGGTTCAGGCTGGTGGTGGTGTAATGGTGTGGGGGACATTTTCTTGACACACTTTGGACCACTTAATACCAATTGAGCTTGATTTAAACCCCACGGCCTGAGTATTGTTGCTGACCATGTCCACCCCTTTATGACTACAGTGTCCCCATCTTCTGATGGCTCCTTCCAGCAGGATAATGCACCATGTCACAAAGATCCAATCATCTCACCACTGGTTTCTTGAACATGACAATGGGGTCACTGTACTCCAATGGCTTCCATATTTACTAGATCTCATCCAATAGAGCACCTTTGGGATGTGGTGGACGTGCATGGACGTGCAGCCAACAAATCTGCAGCAACTGCGTGATGTATAATGTCACTATGGATCAAAATCTCTGAAGCCCCGTACACATGGCCGAGGTTCTCGGCAGAAACCAGCGAGAACCTCGCTGGGATCCTCATTCTGCCGAGAACCTCGGCCGTGTGTACGGATTCGCCGAGCCCAGCCCGTTGGGAAACCCGTCGAGCAAATAGAGAGCAGGTTCTCTATTTGCTCGACGGCCCGTCGGGATGAATGGCTGGTCGCCTTTCCCGACGGGCTGATCGCCGAATCTGACGGCCGGTCGAGAACCTCGACGGGCGGAACGATGTGTTCCGCCCATCGAGGTTCTCGGCCGTGTGTACGGGGCCTAAGAATGTTTCCAACACCTGGTTGTATCTATTCTGCGAACAATTAAGGTAGTGCTAAAGGCAAAAGGGGTCCAACTAGTGAGTGTACATCAATTAGACACGTACAATTTGTTTTGGGTCCGAATACAAATTTAGACAAAATTTTGATTATTCGAAGACTCGGATATATCCAAATCTCTGAATTAAATAGTAATGAATAGTAACAAAGTTAGTTGAAATCCATTGTGTTTGTGAACAAGCAAGCTATCGCTTGTGAAACGTGTCAATTGCTGTTCCTGTGTTTGTCTGACCACTCGTGAAGTTATTTTGGAGTTCCATGTGCGGCCACTTCTTTGTTCCGTTGAAATGCGTTAACATTTCAAGCAAGCAAGAAGTTGTGGACCATCTTTTCTCATTAAAAGGGGGCACTTGTGTTCCTTCAACACAAAATGCTAAGCTTTAAAAGGTGTATTTAAAGTATAACTAAAAGGCAAAACTTTGGAATAGACGTGGATTAAAACCCCTGTCAGGTTTTTATTGCTGTCTATGTCTCCGTAAGCGAGATTCCCTCTCTCTATTTGTCCTGTTTACCATTATCATTAAAAGTGAAAGTGAAAGAAAATTCAAAACTTTGGGCTGTCCCCAGAAAAGCAACAGTGGTGTGTTTTCCAATGCAGGGAGGGTCCATTTTAGTGCTGCAAAAGCACACCGGGGCAAACAGGACCTGAATCTTATTAGTAGTTATGGATGAACCGAATACCCCCATTTGGTTCACACTAGAAAATTTGTGCGAACACCATTAACGCCTATGGGAAAAGAACATGAAAAATCAAAAGTGCTAATTTTAAAGGCTTTTATGCAAGTTATTGTCATAAAAGTGTTTGGGGACCCGGGTCCTGCCCCAGGGGACATGTATCAATGCAAAAAATAGTTTAAAAAACTGCAGTTTTTTCAGAAGTAGTGATTTTATTAATGCTTAAAGTGAAACAATAAAAATGAAATATTCCTTTAAATATCGTGCTTGGTGGTCTCCTTAGTCTGCCTGTAAAGTGGAGCATACTTCCCATGTTTATAACAGTACCACCGAAAAATGAAATTTCGAAAGGAAAACATTTCACTGAAAACTGCTTGCGGCTTTAATGTATTGTCAGATCCCGGCAATATAGATAAAAAACATTAAAAAAACAGCATGGGTTCCCTCCCTCCAATCCATTACCAGGCCCTTTGGGTCTGGTATGAATATTAAGGGGAACCCTACACCATAATTTTCAAAAAGTGTGTGGGGATCCCCCCAAAATCCATGCTAGGTCCTTCAGGTCTGGTATGGTAAGGGGAACCCTGCGCCAATTTTTTTTTGTTAAATGGCATGGGGGTCCCCCAAAATTAATACCAGGCCCTTCAGGTCTAATTTGGATTTTGAGGAGAACACCCAGCCAAAATTAAAAAAGAAATGGCGTGGGTTTCACCTTCATACCAAACCCTTATTCGAGCACCAACCTGGCAGGCTGCAGGAAAGGGGGTGAGGCTATGTACGGCCGCTATGTAAGCCGCGTGGAAAAGGGGGGACTATGTACGGCTGCTATGTAAGCAGCCTAACATAGTGTGGGGCATGGACTCAGCCCCCTGAGCCATGATTGGCCAAAGGCACATTGCCTTTGGCCAATCATGACTTTCACAGCAGAGCACACTGTGATTGGCCAAAGCATGCTTTGGCCAATCAACAGCCGTCAATGCACTGCGATCTTGCAGTGCATTGACGGTTTCGCCGTTCATTATGGGGTGTTTGGCGGGTGCTCAAATTTACCGTGGACGTCCCAAAATGTTCTAAATTCAGCGAGCGGGCGAACACCAGATGTTCAAATCGAAATTACATTTGACTCGAACATCAAGCTCATCCCTATTAGTCTTTTATACTTGCTGCTTTAGACTTCATCCCTATTAGTAGTACCCAAAAAGTCGCAACATGCATGATTTTATTTTGTACTGTTATTATATCAAGGTTTACAATAAAAAAGAACTTCTAGACTCCAAATCACGAAAAAGATTATACAATTATTATAATTTTTATCCTTTTTTTGCATCACTTTGACCTCCTGCAGACTTTTTCAGCCATATTCGGTCTACATGGACATCACTGGAGTATTTGCTGCACATTATTTCTCTGGACCGGCTTCTTAATAGTAACAGTGGCATATCACGCCTGTAAAACACGTGATGCTTTAAGCCTCCACCTGGGGCGTGCGTGGATGGGTGACAATACAAGAGCGCAATAAGTAAAGAGTAGTAACTCCATAACTGTAAGTGCACCCCCATGCCATGATCAGCAGGTACTACTTAATGAAAGCTGCAGATTTCAAAATATTGCTAAGCTGCAGATTTCAAAATATTGCTATCAACTTAGGAAGGAAATGAACATGTTACCTGAACCTAAAATGATTGGTCTTAGATCTACTTTAGGAAGAGGTGCGTGTTAACATACTGCTGTCGGTGAGCTTTTGCCCGGACAGGATAGCTGACTCTGTTTCAGCTCTAAGAGGCTCTTCCAATCTGCCATGGCCCCACCCTT
The DNA here is from genome assembly GCA_029574335.1 of Rana kukunoris. NCBI lineage: Eukaryota > Metazoa > Chordata > Amphibia > Anura > Ranidae > Rana > Rana kukunoris. The sequence goes on along the minus strand of CM056059.1, from coordinate 110,030,002 downwards.
TTGCTTAACATTCATTTGCATATATTAGAAGACATTCAGGCGCAGGCTCTTGCTGTGACGCCAATTGTGTGTGAACAATGACGAGAATACCATTAGTGAAATTTTATGCCAATTATAAGACTCTCTCTGCCAGCGGCTTTCTCTGCAACCTGATAACTAGCCCCCTACGTGCGCTGAAAAATACCACCAGCCTCTGTTTTATTGACGAAGATTGTATGTGAAAAATCAACGAAAGTGCCGGATCGGAGTATATAATTACCGGCAGTTACCAAACCTTAACAAAGATAAACATGTTAAACTGCCTTTAAGTTTTTTTTGTGTTTTTTTTTATATATATTTTAATATGCAGTCTCCAGAGTTTCAGGTCTTAAAGAAGAGCTCTGGCACAATTCGAACACAGCATGTTGTATTAGCATGAACAATTGATGAAATCATTACAGAATATGAAAACCTAATCACCAAAATATTATGTGAATTATAAAATATTATGGAAACACTATACAAAATTATACATATATAAACCTTAACATGTACAGTGCCTTGAAAAAGTATTCATACCCCTTGAAATTTTCCACATTTTGTCATGTTACAACCAAAAATGTAAATGTATTTTATTGGGATTTTATGTGATAGACCAACACAAAGTGGCACATAATTGTGAAGTGGAAGAAAAATGATAAATGGTTTTCTAAATGTTTTACAAATAAATATGTGAAACGTGTGGCGTGCATTTGTATTCAGCCCCCTTTTCTCTGGTACCTACCCTTAACTAAAATCTAGTGGAACCAATTGCCCTCAGAAGTTCACAAATTAGTAATTGAGTCCACCTGTGTGTAATGTAATCTTAGTGTAAATACAGCTGTTCTGTGAAGCCCTGAAAGGTTTGTTAAAGAACCTTGGCGAACCAACAGAATAATGAAAGCCAAGGAACACACCAGACAGGTCAGGAATGAAGTTGTGGAGAAGTTTAAAGCAGGGTTAGGTTAAATGCAAATATCCCAAGCGTTGAACATCTCAGGGAGCACTGTTCAATCCATCATTTGAAAATGGAAAGAGTATGGCACAACTGCAAACCTACCAAGACATGGCCGTCCACCTAAACTGACAGGCCGGAAAAAGGAAAGCATTAATCAGAGAAGCAGCCAAGAGGTCCATGATAATTTTGGAGGAGCTGCAGAGATCCACAGCTCAGGTGGGAGAATCTGTCAACTGAACAACTATTAGTCGTGCACTCCACAAATCTGGTTTTTATGGAAGAGTGGCAAGAAGAAAGCCATTGTTGAAATAAAGCCATAAGAAAACATGTTTGCAGTTTGTGAGAAGCCGTGTGGGGGACACAGCAAACATGTGGAAGAAGGTGCTCTGGTCAAATGAGACCAAAATTTCACTTTTTGGCCTAAAAGCAAAACGCTATGTTTGGCGGAAAACGAACACTGCACATCACCCTGAACACACCATCCCCACCGTGAAACATGGTGGTGGCAGCATCATGTTGTGGGGATGCTTTTTATTCAGCAGGGACAGGGAAGTTGGTCAAAGTTGATGGGAAGATGGATGGAGCAAAATACAGGGCAATCTTAGAAGAAAACCTGTTAGGCCGCGTACACACGATCAAATGTATCTTCTGAAAATGGTCCGCAGACCAGTTTCAGCGGACAGATTCGATCGTGTGTACGGGCTAGCAGACAGGTTTCCAGCAGACAAAAGTTTTAAAGCATGCTTTAAAACTTGTCTGCTGGAAAGCCGTCTGTCGGATATGTCCGCTGGTTAGTACGCCTAACCAGCGGACCGAAATCTCCTGCATGCGTCGAATGGATTAGACGCATGCGTGGAAGTATTTTACTTCCTAGTTCGGTGACATGGCGGCGTCAACGTTACCGCCACGTCACCGCGCTGTCTGTCTGCGGGGACTTTGGTTTGATCGTGTGTACACAGATCAAACCAAAATATCCCAGGAGACATGTCCGATGAAAACGGTCTGTCGGACCGTTTTCATCGGATATATCTCCTCGTGTGTACGCGGCCTTAAAGTCTGCAAAAGACTTGAGGCTGGGGCGGAGGTTCACCTTACAGCAGGACAATGCCCCTAAACATACAGCCAGAGCTACAATGGAATGGTTTAGATCAAAGCGAATGCATGTGTTAGAATGGTCCAGTCAAAGTGCAGACCTAAATCCAAATGAGAATCTGTGGCAATACTTTAAAATTGCTGTTCACAGACACTTTCCATCCAATCTGACAGAGATTGAGCTATTTTGCAAAGAAGAATGGACAAAAATGTCACTCCCTAGATGTGCAAAGCTGGTAGAGACATCCCCAAAAAGACTTACAGCTGTAATTGCAGTGAAAGGAGGTTCTACAAAGTATTGACTTTGGGAGCTGAATACAAATGCTCCCCCCCATCCTTTTCACATATTTATTTGTAATAAAATTTTGAATACCATTTATCATTTTCCTTCCACTTCACAATTATGTGCCACTTTGTGTTGGTCTATCACATAAAACCCCAATAAAATACATTTACGTTTTTTGGTTGTAACATGACATAATGTGGAAATTTCAAGCGTTATAAATACTTTTTCAAGGCACTGAAAATTGAAAAGTCACTTTCAATATTTTTAAAGCTACATCTTTTATTCAAATATTACCTGATGATCCTGCTAATAGAGTGACACTCCTGTTATAGAGTGACAACGTGCTGTCCATTTTTCCCAGTTGAGCCTCTGTGTTGTCACCATGTCACATGGACTTCTGATGAAGACTACAAGAAACAGTTTTAACATACATTTGGTATATATACTGTATATATATTATGTAGCGACACCCCTGTGGGGTCGCTGGGTGTTTCAACATCCACACATTTCACCCTGCTTACATCCATTTTGGCACACTTTCCCAGACAATGAATAGTCTCTTGCTGCTTGTTTTTGTTGTTTTTATTAGGGGATTAAACTTGGATGGGTAAAAGGGATATGTGATGCCCAGATAGTATAAAGGTAGTTGTGTCTAGATCTGACAGTTTCTTCCTTTGCACATCTCCTCCAGCACACTACTTGAGATCACCTGCATCACATCACTGTCCAAATCTAGATGAGAAGAATAAATATGCTAACTGACACTTGGTGGACTACTGATCTCAGCAAGTCCAATGCAAATCCTGCCAGCCTTCCTGGCTACAGCAACTTAACTCCACTGCAACCTCACAGTCTCTGCCTCTGGCTTCACATCCAACTCCTGGCATGTCTCTTCCAGAGCTTTCTCCTGTGCTTTTCACTCTCCGACCCCGGCATGGATACCTCCTGAGTGATTTGCCTGGACGTGCCCTCTAACTGTCCTCTTTCCTGCTCCTGTTCCAGGACACCCATCAATGACCATGTAATGAGAGGCTCCCTCCCAGCTCCCGAGCCCCCGGCCTAAGGTACACCCCCCCAGAAAGGGGGTTTCCTCAGACCACCACAGTCTAACACTCCATCATTCAGTTCATCCACCTGACAACTCCTCACACAGCAGGCTGACCATGGGTATATAAAGGAGGTCCGCCCCCTGACAATCCTAGTTGGCAATTGGTCCGGGCTCTCCCATGCACCACATATTACTCCAGCTCTCTGCCCTGCCCCTTTTCCAGAACCTTCTCCCTGGAAACAGAGGAGGCACCCATGAGCTGAGGCACATGTCAGTCATCTCCTGCTACACTAAACCATCCTCTTGCCCCCAGATCAAAACAAACAGGCCTAGCTCACAGCATAGGCCTGCCTAAATTTACCTGCAATGACAGTAAAAAACAAACCCAATACTCTAGCCCCTACCTAAAGTTAGAGGTTGCTACACTTATATAATACTTAAAGAACTGATAAAAAAAGAAAACAAAAAAACAAACAAAAAAAACAATAAAAGAAAACAATAAAAGATAAGAATAATAAAATAGAATAGAATAAAACAACTATTTAAAAACTAGCATTCTAAAAGGTCAGTTTCCTGATGTATTTAAAGAACATCTTCTATTTCTTAAGCTGCGTACACGTGATCGGTTCAAACCAATTAAAATGGACTGAGGTTTGTTTTTATCGGTCCAAACCGATCGTGTGTAGGCCCCATCGGTCCGTTATCCTTCGGTCCAAAAACAGATGGCTTGCTGTAAAATTGAACTGATGGACAGCTAACCGATAGGTCAAAACCGATCGTTAGTAGGCACGAGCATCGGTTAAAAATCCACACATGCTCAGAATCAAGTCGACGCAAGCTTGGAAGCATTCAACTTCGTTTTTTTCATCACGTCGTTGTGTTTTACGTCACTGCGTTCTGACATGATCGGTTCATGAACCGATGGTGTGTAGGCACATCAGTCCATCCGTCAGCTTCATTGGTTAACCGATGAAAACGGTCCGTCGGACCGTTTTCATCGGATGGACCGATCGTGTGTACAAGGCTTTAGAAGTGCTATTGGTAGATTTATCCTCATTTTCTGCCTAGGTTAGGGTGACCAGACATCCCCAGTTTCAGGAGACAGTCCCCTGATTGAGGACACTGTCCCTGGACCAAGTCTGTGCCTGTTTTTTCCCCCAGATTGGATTTAATAGGGGCAGGGGCAATTTCAAAGAAAGTCAGTGTAGAATTAAAATAAAAAAAAAAAAATTACACACCCCTGCTCTGCCGTGCCTACTAGCATAGGGGGTTGTATTCCCCCCCCCCCCCCATTATCTGTGCCCCTTTCTGATGATCATGTTCTGGTCAGAGAGTAGGGAATATTTCTTCATTTTCAGGGAGCATGCCCATTCAGCTTCGCTCGCAGGTTATTCTGCCTTGGCTCAAATCCTGGCCAGCCACCTGCCCATCTCCTTACCTTCCCTGGCAGAGTGGTCCTCCTCCGCTCCCCATCCAGTAGTAGCTGGGGCCCGAAGAGTAAGAATTGACAGGCTGTGAGGCGGGCGGTGACGGGCAGAGAGTTGCTGATTGTTGCCATTACTAGTAAAGAAAAAATATGTCCCCGGATTTCATTTTAAAAATCTGGTCACCTTAGCCTAGGTGGCACGCTGGACCGAGGCTTGTGGGGGGGGGGGGGAGTGTTCCTTCACTTTCTGTTTTCTGTTCTGCCTGGCAATTCGACAGGAAATGATGGGAAATCTTCCAAACCTGGTCACACACACACCTTAATAAAAAGCTGCCAATCATTCTAATTCTACCCCACTGTATGCTAAACTTAAAAAAATTATAATAATTTTGTCTGAAGTTTGGCTTTTATTACCAGAAGATAAAGAATAAATACTTTGCATTTTAACCCTTTCCTGTGCCCTTTCATTCTACTTCCATTGACTTGTATTCCTAAACTCACTATCCTACCTTTATATTAAACTCTCCGAAAAAATGTCCCAATACTTCTTCTATTCAGCCAAGAATGATATTAAAATACTATTCTACATAAACAAGTTTTTATAACCGATGTAATTTATATTAATGGTCCTTTACTGGTCTCAAAGTTACAATAAAGAAAAGTACAAAAAAAAAACGGTCTTATGGTAAAATTAATACAATTGTCCCGTGCTGTTCAGGATTTTAAGAAAAAAAAAACCTTGACTCTGCATATTGTATTCATACCGGGTGTACATATTACAGAATATCTCCAGAAAAAGGAATCTGCATTTAGATAGACATATTTGACGGAAAATGAAACCCTGGCATTTTATAAGTATCTTATTTTTACCTCGATAGCTATAGGGAGTGTTTTTTTTTTTGTGTGTGTGTGTATAAGCTCCAGCAGAAATTCCTACATGTTAAATAGATTGAAGGAAGGCGTTTATCTGTTTTGCAGGACAAATAAAATGAAGCGACTACTTTGATCCAGATAGCAGATAGGTGATGAGTTCTTAAAATACCATTCAGAGCTGCCCCGGCGAGAGATTGACGCGACTCTTCCCACTTTAAAATCACTTTTGCTTTTGTGTGCTTAAACATAATATTGCGGTTCTGTATTTGCCTTTTCCATTATGCATAATGCCTGCTAATACATGGAGCGGATGGACCCTGAGTGGCAGACTTGGTGACTTAGTCAACAACAGGAACACCAGATGGAACACAACTCCTCCAAACACTTTACAGAGATATGTAGCTTGTCTTAAAGGGTAGTTCTACTTATACAGTTAAAACCCCACTATATGTTATTTGTTCCCATTGACACAGCATACTTAAAAAAAATATATATATATATGTCCTATCTTTTAAAATGTTGCAATTAGAAGGGATTAATTCTAAGATTTTCTGGATAGTCTTAAAGAGATCGTAAAGGTAGATAAAAAAAATTAATAAAAAACTATGGCCCAGATTCACAGAGCGATTACGCCTGTCTAACTGGTGTTAGACAGGAGTAATTTCAAATTTTGCGCGCCGTATCACTAGTTTGAATCCTCAAACCATGATACGGCGGCTTCGGGCTTCGATCCGAGAGGCTTACGTCTTCGTAAGCCTTCGGATCTACGCTGCAAACTTTTTGCGGCCGCTGGGAGGAGTCCGCGTCGTTTTCAGCGTCGGGATATGCAAATGACTTTTTACGGCGATCCACGAAGATACGAGAGGCCTTCGCAATCGCTTACGTCATTTTTTTGCTACGTACTGTTAGACCAGCTATTTGCTGGTCTAACGGTGCGTAGCCCATGTTAAGTATGGCCGTCGTTCCCGCGTCAAATTTAATTTTTTTTTTTTTTTTTTTACGTAACTCGTTCGGGAATAGGAATGTCCGTAAACGACGCTACTCAAAAAAAAATGACGTAACAACGTGATTTCGCGCAATGCACGGCGGGAAATTTCTGAACAGAGCATGCGCCGTTCGATCACCGTGGGAACGCGCCTATTTTAAATGCTTCACGCCCCCTACTCGCGTAGATGGCTTGCGCCGGGAGAAATACACTACGCCGCCGTAGTTTACTGGACAAAATCTACCGGGATTCCACGTAGAGCCAGGTAAAATACGGTGGCGTAGAGTATTTCTGATACTCTACGCGAATCTAATTGTATGTGAATCTGGCCCAATAAACTTACCTTCTCTGCGCAATTGAAACTCTGAATTCTGACTTTCAGGCTCCGTTCACACATGCTGCAGCTGTGGCTCAAAGCAGGGGGTCCGGTCAGCGGTGTATTTAGGGTTTGTGCTGCCCTAGGCCTGACCTTGTGAACCCCTTAAGGCCACACCCATGTTTAAGACCCGCCCTGAAATTTTTGAGTGGGACACTAGTTCTGAGGGCCTGGGCGGGCAATGGATTCCCTTTAATTTGCATAGATTTCCTCTCACTTCCTGTTTGGCTATGGGGCAGGAAGTGAAGGGAAGTCTCTGCAATGGGACAGGGATGGTAAAAAAAGAAACTGACAGGGGCTATAACCCTCCCTTACTCTATCCAAAATGAAAAGAAAAAGTGTTGCCTATATTTATACTTTAAGCACAAATGTCAGATAATTCAATGGCGAGGACTAAGAAGATATAACCATGCCAATGGTGCAGCAGAAAACATTTAGCACAATGAGGAAGGTTTGTGGTCCAGGATGAAAGGACAGTCAAAATTAGAAGCAGTGCCCCGCCCCCCCGGCAAAACGGAAGCAGTGTGGCCGCTTTATGGGGGCGCTAGACTAATTTGCCTCTCAGCCCAGTCCCCCCAATAAGACTGGTGCTACACTAACAGTGTAACGCAAGTCGGCGGGGACTCTTTCCCCCTCCTGCAAAGTGCTGCCCTAGGCCTGGGCCTTGTTGGCCTAGGCCAGGATACAGTGTTGGGTCCGGTGCGTCCCTATTCACCATTTCAGGTGTGAATCAGGTCCAAATTTTTGCCTGAATATACACCTGAATCGGACCAGAAGACACACATGACCCTTTCCAAATGCAAGCTGCGGCCGCCCTAGAGCTGTGTGAACCAGCTCCATTGAGACCTTGTCGTGCAAATTGGATGTGGAGAAGCCCGTATCCAATTAGCATATATGTGAACCTGGCCTGAACTTCAGAATTCTGACTTTGAAACTCAAAATTCTGATTTTGAACCTCAGAATTGTGTTTAATAAATGTTAAGATGGCTCATACTTCTAACTTTTAATAACAGAATTCTGACTTTTAATCTTAGAATTATGACTTTGAAACTGAATTCTTATTTTGTATGGAAAGGCCCTGGGGCTATCCTAAATTTTTTAAACACAATTCAGAATATTAAGGTCAGAATTCAGCAATTACAAGAATTGGCCATCTGAAAATCAAAATTATAAAACCTCCAGGACCATCCTGAATTTTTTTTAACACAATTCTGAGCTTCAAAGTCAGATTTCTGACTTTCAAAATCAGAAGTCTAACTTTGAATCTCAAAATTCTAACTTTGAAACTCAGAATTATTTTAAAATGTTAGGATGGCCCCAAGGCTCTTCCATAAATATCCAAGTAATCTCATTTATTTGTAATAATATACCAGGAGGAATTCAAAAAAGCTGTTGCTCAGCTTTTCTGGTGTTGATCCCTATTGGGTCAAATTCAAGTATCATTTGTGACACTTTTGGTTCTGAAAGCAACTAGTGCACCAAATTCAGATAGTTCTAAAATGTGTCACTTTTACATTGAGTCGCATTAACCACTTAAGGACCGCCTACTGCACATTTACGTCGGCAGAATGGCACGGCTGGGCACATCAACGTAGATATACGTTGATTTTAGTACCCAGCCGTGGGTCACGGGCGCGCGCCCGCGGCGCGCTCCCGTGACCCGGTCCGAAGCTCCAGGAACAGGACCGTGGGATTCGCGGACCCGATCGCCGCTGCAGTGCGGGGATTCGTCCCTGGAGCTGAAGAACGGGGAGAGCTGTGTGTAAACACGGCTTCCCCGTGCTTCACTGTGGCCGCAGCATCGATCACGTCATCCCTGTAATAGGGGGACGCGATCGATGACGTCACACCTACAGCCACACCCCCTACAGTTGTAAACACACACACAGGGTACACTCAAATTCACAGCGCCCCCTGTGGTTAACTCCCAAACTGCAATTGTCATTTCCACAGTAAACAATGCAATTTAAATGCATTTTTTGCTGTGAAAATGACAATTGTCCCAAAAATGTGTCAAAATTGTCCGAAGTGTCCGCCATAATGTCGCAGTCACGAAAAAAATCGCTGATTGCCGCTATTAGTAGTAAAAAAAAAAAAAAATTATAAAAATGCAATAAAACTATCCCTTATTTTGTAAACGCTATAAATTTTGCGGAAACCAACCGATAAACGCTTATTGCGATGGGTATTGGGTACATTGTACCTTTTACCCATTCACCAAAAAAGTCTCAAAAAGTAAAGACCACAACAGACATTTTTTGACAATTCCTTTATTAAAAAAGAAAAAAAAAGTGTCTCACAGTGTCCATCCATCTTCAATCACGCCGCCTGACGGACCTGGAGAATTGAAAAAAAAATGAAAAGCTCTGACTCGATTGGAGGCCTCCTGGCGACTGCTGTCTCTTGGCTCTGACAGCTGTTATATACGCAAGGGCGGGGCCACCCGGTGATGTAATCATGTGAAGTCAGAGGGGGCATCCGGTTACGTCAGTGGGTGGCCCTGCCCTTGCCTATATAAGAGCAGTTCCATGGAGGCAAAGTTTTTTCTATTTTTCATGTCCATCGGCAGTGTGATTGAAGATGGATGGACATCGTGGGCCACTTTTTTAAAATAAAATAATTGTCAAAAACTGTCTGTTGTGGTTTTTACTTTTTGTCACTTTTTGGTGAATGGATAGGGGTACAATGTACCCAATACCCATTCACATGGGGGTGGGTGGGATCTGGGGGCCCCCTTGTTAAAGGGGGCTTCCAGATTCCAATAAGCCCCCCACCCTCAGACCCCGACAACCAATGGCCAAGGTCTTTGGGAGTAGGCTCTTGTCCCCATCAACATGGGAACAAGGTGCTTTGGGGGGACCCCAAAAAACCCTCCCCATGTTGAGGGCATGTGTCCTGGTATGATCCATCCTGATCTCAAGGCTGGATGCTCGGATAAGGGTCTGGTATGGATTTTGGGGGACACACTCCAATCTTTTTTTACATTTTGGTGTGGAGTTTTCCTTAATATCCATACCAGGCCCGAAGGACTGGGGAGGCGACCCTACGCTGTTTTTTTCCTTGATTTTTCCAGAGGCAGCTCTAGGCTTTATAAGGCCTTAGGCAAAACTTGACATGGGGCTCCACTCACACCCGTGATGGCAAAAATAATTCAAGGGCAAGAGCCTCTTCCCCAAAACCCTGGCCGGTGGTTGTGCGGCTTTGTGTACAGGGGGCTTATTGGAATCTGAAAACCACCCTTAACCTCCCTGGCGGTATGATTCTGTCTGGAATTACGTACCAAAAGCGGTACAATTATTTTGCATGGAAATTCTGCGTTTTATACTGTAGGCCTGCAATTTTTAGGAATAACTCACTTAAATTTGTCCAAACAATAGTCTAGTAAACATCTCTGGTATGATAAAGTTTGAAACACAAAATGATAAAATTATAATATAATAAATAACTATAAATAATTATAACAAATAATAATGTAATTATAATAAAAATTATTCACTAATGTAATCAAATCAAAATCACTGAAATTTGCTCAGTTGCAGAATTGTCGCTGTCATTACTTTTATTTTTTTATGACGAATTTCCCCACAAATCGATATCGCTCAATTCTGCAAGAGATTATCATTTATTATCGCTGTTTTCTAGCTGCTCTAAAATCACTTTTGACATAAAGGGACACTTTTGGTTGCTATGGACAATCTACAGTTTGCAGGCACAAAAAAAATGTTTTTATTATGTAAAAGAACATGCAGGGCACTGGGCAGATCACTAGGGACAAGGGGGTGTGTACTTTTTACATACAGTACTGTAATCTATAAGATTACAGTATTCTGTATGTAATGTGTTTGTTTACTTTTTTGAATTTGCCGCCGGTCTCCGCCCCCGTGCGCCGTTACGTCGCAGGGAACGGAGATCGGCGGCGCGCGGACACTGTGTGAGTCGAATGGAGGACGCCACTCGCTCACACAGCGGGAATGCATCGCTGGATCCAGGGACAAGGTAAGTACAGTAACCCTGCTTGGATACAAGGTAAGCCAGGGCGCTTCAGGCTCTGCATATTCACCCCGAGCGTTACATAAAAAATCCACACCGAGTCACGCTCGGGGATACCGTCAGGGGGGTTAACAAGGTGGCCCCCAGATCCTGCTCTTTAATAACTAAGGGGTGGGGTCTACTCGGTGATCTCACCTGCAGAACCCGCCCCTTGTGTCGTCATTGACTGAGGGCATGGTGGGTCATTGATGTCACAAGCGGTGGTGTCACCGATATTCACTGGTGGCCCCTCTCCTGAGTCAGGGCTCTTAACGCTGCCTGAGCACAGCAACATTAGGGTTCCCTGTCCCTCAAAACTGGAGTAATGCATTGGGTAAGTTAGGACACTGCGAGGCCCCTGTGAGTGTGAGGCCTTAGGCGACCGCCTAATTTGCCTAATTAAAAAGCCGCCTCTGGATTTTTCATCTACATTTCTGGGAGCCGGCAGTACATTACAGCTGCAAGCAAGTTTAAAAAATGTTTTGCTTTAAAAATGTCATTATTGCTGCGGCACTGTTCTATACATTGCTTTACAAGCAGACTAGGGGGACCCCCAGTCATGATATTTAAAGAAATATAAAAAATGTATTGTTTCATTTTAAGTATTAATAGAATCACTGCTCCTGAAAAGATTGATTTAAAAAAGTTTTGTTTGCATTGATTCATGTCCCTTAGGGCAGTACCTGAGTCCCCCTACACTTTTTATGGCAAAAACGTGCATATAAAAAAAAGCCTTTAAAATCTTGTCTCTTATGCCGCGTACACACGATACATTTTTGTGATGTAAAAAAAGTTGTTTTATCTCATGAAACAAAACGTTGTTTTTCAAACTTCATTTTAAAAAACAACATTGCAAACACACCATTGTTTTCTGAAAATGCTTTTGCAAAGCGCGGTTACGTACACCACGTTCGACGGCACTCTGTTCCATTGAAGCTCCCGTCTCATAATTTGCTTCTGAGCATGCGCGGGTTTAAAAACGTTGTTTTGCCCACACACGATCATTTTTTATGACACAAAAAACGACATTCTGAAAAACGACATAAAAAATTAAGCATGTTCGAATTTTTTTTTGGTCGTTTTTCAGAAGACATAAAACAACGTTTTGCCCACACACGATCATTTTAAAAGACGTTTTTTAAAACATTGTTTTATTTCATCACAAAAAATGACGCGGCATTAGACTTTAATAGGGTTTGCATGTTTTCTAGAACCTTTTGCCTGTTTGCGGTGTTCTGGTGCGAACCGAACCAGGGGTGTTCGACCCATCCCTAATTATAACGTGTGGAAAAATGCGTTATCTCATTGGACAGCATAAATCTGAACGGGCCCCTAATCTGAAGCAGGTCCATTGCTGGGACATCTACAGCAATGAATAAACTTCAAGCAAGCTTAGACATATGTTCTGAACGCTGAGATCATTTTTCAAAAATACACGCAGAGTTCATTTAGTGTTACACTGTAATATTAATCGGGACCATGACAGTCACTTTATGCTCCATCTAATTAGTTAACTGCTATATGTTCCACTGCTTCTTTTCTTTTTCTGGGTGACAAATCCCCTTTGATATATTATACATAAATGAATAGGGAACAAAAGCACACGTTTTCTTCTCACTAAGTCTCACGATTGGAATTTCCGATGAAAAAAGTCAGACAGAATTTTTTCATCGGATATTCCGATCGTGTGTGTGCCCCATCTGACCACCACTGCACCCACATACTTCTCCACTGATTGCCACTGCACCTCATACTTATCAACTGACCACCACTGCACCCATGTACTTCTCCACTGACTGCTACTGCACATTTGTACATCTCCACTGACTGCCAAGTGGACCTCACACTTTTAAACAGACCACCACTGCACTCTCGTACTCCTCTACTAACCACCACTGCACCTCACACTTTTCAACTGACCACCACTGCACTCCCGTACTTCTCCACTGACTGCCACTGTACTTTCATACTTCTCTGCTCACTGCCACAGAATCTCACACTTTTTAATTAACCACCATTGCACTCTCGTACTCCTCCTCCATTGACCGCTACTGCACCTTACACTTTTCAACTGATCACCACTGCACCCATGTACTTCTCCACTGACCGCCATTGCACTTTTCCTTTTTTTTATACGCTTTTATTGAATTTTTGTAGATAAGGAACAGAACAATGATGAATGGACACATCCGCTGAAACCTACACTTCACACTTTTGAACTGACCACCACTGCACTCGTGTACTTCTCCAGTAACCGCGACTACACCTCATACTTATCAACTGACCACCACTGCACTCGTGTACTTCTCCAGTAACCGCGACTACACCTCATACTTATCAACTGACCACCACTGCACCCACATACTTCTCCACTGACTGCTACTACACATTTGTACTTCTCCACTGACTGCCAAGTAGACCTCACACTGTTAAACAAACCACCACTGCACTCTCGTGCTCCTCTACTAACCACCACTGCACCTCACACTTTTCAACTGACCACCACTGCACTCCCGTACTTCTCCACTGACTGCCACTGTACTTTCATACTTCTCTGCTCACTGCCACAGAATCTCACACTTTTTAATTAACCACCATTGCACTCTCGTACTCCTCCTCCATTGACCGCTACTGCACCTTACACTTTTCAACTGATCACCACTGCACCCATGTACTTCTCCACTGACCGCCATTGCACTTTTCCTTTTTTTTATACGCTTTTATTGAATTTTTATAGATAAGGAACAGAACAATGATGAATGGACACATCCGCTGAAACCTACACTTCACACTTTTGAACTGACCACCACTGTACTCGTGTACTTCTCCAGTAACCGCGACTACACCTCATACTTATCAACTGACCACCACTGCACCCACATACTTCTCCACTGACTGCTACTACACATTTGTACTTCTCCACTGACTGCCAAGTGGACCTCACACTGTTAAACAAACCACCACTGCACTCTCGTGCTCCTCTACTAACCACCACTGCACCTCACACTTTTCAACTGACCACCACTGCACTCCCGTACTTGTCCACTGACTGCCACTGTACTTGAAGTACTCCTGTACTTCTCCACTGACCCCCACAGCACTTCCGTACTTCTCCACTGACCACTGCTGCACTCCTGTTCTTCTCCACTGACCGCCATTGCACCTCAAGCTTATCAACTGACCACCACTGCACCCACATACTTCTCAACTAATTGCCACTGCACCTCACACTTTTCAACTGACTATCACGCCTCTGCACTTTAATACTTCTCCACTGACTGCCACAGCACCTCACACTTTTTAATTGGCCACCACTGCACTAGTATAATGGCACAGCATGTACCACAAACTGATGCATGTATGCTGTACTATATATATATATTCCCAGACTGCGAAACTCTGTATATTGCTTTGTACATTTGAATTTTTTTACACACTTGGTATTTCATTCTGTTTAATGAATGGTTCCACTGCACCACTATATGTACTATGTATATACAGTATAAGGGACTCGTGCCTTTTCTTTTCACTCACTCATATCAGTCCTAAAGGGGTTAAATAAGTTGGGGGAAACATAAAAAAGCCGATGCTGACAACATGTGCGCGGCTTATTAAACTTCTAAAAACTGCCATCCCTGGTATAATTAAGCCACTGCGCTCCTTCTATTTTATTAGCCTTTCCGATATGTAACTGTTTAGCACGTTTTGCAGCGTGCAAGAGGCCTGTTAGCAATTATTTTCCTGGGTGGGTGTGCGCGTCGAAAACTCCCTCTGCTTATTTTAGCACATAGACTAAATAGGAGCAGATGAAAAGACTCACGCTGCTGCTAAAGGCTTGGCTGCAATGAATAGCGCGGTGTGCGGCGCAGTAGGGGTTAAAAAGGTGGTATGAACCTGGTTCTCCTTGGAGAACGAGTGTTGTTTACAGTGTATGTTTAAAATAATATTCCTGACTAGTCGCTCCTTCCCTTAGGATAGCGCAATTATAGGAGTAACTGAGGATTAATTAAAGACCCTCCCTCAGGTATTGCCGGAGATCTTGGATGAAGCGCATGGGGGTGCGTTTGATCTTGGTGCAGAGGTGAACGGGCTAAAGTTGTTGGTAATAATTACTTAGGCACCAGGGCAAGTCTCAGCTCTATTTCTCTGATTTATCTGATTTTGATTAATATTATAATTTCTTTGTTTTATGCAGCGGTAGCTCGCTAGCAGCCCCCCCCCCCCACCTACCATTTACGCAAGAGAGGCAAATGGTACAGAAATCAATAGAGAGCGAACCCATTCCGGTCTCATGTCAAGGTTGGTGACTCTTATTAAAATTCGGTCACGCGCCGTACGCCTACAGATCCATACATAGTGCTTTTATCTGAAGCGCAGAAGCAAAATGAATCATCGCTGATTTTTTTTTTCTACTTTTCTTTATTTCATTGTGATGATTGTTAAATTATACATTCATAGCGTGTTTGGGTTACACATGCTGTTGATGTCTCTCTTGAAGATGTGATTCGGACACGTCTATAAAAAAAAAAGTACACTGTGTTCCAAAAGTCTCCATAGAGTCTCCAAGAATTAACAAACTCATATTATATTTTATATTATATTTAAAAAAAAAAATTATATTTATATATTCTTTTTTTTTGTAAATATTTTGTAATATTTTTGTTAGGCTGCACTCATACCTTCAGCTCAAAAAAGGTTGTAAAATGCCATAAAAAAACACCTGAAATACACCCAACAAGCAAAATCTCATTCATTTCAATGGCACCTGTTCACAACTGAGCGTTTTGTCACCTAAAGCAAAACGCCTGAAAGACGCCCTAAGCTCAAAAAAGAACATGAGCTTCTTTGGGGCAGATTACAGTCGTTTTTCTGCCTTTTACATTGGTGACCTGAACTAAATCGAGGCAAAACACGGCAAAACGGAGTAAAAATGCTACAAAATCGCAGAAAATTTTCAGCTAAAAATGCTACAAAATCGCAGTAAAATCGCTGTAAAAATGTGGTAAAAATGTGCAACTTTGAAACGCTCAGGTGTGAATGCAGCCTTAATGAATATTCTGTAAATAAAGGTACATTTAGCTACAATTTCCCATTTTCCCTATGTATGGCGACTTTTGGGACACCTTGTAATATAATGATAACTGATCATTTTGTCAATTCAACACGAGGTAGATATAATGCACGATAACCAGACAAGAAACAGAAAGTGGGCTGTATAAGGTATTTACTGGCAGAAAAAAAAGTTTCACTATCCAAAGTTAAAATAACAAGGGCAGAAGATTTAATAGATAAAAACTTACTGAAAGCGGAGCTCCAGCCGCGATTTTTTTTTTTTTTTAAAGTCAGCAGCTACTAACAGTGTAGCTGCTGACTTTAAATAGGGACACTTACCTTGTCCTACTTGCCCGCACTGATGGGCCCCCCGATGCCGGTCCCACGATCGCTCCGGGTCCCGCGCCGCCATTCACACTATGGGAAACAGGTAGTGAAGCCATACGGCTTCACTGCCCATTTCCTACTGCGCCTGCGTGAGTCTCACGCTGGCTTGTGAATGGGCGCGCTGCTCTCTGAGAACACACACAGTTCCCAGAAAGCAGCGCACCCCATTCACAAGGAGAAGGACAAGAAGAAAAGGCATCGCGGAGTGGAAGAGGTAGATTACGGACTTCCGCATAGCAACAGCTATTTCGGGTGAGTATTTTTTTTTCAGGTTTTTTTTATTTAATTTTTTTAAACAAGATGGCAAAATGTTGTTTTCCTGGGTGGAGCTCCGCTTGAAGTTCCGCTTTAACTACTTGAGGAGCCAATCAAGTGTGCTGCAGTGCTCATGTGCTAACAAGAGGTAGGTTGATAGGAAGTAAGAGCTGAGTGATATAGTGATACAGTGATATAGTGATACAGATATGAGCTTATTAGTCTGCTACTTCTTCTTTCACTGTCCAGTCATAGGCTGGGTAAGGGAGAAGATCTGTAAATGTTACTGAACTACAGATCTATAAAGCTTTGTTCTGTGGCAGAGCTGTGCAACTCTCAGGGATGGATACACATGAATACAAATGCGTTGGCAGATTAAACTGTGTTTAGCTATTACCCTGGGGTTGAGAATTAAAGATGAATTTTCCTACAGACAGCTTTACTGTATTCCCAGTTAACGGATATATATATGTATGAATACACACAGAAAAAAAGGTAGGGATCTTCGACGATGTCAACCAAATAAGAGTAAACATCACATTTAATTGTGATAAAAATAGAGAAAAAGCTCTCTATACAATTAAAAGGGAAGTAGGTTCAACCACTTTATGAATAAAAAAGAAGACAGGGCTGTATATATAATATATATACACATGGGCGTCCGCTCCATAGGGAAAGGGGGTCGTTTGCCCCCCTCCCCCGGAATCGTCAGGGAGAGCCAGGAGCAGGGCCGAACTGGCCATGGGGCCGATTTAAGCAGTGACTGCAGCGCTCCCCTCCCCTCTAGTTGTCCCTTATTTAGAGTGCCTGTCCCTCTTCTGGAATCAAATCCATTTGTCCCTCATTCCAAAAGGTTCCTCTTTTAGACCTGAAATAAATATACTGTCAATATAGTGTAGTGTTTCAGTCAAGGCAAAGGGGTGCTGTGTAATGTAAAGGGGTCCAGTGATGCGGGGTGCTGTGTAATGTAAAGGGGGCCAGTGATGCAGGGTGCTGTGTAATGTAAAGGAGTCCAGTGGTGCAGGGTGCTGTGTAATGTAAAGGGGGCCAGTGAATGATGCAGGGTGCTGTGTAATGAAAAGGGGGCCAGTGATGCAGGGTGCTGTGTAATGTAAAGGGGGCCAGTAATGCAGGGTTTTGTGTAATGTAAAGGGGGCAAGTGATGCAGGGTGCTGTGTAATGTAAAGGGGGCCAGTGATGCAGGGTGCTGTGTAATGTAAAGGGGGCCATTGATGCAGGGTGCTGTGTAATGTAAAGGGGTCTAGAGCTGTGGGGTGCTGTGTAATGTAAAGGGGTCCAGAGGTGCAGTTGTGGAGAGGAGGTACACAGTAGTGACAAAGAGATATTGAAAGATGCAGGGGGCACAGTGGGGTGTTTTTACATTTTAATGTGGGGGGGACTCTTTTGACTGTGTATCGCTGCTGCCGAAGCGCCCCCCTCTGAAAAAATTTCAGCGGATGCCCATGTATATACATGTATGGGGTCTCAGCCAAACCCTGAGGAGTAGGGTGACCACGTGCCCGGGACAGTCCCACATTTTGCAGGTCTGTCCCGGGTCCCGGGCACCTTCATACAGTGTCCTGGAATGAAACTGACACAGCCACCCGATAAACCAACGTTTTTTTCTTTGGCTTTTTTTTTTTTCCAATAGCCGAGTGCCAGCAATTGCAACTGTGAGTCAATTTAAATGGGATTTGCCCCTTTTTTCTTTAGAAATTAATTTTTTGCTGCAGCATGTTCTATACATGGTACACATGTGCCACTTTACAGGTAGACTAAGGGGACCCCCCAGGCACTATATTTAGAGGGATTTTTCATTTATATTGTTGCACTTTAAGCATAATTATAATCAGAGCTTTTTTTCTCAGAAAATAGGTGCAGGAACTCAACCACGACCCCGTTCAGATTTCACAAACAGTAGAAGGATCTTAAAGGGGTATTAAATACCAGAATTGCACTAATACAGAGTGCAGAGTTCAGGGGGGTTACACACAGAGTGTGAAGAGCTGGCACTTGTAAACACAGAAACCAGACTTCTGTGTTTACAAGTGATTGTGGTGAGCAGGCACCAAAGGGTCTGAGCCAAAGGTGGTGGAACTGAGTTCCCCCAAGTTCCCCCAGAAAAAAAGCCCTGATTATAATCACTGCTCCTGAAAAAACTATCATTGGTCATTGGGCAGCCAAATGAACCTCTAACTACCACAAGTGGCCATTGGATGCCTAACCTGGCTCTAGTCTATGCTTCTTGAGCCCTGAGCTAAAACTAGCTATAGATTCCCAGACCAGAAGCAACAGGGTTACAGTAACTAAAATAACAATAGCTGCACATAAACTCTATTGTAATAAGCAGGTTCATCAACTAATATACTGAAAGGTTACCTTTACACATACAATAGCACAGACCTAGCTATCTCTCACAATGTACATGTAAGGTAATAACAATAGGACAGAAATGCTCCTGTCACTGGTTTTTAGATATATACACTTTATACACCCAGAAGTTATGGGCAACAGTAATAAACTATTAAACATAGGAGTACTTGTGTTCTGCTTTTGCGTGTTAAGAGTCCTTATTTGTTTGCAAGCTGCTTCCTCCAGCTGAAAGAACCCTAATCTATCCATTCCATACTACTATGGGAAACCATACTCAACTATGGGGAGATCCAGCACTAACTACCAACTGTTTTAGCAACCTAAATATCATCCAGTTAGGATTCAAAAGCACTTTATAAAGTTGTTTATCAATCAATATGGTATAATGGCCCCCTAGGGTTAACACTAGGGGGCAGGGAAGGGGTTAAGTGTGTTCCTGGGTGTGTTCTAACTGTATGGGGGGGGTGGACTCACTAGAGGAAATCACTGATCTTCTGTTCATACATTGTATGAACAGGAGATCAGCGTTTCCCTCGCTGACAGGACAGAGAGCTATGTGTTTACACACAAAGCTCCCGGTCCCCGCTCTGTAACGAACGAGCGCGCGTGCCCGGCGTCGATCGTACCCACCGGGCACGCGCGCGGGACTCGCACGCGCCCCCTAACGGCCGCTTAATTGCGGGCGTATAGCTACGGGCTCTGGCCCAGCAGTGCCACCGTCCCGCAGTAATATGACGGCGGGCGGTCGGCAAGTAGTTAATATTTTTACTTATGTTTCATTCAATTATATACTAACACAATGTTCACTATGTGGTATGATTAGCGCAATTTTTCTTTGATGTTTTTTACCTGTATTTACATGTTTACCACAGGTGGTTAAAGATTGCAGCTTTGGTTATTAGGTTAACATTATTTTCCCATTTATATATATTTTTTTCAATTATAGCTATTCATATCTCTTAGCGCGATATTTTCTTTTGTAATTTAATCGAATTCTTCGGACTTCTCTTTAGGCCGATGGAATGCAAAATTACAGGTCTACCGTCTGCCTTCTCTTTCAGCCTGGAGGTATGAATGTGGCCGGACTGACAGACTCCATCTGATTCATATTTCCAAGAAAAGCTAGAATTTGCCTTATCTCACCTTTCAGCATCTGTTTACCTTAACACAACTTGCATTAAATGGAACGCCTAGAAGAAATACTGGGAATACCATTGCAGACCTCCTTCTGAAAGGTTCTCAGGCTTCAATACATTCTGGGCCAGTCTCCATATACGTATACAGCAAGAGAAGCTATACCAAAGACACAGACATGTGTGCACTTGTTCTATGTCAGTAGCTCAGATTGCACGACATTAGACTAGTAGAGAGGCCAGTCAGAGAGCAATTTTAGAAGGAGATCAACAATGGCAGCCTTTCCTTACTGCTGAACTGTTGGTACATGGAGGGCGGTGGCAACTCAATCCCAGAGCTCCCCCTTAAAGCTTCTTAAGAACCCTTAACCACCCTACCTCCTTCATCCTCCCTCTCACTCTTGATCTAGGCCCCCTTAGTTAAATGAAACCCACAGAGCCCCCCTCCCCCCCTAGCCTCTCAGCTCCTATCTGTTATCCCTCGACATAGGTGCTATGGCAGTCCTCCTTGGGCTGACACCACTGACGCAGCAGCAACTGGCATTGGGGTCAATTTTTTTGTTCCATTAGCGAAGAGGCATTTTTTTTCCTTTAAGTGACACCACTGACAGAGAAACATTTTTTTCCATCCAGTGACACCACCAACATGGGGCATTTTTTCTTTACACCAATGCCGGGTCATTTCCTCCTTTTGCCACTACGAGCCTCACAGTTTGGTAGTATGTGCACCACTATAAAGCTCTTAACATTTTTGCTGTAGCTTCAACTATTGGAACTACTTCAGTGCATGCCACAACCATTATAAATGTTGTGCGGCAACTTCAGCGATTTCATTGCAGAGTTTGTAAAATGTGCCCATTAGGGTGACAGTAAAGAGTAAAAATTACAATTACACACAGTTTGACCCTGATTTTCACCTGCCCAGGTGTTGTCTCTCTCTAATCCCTTTTGCTTACCCTATCCCTCTTTTTTTTCATATTTTGTAGTGTAAAATAGCAATGTAAGGTGCAGCTCAACAACATTCAGACATTTGCTACAATGCATACTAGCAGGCACGGAGAGAAGTCTGGGTCAGGTTACAGCAGAGGGTGCCCTTCTTACACTCATCTCACACTTCTGAGCTGATCATAACACAGAAGGACAGAATATCATAGCTTGGAATGTGGAAACTATTACTGCTGCAATCATAAGTGTGCACAGAGTATTGCATCAGGGTCAAACGCTCATGCATGTGTGTCTATATATATATATATATATATATATATATATATATATATATATATATATATATATATATATACGTGTAAGCTGTGCAGGTTTCTGCACAGATGTCAATGTAAATCGCGGGCAGAACTCACAAAAAATAGTACAGGAATTACTTTTTGAAATCGGTGTAGTGCCGCAGATGCGGCGTCGCACCGATTAGGACGGTGTCATTGATTTGAGATGCGATTTGACATGTGAAATCGCATCTCAAATCGTACCAAGTGATGAATTCCTCTTTACAGCCACCCAGATCAATTTTACATTAAAGCCAATCACCGGCTGTAAAAAAACATGCCAGGATCATGGAGTGGCTTAAGCCGTGATCCTAGTGTAATTACTTGCGATCCAGGATGTTTATATACGTATGCTGGGTGGCAAGTGGTTAAAAGTACAATACAAACCTGCTTGGGGTGTTCCTGGGTGTCAATGTCTCTTGAATGGCTTACCACTACCACTGCCACTGCTGGTTTAGCTTATCCCCCTTATATATATATACATATATATATATCAGTGGCGGCCCCCCATAGGGATGCACGGGCGCCGCCTCCACTCCCGCAGTCACAAAAAAAACAAAAACGGCCTCTTTAAGAACTTTTATTCGGCTAAAATGTCATTTTGACATTTTAGCTGAAGTTCTGGCGGCCGTCTATAGAGGGCGCTGCAGCGCCACCCCCTCTCGCAAATAACACACGTTCAATGCAATGCATTGAACGTGTGTTATTGTTGCCAGCTGCCTGGTCTATTCATATAATCGGACATGAGTCGCCGGTTACCTGAATAGTGGCAGCTGGTTGGCTGAGGGGAACTGCCTATCAAAGCCAGCGGCTCTGATAGGCTTTTCCAGTACCGCCCTCCGGCTCTCGGAAGTCTATACTCGGAGCGCAGGCAACCTGCGGTCCTTGCATAAGACTGAAGGCCGTTTCAGCCAATCAGGTTCCCGGATTCTGGTTATCAGGAACCTGATTGGCTGAAGCTTCTCCACGGCGACAGAAGACATCGAGGGAGGACATGGAAGCGTCAGGTAAGTGTTTTTTTTACAGGGAAAGGGGCATCATGGGGCACAGTGGCATCATGGGGCACAGTGGCATCATGGGGCACAGTGGTGACAACAGGCACAGAGGTGACAATGAGCACAGTGGCACAATTAAAGGGCACAGTGGTGACAATTGATAACACAGTGACTGCATATGATGGCATGGCACAGTGATGACAATTGATGGCACAGTGACTGCATTTGATGGCATGGCACAGTGGTGACAATTGATGGCACAGTGGTGGCGTTTGATGGCATGGCACAGTGGTGACAATTGATGGCACAGTAGCTGCGTTTGATGGCATGGCACAGTGGTGACACTTGATGGCACAGTGACTGCATTTGATGGCATGGCACAGTGGTGACAATTGATGGGCACAGTAGCTGCGTTTGATGGCATGGCACAGTGGTGACAATTGATGGCACAGTGGTGGTGTTTGATGGCATGGCACAGTGGTGACAATTGATGGCACAGTGACTGCATATGATGGCATGGCACAGTGGTGGCAATTGATGGCACAGTGACTGCGTTTGATGGCATGGCATAGTGGTGACAATTGATGGGCACAGTAGCTGTGTTTGATGGCATGGCACAGTGGTGACAATTGATGGCACAGTGGTGGCGTTTGATGGCATGGCACAGTGGTGACAATTGATGGCATAGTGGTGGCGTTTGATGGCATGGCACAGTGGTGACAATTGATGGCACAGTGGCTGCATTTGGTGGCATGGCACAGTGGTGAAAATTGATGGCACAGTTGCTGTGTTGCATTCCACAGTGGCTGCATTTGGTGGCATGGCACAGTGGTGACAATTGATGGCACAGTTGCTGCATTTGATGGCATGGCACAGTGGTGACAATTGATGGCACAGTGACTGCGTTTGATGGCATGGCACAGTGGTGACAATTGATGGCACAGTGGTGGCGTTTGATGGCATGACACAGTGGTGACAATTGGTGGCACAGTGGCTGCATTTGGTGGCATGGCACAGTGGTGACAATTGATGGCACAGTTGCTGTGTTGCATGGCACAGTGGTGACAATTGATGGCACAGTGGCTGCATTTGGTGGCATGGCACAGTGGTGACAATTGATGGCACAGTGGCTGTGTTGCATGGCACAGTGGCTGCATTTGATGGCATGGCACAGTGGTGACAATTGATGGCACAGTTGCTGTGTTTGGTGGCATGGCACAGTGGTGACAATTGATGGCACAGTGGCTGCAGTTGGTGGCATGGCACAGTGGTGACAATTGATGGCACAGTTTCTGTGTTTGATGGCATAGTACAGTGGTGACAATTGATGGCACAGTGGCTGCATTTGGTGGCATGGCACAGTGGTGACAATTGATGGCACAGTGGCTGCATTTGGTGGCATGGCGCAGTGGTGACAATTGATGACACATTTGCTGTGTTGCATGGCACAGTGGCTGCATTTGATGACATGGCACAGTGGTGACAATTGATGGCACAGTTGCTGTGTTTGATGGCATGGCACAGTGGTGACAAGTGATGGCACAGTGGCTGCATTTGGTGGCATGGCACAGTGGTGACAATTGATGGCACAGTTTCTGTGTTTGATGGCATGGCACAGTGGTGACAATTGATGGCACAGTTTCTGTGTTTGATGGCATGGCACAGTGGTGACAATTGATGGCACAGTGGCTGCATTTGGTGGCATGGCACAGTGGTGACAATTCATGGCACAGTTGCTGCATTTGATGGCATGGCACAGTGGTGACAATTCATGGCACAGTGACTGCGTTTGATGGCATGGCACAGTGGTGACAATTGATGGCACAGTGGTGGCGTTTGATGGCATGACACAGTGGTGACAATTGATGGCACAGTGGCTGCATTTGGTGGCATGGCACAGTGGTGACAATTGATGGCACAGTTGCTGTGTTGCATGGCACAGTGGTGACAATTGATGGCACAGTGGCTGCATTTGGTGGCATGGCACAGTGGTGACAATTGATGGCACAGTGGCTGTGTTGCATGGCACAGTGGCTGCATTTGATGGCATGGCACAGTGGTGACAATTGATGGCACAGTTGCTGTGTTTGGTGGCATGGCACAGTGGTGACAATTGATGGCACAGTGGCTGCATTTGGTGGCATGGCACAGTGGTGACAATTGATGGCACAGTTTCTGTGTTTGATGGCATGGTACAGTGGTGACAATTGATGGCACAGTGGCTGCATTTGGTGGCATGGCACAGTGGTGACAATTGATGGCACAGTGGCTGCATTTGGTGGCATGGCACAGTGGTGACAATTGATGACAAATTTGCTGTGTTGCATGGCACAGTGGCTGCATTTGATGACATGGCACAGTGGTGACAATTGATGGCACAGTTGCTGTGTTTGATGGCATGGCACAGTGGTGACAAGTGATGGCACAGTGGCTGCATTTGGTGGCATGGCACAGTGGTGACAATTGATGGCACAGTTTCTGTGTTTGATGGCATGGCACAGTGGTGACAATTGATGGCACAGTGGCTGCATTTGGTGGCATGGCACAGTGGTAACAATTGATGGCACAGTGGCTGCATTTGGTGGCATGGCACAGTGGTGACAATTGATGGCACAGTTTCTGTGTTTGATGGCATGGCACAGTGATGACAATTGATGGCACAGTGGCTGCATGTGATGGGTACAGTGAGGCTGCAATATTTTTTTTCCGTTTGCGCCCACCAAAAATTTTGAGCACCAGCCGCCACTGATATATATATATATATATATAGACACACACACTATATAACCATAAGTACTGGGACACCTGCCTTTACATGCACATGAACTTTATTGGCATCTCAGTCTTAGTCCGTAGGGTTCAATATTCAGTTGGCCCACCCTTTGCAGCTATAACAGCTTCAACTCTTCTGGGAAGGCCGTCCACAAGGTTTAGGAGTGTGTCTGTGGGAATATTTGACCATTCTTCCTCCGCCCCAACCTCGCTCATCCATGTTTTTTTATGGACTTTGCTTTGTTACATAGTTACATAGTTAGTCAGGTTGAAAAAAGACACAAGTCCATCTAGTTCAACTATATGCCTTTATGCACTGGTCCAAATCATTTGGTGGAGGGGGGATTATGGTGCAGGGTTGTTCTTCAGGGGTTGGGCTTGGCCCCCTTAGTTCCAGTGAAGGGAACACTTAAGGCGTCAGCATACCAAGACATTTTGTACAATTTCATGCTCCCAACGTTGTGGGAACAGTTTGGGGATGGTCTCTTCCTGTTCCAACATGACTGCGCACCAGTGCACAAAGTAAGGTCCATAAAGACATGGACGAGCGAGTTTGGGGTGAAGGAACTTGACTGTCCTGCAGAGTCCTGACCTCAACCTGATAGGATGAATTAGAGTGGAGACTGCAAGCCAGGACTTCTCATCCAATATCAGTGCCTGACCTCACAAATGCGCTTCTGGAAGAATGGTGAAACATTCCCAAAGACACACTCCTAAACCTTGTGGACAGCCTTCCCAGAAGAGTTGAAGTTGTTATAGATGGAAAGGAGAGGCTCAATATTGAACCCTACGGACTAAGACTGGGATGCCATTAAAGTTCATGTGTGTTTACATTGGGCAGGCACCCAATACTTTTGGTTACATAGTGTATATATACTTAATATATTTATTTTTCTCTATTTTTATTTTTTGAAGCCAATCTTGACTTATTTTTATCATTCAGTCTATTCAGTTACTCAAAGGCAAAAAATGCCAGTGTTTTGAGCCCATCTTTTTGTCAGGCTGCTAAATGAAATGATCTTTTCTTTGCAGTAGCGGTAAACCCAGGAGCTGCTATTTGCATCGCTCGCATTCTCCATGAAACCAGGTCCGAGAGATCAATGAACAGACCAGAGAGGTCAGCTAAATATTGGATTTTTTTCCATCGTTTATTATGCACTGAAGTGCTTTAATTTTTTTTTCATTAACAAGAGTATTTGGTTTTATGAAGAGTCTGCGGCAGTGTGAATGGGGAATGGTAATCAAATAAAAATATCAGTGATATAATCTTCACATGCTGAAATGAGCTGGGCCCCAGCCAGTTCCATATCTCCCTGCTGGCAGAAGGCTGAGAGATTGCAGGAAAATGAAATCTACTTAGTGGAAGGATTTGCCTTAGATGCTGAGGGACAGATCGTTTAGTCATGGAACAAAATGGAAGGCTGCTTTAAAGAGGAACTCCTAAGCTAAGCAGTTTGTAAACTGGCCATGCCAGTGGTATCAACAAAGAAACATATTTTAAGGTCGAGCTGAAATCAAAAAGTAAAGATTTGTTATTGTATTTATTTATTACGGGTACTTACTGTATATAGCGCCGTCAATTTATGCAGTGATTTAGATATATATTGTACATTCATATCTGTCCTTGCCCTCAAGGAGCTTACAATCTAAGGTCCCTAACTCCAATTCATACATACACATACTATGGCCAATCCCAACCCAAGGTCAGGTTATGGGTATATGGGGTATCTCAGCCAATGGGCGGGGGTTTTCTTGAATCCCTTGGCCTGCTATATATTCGTGTGGAGTCAGGTGATCTGTGTTCTGTGCCACCTGGACGGCTGTCCGGGTGGACGTGTGTCATGTGCCCTGGGCTGCTAGGCCAGAGATTGGGCCTATATCAGGGGCATCTAGCTGTGTAAGGCCTATCAGCATTAGTCAGCATTAAAGTGAAAGTCACGTGACTGTGACGACACACGTAGGAATACAGGACACTGGTAGTGACGTCTGTGTACACAAGCCTGCTGCTCATTTTGTTTTTATGCGGTTGCTATACTTTAAATGTGAGTACCTCTATTTATGTTTTGCTGCTACAAATAAATGTTTAAGCTAGACAAACTTCACGATTAGAGCGAGGCTCCTTCTTTCTCTATACCTTGCTTTATTATCTGACATACCTCTGGGATATACCTCCGTGAGCAGAACTATCGACCCCAGCCCCACAGAAGAAATATATAGGAAATAACACCAAGGCCATACATAGGATTCCCCAGATTATCCACTAATATTTTGCTGTTTTACCTTACAACGGTAAGGTAAGAAGTTAGCACCCCATTAGGGATGAGCTCTGTATTCGAGTCGAACTCATGTTCGACACGAACATCATATTGTCGAAATACGAACAAAACGGGTCGTTTGCGCCAAATTCGAGTTACGTTTCACAGACCATAATTCACTGCGGAATCGCTGGCTGATGATTGGCCAAGCATGCACCATGACCCGCATGCTTGGCCAATCACAGCGCGCAAATAACGTAGAGCCATAATTGGCCAAAGCCAGGGTGGCTTTGGCCAATTATGGCCCAGGGGGTTTTGTACACGCCCCACACTATAAAAGGCCGCCTGCAGGTCAGCCTTGTGTAGTGTCTTGCGGCAGTGGTTAGAGAGAACAGAGAGAGACAGAGAGTTTTTTGCAGGTAGATAGAGCAGGTAGGCAGGCAGGCTAGTCAGTTAATGTTACAGTGTGTAGAGGATTTATATACATCCCAGGTGTTGTACATATATTTATACACTGTATAGTTTAGCTAGATCAGTTCTTCCTAATTTACTGGCAGGCAGGTGATTGTGCTATTTAAAGACGTTTTCACAGGCATAGACACCCAGCAGGTTTCTTTTTTTATTATTTATTTTTATTTAAGCATCATTAAAATCACTGCTCCTGATTCAGTAGCAGTGATGTTAAAAAAAAGAAAAATTCCTTTAAATATTGTACCTGCTGGGTGTCTATAGTATGCCTGTGAAAATGGCTTTAAGAACCCGGGTCTTGCCCGAGGTAACATGTATCAATGGAAAAAAAGTTTTAAAAACGGTCGTTTTTTCAGGAGTCCTGAAAAACTACCGTTTTTAAACTTTTTCCCATTGATACATGTTCCCTGGGGCAAGACCCGGGTTCTCTAAGGCGGCGTACACACGATCGGATATATCCGATGAAAACGGTCCGCGGACCATTTCCATCGGATATGTCCGATCGGGAGTTTGATCCGATGGCGTGTACACACCATCGGATCAAATTCCCCGCCGCCGGACGGCGCGGTGACGTAGTGGTGACGCGGCGGTGACGTTGACGCCGCCACGTCACCGCCACGTCACCGCACCAGGAAGTAAAACACTTCCGCGCATGCGCCAAATCCATTCGGCAGCGGCGCGGCGGCGGTGGGAGCCGACATGTCTGCTGGTAAGTGTACTAACCAGCAGACATGTCGGGCGGACAGATTCCCACCGGATAGATTTCAAAGCATGCTTTGAAATCTGTCGGGTGGAGAAATCTGTCCGCTAGCCCATACACACGAGCGGAGATGTCTGCTGAAACGGTCCATCGGACCGTTTTCAGCGGACATATCCCCTCGTGTGTACGCGGCCTAAGACGTTTTACGACAATAACTTGCATATTAGGCTTTAAAATGAGCACTTTTGAATTCGAACGTTCGAGTCCCATAGACGTCAATAGGATTCTAAATGTTCGCGCGAACGTTCGGTCCGTTCGAAGGTTCTGGTGCAAACCAAACGGGGGAGGGTGTTCGGCTCATTCCTAATCCCCATCATGGAAGTGACAGTGTCACAATTTATTTGATACCTCAGCACTGTTCAGCACCAGCACTTTCTCGGAAGCAACTTTCATATGCTTCATCTTTAGAGAAATCTCAACACTAGCACCTTATTATTGATTTTATAAATTTACATTTACTTGCACTTTCTTTTATATTGATTTTTAATGAACTACACTTGCACTTTATTTCATATGGACTTTTAATGGAATATACTGCATGAATTTATATTTATCACTTACACTGTTTATTTCAGTTTATTGATTCATTTATTTATTTCATCATACTTAATATTTTATTTTATTATACTTAATATTTATTGCATCGCGTTTAGCACTTTATATTTTAATTTTAAGGAGTGTAGAACCACATATATATATATATATATATATATATATATATATATATATTTATATTTGAAAATAAACCCTCCTATCATTTTAAGCCAAGGAAGCTGCCATCTTAGCTTAGTTTAAAGTGGATGTAAACCTGAATTTTTTTTTTTTTTCTATCACAATGTAGAGTATGAGATTTCCTATCATCTGTGCACAGTCTTGCCACAAAGAGTTAATCCAGCTCTGAGCAATCCTCTTTTCTTTTTTCAGTGAGATAAACGGACAAACAGGAGAAAACATTTGTCCGTTCTTCCCCCTTGCTGTGAGTGACAGGTTATTTACATATCTCATGCACTAGCCTGAGACAGGAATTATTTTCTAATTCCCACCCCTACTCCTTTTCTGAAGTCATGTGGTTACTTTTCTGGATTTTGACTGGATGTTAGTGATCATAGCAGAATTTACAATTTAGTGTAAGGAATACACAGGAGAAAATGCATGTTGACAAGGGGAGTGTAGAGGTGGGCGGGGAGTCTACTGACATCATGACTCCACCCATCAGTTCTTACAACAGACAGAGGGGAGACATTTGACAGGTGGTAGGAGGCATGTATATCATTATAGATCAGCACTATGGCAGTTGTTTAGAAAAGGATGAGAGTGGGTTTACATTCACTTTAATCTTCAACTGCGATGCTGCTGAACATGTGATCAGTTATGACACCAGCTATTTACAGTTGTATGCAAAAGTTTTGGAACCCCTGACAATTTCCAAGATTGTCATTTATAAATATTTGGGCGTTTGGAGCAATCTAATTTTGATCTATCAAATAACTGAAGGACACAGTAATATTTCAGTAGTGAAATTAGGTTTATTGGATTACCAGATAATGTGCAAAACAAAATTAGACAGGTACATAAATTTGTGCACCCTTGCCATTTTGCTGATTTGAATACCTGTAACTACTTAGCACTGATTAACCACTTAACCCCCGGACCATATTGCTGGTCAAAGATCAGGCCACTTTTGGCGATTCGGCACTGCTTAGCTTTAACTGACAATTGCGCGGTCGTGCGATGTGGCTCCCAAACATAATTGATGTCCTTTTTTCCCCACAAATAGAGCTTTCTTTTGGTGGTATTTGATCACCTCTTTTACTTTTTGCTATAATAAATATATCCCAAAAATATATAAAATATGTTTTTTTCCCTCAGTTTAGGCCGATACGCATTCTTCTACATATCTTTTTGTTAAAAAAAAAATCGCAATAAGCATTTATTAATTGGTTTGCGCAAAAGTTATAGCGTTTACAAAATAGGAGATAGTTTTATGGCATTTTTATTAATATTTTTTTTTACTAGTAATGGTGGCGCTCAGCGATTTTTATCAGTACTGCGACATTATGGCGGACACTTTTGACACATTTTTGGGACCATTGGCATTTTTATAGCGATCAGTTCTAAAAAATGCATTGATTACTATAAAAATGCCACTGGCAGTAAAGGGGTTAACACTGGGGCGAGGAAGGGGTTAATCATGTTCCCTGGTTGTGTTCTAACTGAAGGGGGGGTGGGACTGACATGGGGTAATGACAGAAATCGCTGTTTATACATTGTATGAACAGACGATAGGTAATTTCCCCCCCCTGACAGGATCGGGATCTGTGTGTTTACACACACAGCTCCCGGTTTTCGCTCTGTAACGAGCGATCGCAGGTGCCTGGCGGTGATCGCACCCACCGGGCATGGGCGTCGGAATCAGGGGCGAGCGGGGGGCGCGCATGCGCCCCTAGTGGCTGATTCACGAGGTGACATAGATCTATGTGACCTCACGCAGGGGAGCCGACCTGCTGCTGTATAACTGGTCGGCAAGTAGTTAAGCCTTGAACTTCATAGGCAGGTGCATCTAATCGCGAGAAAAGGTATTTAAGGTGGCCAATTGCAAGTTGTTGTTCTCTATGACTCTCCTCTGAAGAGTGGCAACATGGGGGCCTCAAAACAACTCTCAAATGACTTTAAAACAAAGATTGTTCTACATTAATGGTTTAGGGGTAGGTTACAAATAGTTATCGCAGATACAACTTTAATGGTTTTACCATTTTTTTGAGAGCACAACTAGGGTTGTCCCGATACCGATACTGACCGTTCACGGCATGCTGGATATGTACCGTATTTTTTGCTCTATAAGGCCCCATACACACGATCGGACATATCCGATGAAAACGGTCCGCGGACCATTTCCATCGGATATGTCCGATCGGGAGTTTGATCCGATGGCGTGTACACACCATCGGATCAAATTCCCCGCCGCCGGACGGCGCGGTGACGTGGCGGTGACGCGGCGGTGACGTTGACGCCGCCGCGTCACCGCCACGTCACCGCACCAGGAAGTAAAACACTTCCGCGCATGCGCCGAATCCATTCGGCAGCGGCGCGGCGGCGGTGGGGGACGACATGTCTGCTGGTAAGTGTACTAACCAGCAGACATGTCGGGCGGACAGATTCCCACCGGATAGATTTCAAAGCTTGCTTTGAAATCTGTCGGGTGGAGAAATCTGTCCGCTAGCCCATACACACGAGCGGAGATGTCTGCTGAAACGGTCCATCGGACCGTTTTCAGCGGACATATCCCCTCGTGTGTACGCGGCCTAAGACGCACCTGACCATAAGGCCTCGTACACACGATCAAATCTGTCTGCTGGAAACGGTCTGCTAGACTGTTTCAGCAGACAGATTCGATCGTGTGTACGGGCAAACAGACGGATTTGGCCACCCGACAGATTTCAAAGCATGCTTTGAAATCTGTCGGCTGGGAACCCGTCCGCCCGACATGTCTGCTGGTTAGTATGCTAACCAGCAGACATGTCTTCTCGCACACGCGCCGAATGATTTCGACGCATGCGCGGAGGTGTTTTACTTCCTGGTGCGGTGACGTGGCGGCGTCAACGTCACCGCCACGTCACCGACACGTCAGCACGCTGTCTGCTGGCGGGGATTTTGGTTTGCTCGTGTGTACACGCGAGCAAACCAAAATCCCAGCAGACAGATCTGTTCAAATCGGTCGGTCCGACCGATTTGAACAGACTCATTTAATCGTGTGTACGAGGCCTTAGAAGCACCTAGGTTTTAGAGGAGAAAACAAGAAAAACATATTCTGAACCAAAAATGGTGTATTAAAATATTTAATTTAGTAATATTTAATAAAATGTAACAGAATAATATACCACTCTGGTACCACTCTGTATATTTGTGTTCCACAAACAGAGCATTGTTATTTGCTATATTTGCTTGTGGAGAGAGATAAGGGGTTAACCTCCAGGGCATGGTGGGAAGTTTGCTCACCTGTAAAGACATGTTAATCTGCGCTTGCTGCTCGAGTCGAGTAGGAAGGCTCTGGAGGTCCAGCAGCTGGTGGTGCATTGTGACTCCCTTCGCCATTTTGGTGGTGTCTCAGCATGTCTGGACAGTCAGCAGGGTATAAGGGAGCCAGAAGGCTAGATGGATCACTGCTGGAGAGGTCCTGGATTATGATTAGGGTTGCCACCTGTATGATTTTCCCCCGGACAGTCCGGTTTTTGAATGATGTGTACGGGTTTTCATTTGCTCCAGACACGGACACATCATTCACATGGACTGCGCGCACCGGGAGTAAGATCTAATGTCTCCCTCATGACAGACTTGTTCAGCAGAGAGCAGAGCAGAGTGTTAGCTAATCAAAGCTCCTCCTCCTCCTACTTCTCTGCTCTGTATACACACGAGGAGGAGGGGGGAGCATGGACACCGCTGATCTCAGGTCTGTAAAAAGTTTATCTATACTGTGTAGATCAGGGGTCCTCAAACTACGGCCCTCCAGCTGTTCAGGAACTACAATTCCCATCATGCTTAGTCATGTCTGTGAATGTCAGAGTTTTGCAATGCCTCATGGGATGTGTAGTTCCACAACAGCTGGAGGGCCGTAGTTTGAGGATCCCTGGTGTAGATGGACAGGGGAGGGAAGAGAGCGTCTGAAAAGGAGGACATGGTAGAATATATGTGTAGTGATAGAGGGATTGGGAGGATATGTACTGGGGCTTTAGCAGGGAGAAGACCATGCTAGAAGTGTGGATTGGATTTTAAAACTGACAACTGTTTCAAACTCTATCTCT
This sequence comes from Rana kukunoris, assembly GCA_029574335.1. Taxonomy (NCBI): domain Eukaryota; kingdom Metazoa; phylum Chordata; class Amphibia; order Anura; family Ranidae; genus Rana; species Rana kukunoris. Next base: position 109,996,382 of record CM056059.1, on the reverse strand, counting down.
CCCCCTTCCCAAAGCACCCCAGCACATATCCTACCCCTTCTACCCCTCACCCTTACACTGACCCTCTTCTCTCACAAACCACCCCCCCCCCCAGCACATTTCTGCCCCCCCCCAGCACATATGGACACATGCAGCATCTGATGGGCACAGGCTGTATATGATGGGCACAGGCTGTATATGATGGGCACAGCCTGTATATGATGGGAACAGGCTGCTGTATATGATGGGCACAGGCTGCTGTATATGATGGGTACAGACTGCTGTATATGATGGGCACAGGCTGCTGTATATGATGGGCACAGGCTGCTGTATATGATGGACACAGGCTGCTGTATATGATTGACACAGGCTGCTGTATATGATTGGCACAGGCTGCTGTAAATGATGGGCACAGGCTGCTGTAAATGATGGGCACAGGCTTCTGTAAATGATGGGCACAGGCTTCTGTAAATGATGGGCACAGGCTGCTGTATATGATGGGCACAGGCTGCTGTATATGATGGGCACAGGCTGCATATGATGGGCACAGTGGCTACATCTTATGAAACAAAGTGGCTGCAACTGATGGCACAGTGAGGCTGCAATTTATGTTTTTTTTTAATTTTCCAGTTTTTTATTGCACACTGCCAACATTTTTTAGCCCCAGCCACCACTGCTCCCCAGCACATATCTAACTCTCCCCACCCCTGCTAGCAATAGCTCTCTCCACAGGACATATCTGACCCCTGCATTACATCCAGAACACTCACAATTCAGCCACGCGCACTGCTTGCTGCGAGGAACTATGCGCCACATTATTACTCTTTCAGGCCACCAAAAGTGTCATACGTCTTTTACAATCTGACAGCGCATACCCCCCCCCCAAAACAAAAAAATTTGCTGCGGCTAAAGTGTTCGGGTTTGGCTTGAAGAAAAGGTGGCAACCCTAGTACCAGGTCCTTTACAACTTGTAGCGTATACCCTCCCCCCCCCCCCCCCAAAAAAATGCCGCCGCTAAAGTGTTCGGGTTTGGCTTGAAGAAAAGGTGATGATTCTGAAGCCGATTTTCTGGTGCAGAGTGGGATCAATGTTAAGGTGACCAGATTTTTAAACTGAGATCCGGGGACATATTTTTTTTTTACTAGTAATGGCGGCAATCAGCGACTCTCTGCCCATCACCGATGCCGCCCGCCTCACAGCCTGTAATGTCTTAAAGGGTCACTAAAGGCAACATTTTTTTTTTTTAAATAACAAACATGTTATACCAGGGGCGGACTGACAACTCATGGGGCCCCCGGGCAATAGAAGATTATGGGGCCCCTGGGCTTACTGATGGCCACTACGCCAGAAGGCAGTGCAGAGGCGGGGCAACTAAAATCTCAGGATTTTCACATCAAAAGCATGTCAGTTTCGGACATATCATGGACAGATGTAAAAAAAACACTGATTTTGACATGCTGTCCCTGGTTTTACTGAGCCTGGCAACCCTGATGGGGGCCCCCTAGTGGCATGGGGCTCTCAGGCAGTGCCCGAGTGACTCAATGGTCAGTCCGCCCCTGTGTTATACTTACCTCCACTGTGCAGTTCGTTTTGCACAGAGTGTCCCCGAACCACGTCTTCTGGGGTCCCTCAGCGGCTTTATCAGCTCCTCCTCGCAAAAGCTTTCTACCTTCATGCAAAGCTTTTGCAAACGCGTTCCCGTGATACAGTCGGCGGGCATAGCCGCCAACTGTATCACTTGGCCCCGCCCCCCGGTGCACCGCGTCATCCGATGTGATTGACAGCAGCGCCAGCGAATGGCTGCGCTGCTATCAATCCACCCAGCCTAGCCAATCAACGGCCAGGCTGGGAACCCAAGAACATCACATGGACGCGCCCGGGACTTTCATTGGATGCATTAAGGTGAAAAAACATTTACCTTTACAACCCCTTTAAGGCCTGTACACACGGTCTGATTTTCCGACAGGACTTGTGTGATGACAGGCTGTTGTCGGAAAATCCAACTGTTTGTATGCTCTATCGGACAACTGTTGTCGGATTTTCCACCAACAAATGTTGGATAGCATGCTTTCAAATTTTCCGATAACAAATGTGTGTTGTCGGATTATCCGATCATGTGTACAGAAGTCCTTCATGCGAGCGGAGCTGAATGGGCATGCACCCGAAACTGAAGAAATATTCCCTCCACTCAGACAAGCACATGATCATCAGAAAGGTGCACAGATAATGGGAAAAAATGCACCCCCTAAGCTAGGAGTGGAGGAGCAGGGGGGGGGGTGTAATTCAGATTTTTTTTTTATTAATTCTGCACCGACTGTCTTTGAAATTGCCCCAGCCCCTGTTCAAATCCAATCTGGGGACAAAACTGGGGACAGACTTGGTCTGGGGACAGGGTTCTCAATCCGGGGACTGTCCCCAGAAACTAGGGATGTCTGGTCACCCTAATCTATGTGGCCATACTGCTTGGCTGTCACCACGGCCAGCACTGTAATGTAACACGGCGGTGGGGGGCGGACTTCTGGTCAGTATTTTAAGATGCAGAGACATTTTTACCCATTTTTTGGGGGGAAAAGTGCGTCTTATGTAGCGAAAAATACGGTAACTATTTTTTGAAAAGGTCAAATTGATGGGTTTAGTTCCGCTTTAACTAAGCTCTGGAACAATTGCTCTTGCAGAGTGTCTATTTGCCTTTAGTAAATCAACCCCATTGCGTGGTGCTGACCTGGCTGCACAACTAAGATCTTGGTAAAATGTTAATAGGTAAGTATGAGACCTGAAAAAGATGCTGGGGCAGGGTGTCGGGCCAAAACTGTATTCGTTGAACGGTTGTCCTTTAAATCTACAGGATCTTCAGAAAAAGTTAATATTTTCCAGTGGAATAACCCTTAAAATTTAATTTAAAAAAATAATATTTTCTAGCTCAATCAAGGAGCAGCTGGTTCCCAATGGGTTAACAACTCTTGCTGGATGAAATGAAAGATTGTGTTCGATGATTTCTGCCAATGGGTGGTAGCAATATGCCTGACATTATGCTTTTATTCGTGAACAATTTCTGGGCAAGAGAGTTTGGCACACAAAAAAAAGTTCTTTTGGAGATTCCAAAAAAGCGTCTACACTTAACTATGAGATATCACTGTGCATGCAAGTTCCAGAGTCACAATGTTCGGGGGGGTTGCAGGACGTGGGTTCTATTTTAGGTATATTATGGAGAATTGTTTTCAGGTTGATATTGAATGTGCAGATCCCAGTAATCCTTTTTCAGGGACATTCCATGTGTATGTGAATATTTTGTAGTCTTGGTTTTGAGCAATGATTTGCTCCACTGAACCAACTTCTGAATTGGAGATAAGTAGCACTGAGAAGCAACAAAAAACATAAAAAAGTGGAAAAATATTTTATTATTATTATTATTATAATTGTACCAAACGTCATTCATTTAAAAAGGAAGTAAAGCCTGCAAATGAAAAGCATAATGGGCTAGTATGCATCGCTGCGATCTACTGATATTGCAACTAGGATCCCCTGGACAACAAACTTTGCACACTTGTAGAGGAAGTGGGGCTACATGTGTGCCAAGTTCGGCCAGTACCGGGTCCCCAAAGTCTGGGAGATCAGGCGCAAAAAGGTGACTCGACTATAAGCCGAGGGGGCATTTTCAGCGCAAAAAAATGTGCTGAAAAACTCGGCTTATACTCGAGTATATATGGTAATACACAAATCAGTAGAAAATGTCTTCACATTTCTTCCACCGTCCTTATTTATAGGGTTATGCTCTTTTCGGCTTCAGTGCTGTCGGGTTCTATCTTCCCGGGTCTTTCTGGCCATACTCAGCAATTCATTCGTTGCAATATCTATTATTTGATGACCACAAACAGGCATATCTGAGACATGACCCTGCTGAATTTTCTCGTTTTAACATAATCTTTGGAATGTTTTTGCATATGAAAAATGTAAGTACATATGATAAATGCATTATTATATCACTATATGGACTCTACGCTTAAAACCTTTTTGATATATATATATCTATATATTATAATTATGGTTGTCCCGATACCACTTTTTTAGGACCGAGTACAAGTACAGATACTTTTTTTCATGTACTCGCCGATACCGAATACCAATACTTTTTTCCTAAATGCAGCCACGTGTCCCAAAATGCAGCCGTGTGTTCCCAAATGCAGCCCTTGTCTCCAAATGCAGCCCTTGTCTCCAAATGCAGCCTTGTGTCCCCAAATGCAGCCTTGTGTCCCCAAATGCAGCATTGTGTCCGCAAATGCAGCCATGTCCCTAAATGCAGCCATGTGCCTAAATGCAGCCTTGTGTCACCAAAGAGAAAGCCAAGCCCCCCCCCCCCCCCCACTGCCGTCTAGTTGATTAGAGCTCGGGGAACATAACAGCTTTCATTTGAATAGCTGTGTGTTCCCTACAGCGCCTCGTCATATATAGACACTCCCCCTTGCTCAGGCACTTTGATAGACAGATCACCCGTCCAATCTAGGATCGGTGATCTGTCTATCAAAGTGCCCGCTCTCGGGGGGGGGGAAAGTATCGGGGGAAGCATCGGGAGCATTTGCGTGAGTGCTCACGCAAATGCTCAGTATCGGTCCCAATACCGATACTAGTATTGGTATCGAGACAACCCTAATTATAATATATTATAGACATATAATTGACACTCTCATACATACCCTTGAAGAAGGAAATTTTCGCAACTCCAAAACGCGTTGGGTGAATCACGAGAAACCATTGTCATTCGTCGTGGTGATTGCTATCATTCATATAAAGTTATTGTTAACATTCCATTTATCTTTTATCCTGTGTCCAATTGATGTATGCATTCCAACAATACAATTTATATTTTTCTATTTATATTTGAACATTAGTGCCTTAAAAGTCCAGGGGACTTGTCTAGTTTTATTAAATACAGCAACAGTTTTTTATTCATTTTCGGATAAAGGTTTTACATGAATGAATAAAAGCAGAACATTGTAAATGGTTTGTCTCAACCCTCTAACTGCCATTTTTTCTGGACAGTTTGGTCTATTTATGGAAGTTGAAAAATAACAGACTTATTGACAGGATCAGCAGGGAAAGATAAAGATAAAGGAACAGAAAACAAATGCAGCCATCACATCTTGGAAATGGTAAGCTGTAATATAACACATTTTTATTTATTTGTTTAATTCCAATTTATAATAACTCGTGTAGTTAAAGGAGTTGTAAAGGAAAACATTTTTTGTAAAGGGTATAGAGACATAATAGTTAACTGATTCCTTTTAAAAATGATTAAAAATAGATAAAAACCAATCATATAATGTACCTGCAGCTTCTGTGATGTACAGAGACACAGAGCCAATAAAGGGCAGTGGTGGTTTGTAAAACAAAACTGATTGGTTCTGAGGGGTTTTAGACACACAGTAATCACACCTCCTTGATTAGTGACCACAGAGAGAAAGCTCCCAGTACTTTTTTCATCAGGAAACAGACAACCAGGAAGTTTCCAGAACAGAGAAGAATTACAGCAACATCATAGCAAAAACGAACAATGAGGACATGAAACCAGGACTGCAGTAAGGTAAAGGAAGCTATTTAGCTAAAAACAAATCCTTTAGTGACCCCTTAAGCCCTAAACCAGAATGTGTATCACAATCCATAATATTATTTTGACCACTAGAGGGAGTAGTCACAAATGCGCATATGATGCATATGATGCGCAATGATCAAAAAATGGAACGGCGCATAAAGACAAAATACATCTCATTGAAAGTTACTTTTACAGAGGCGTTACAACAATAACGTAAAATGTGTACTTGCAGTAAACACGCTCTGGTTTCCCTTTAATTTACATGGGTATGCCTTTGCGTGCTTTCTACATGACTCTTCATGCGGCGGCTTTGCCTTTTTATGGCCTTGGATTCCCTTTAAATCTGAATATGTTGATTTGAAACTTAAATACCAGCTTTTACCAACCCCTCTGCCTTTGTATATAACGCTAATGACAGTGGTAGTCAGATTGTGATATTATTCGGTGCTATTTTGCATTGCTACTAGAAAGTTATTATGCAATAGTTCAGCAGAGAGAGAACATTCACGATAGCAATCTGCGCTCCTGACAAGTGACTTGTTCTGTGTATTAGATGAAAACATTCCTTATCATAATGTTTTATCTCCTCATTATCTCAGCATGTAACACTCACGGAGTTTGGCACTTACACTCCGAGTGAATTTTTCATTAATGTCGCTGATGTGCTCGTTTCCTTCCTGTCTTGTTTCAACACTTTGTGTGTGTAATAAAAATAATCCAGCAGAATGAACAGGCTGCAAACAGAGAATATTATATTTAAATATCCAGAAGAGTCGCCGAAGATTATTTCGCATGCATATGTAACTGAGCCTCTGCTGCTTTGTTTTCCCCTCTCTAAAGAGGGGGAGTGTGTGTTGTCATGGTTACTATTTGTTTAGGGTGCAAGTAGGGAGCAAGGAAGGGAGGAGCCATATTTGTGTATTACCATAGCAATTTTCATCTGATAAAAAAAAGTTATTATGAATTATATAAGAATTTTAACCACTTCCCGACGGCCGTACGACTATGTACGGCCGCAGGGCGGCTCTGAATTTCTGGGACGCCATCTTTTTACGGCCGCCGCTTTCCTCGTTCCCCGCACGCGATCCCCAGCGTGCATCGGGAAACTTCTGTGCTGGCCGTGTTCCTTGGACACAGCCAATCACAGATCGCGGTAAATAGCCAATCACAGCGGCTATTTACAGCGCGATCATCGGCCAATGAGAGATGATCTTAAATGTAAACATATGAGATCATCTCTCATTGCCGGCTCTCCCTCCTCACACAGACACCGCGTGTGTGAAGCGAGAACGTTCTGAGATAAAGTGCCATACAGTGCCCAATCAGTGCCATATAGTGCCCAGTCACTGCCATACAGTGCCCAGTGCCCAATCAGTGGCCGGGAAACACTTGGTGCCCACTAGTACCCACCTCCGCCGCCTCCGTACCCACCTCTGCCGCCTCCGTACCCATCTCTGCCACCTCAGTACCCATCTCTGCCTACTTTCCAAAAAGGGGTTATTTGGGGGGCATTTGTACTTTCCTGGCTTGTTAGGGTCTCAAGAAATGAGATAGGCCTTCAGTACATCAGGTGTGATCAGATGTGATAATTTTTTATGATTTGCACTATAGCTTGTAGACTCTAAAACTTTAACACAGACCAAATAATTTCCCCAAATTTGGGGTTATTTTTTATCGAAGACATGTAGCAGTATAAATTGTGGCCACAATTTATGAAGAAAAATTAATAATTTGCAAAATGTTATCACAGAAACTAAGAAAAAAACATTTTTTTTTTCAAAATTTTCGGTCTTTTTTCATTAATAGCGCCAAAATAAAAAAAAAACAGAGGGGATCAAATACCACCAAAAGAAAGCTCTATTTGTATGAAAAAAAAGGAATTTGGGTACAATGTTGCATGACTGAGTAATTCTCATTCAAAGTGTGAGAGCACTGAAAGCTGAAAATTGGTCTGGTCAGGAGGGGTGTTTAAGTGCCCAGTAAGGAAGTGGTTAATAAGAAAAACAACTATAGTAATTCTATAACTACTACTACTACTTCTGCTACTGCTACTACTACTACTAATAATAACAACAGTAACAACATAAATAAGTATTTTTATTAACTATATAATAATTGTCATGGATCCGCAGTAATGTTTGTGTCAGAGAACTCACCTGAGCTATGACTAAGCATCTATCCATGATGTGAAACATGTTAGCTTTTTTGTCTCCTATGTCCACGTTCTACCATTGATTGCAGTGTTGCATGAATTTTTGGATGTTATACAGCTTTGGATTTTATCCTTTGTTCATTTTGTCTCCATAAATCAGAGTGCGAGGGGGAGGGGCCACGTGTGACGTCACCCGCGATCGCCGACCCAAGTGAGATCCATGCTGGTCTATCTTACTGATATGTTTATGTCTGTTGCACTCATTTCAGAGTGCCCTTACAGTGAGTTTCTGTCTTTTTTATTGTAATAAATTTACCGAGTTGGCTTCAGAGAGCACTAGATCTCCTTTCTTTTTGTTCTATGCCCTGTTTTTTGCCTGACTTGGCTCCGGAATCTGTCAATATTGAGGGTGAGCTGCTGCATCTGTATGCTGTGCCTTTGAGAACAGGAGGTTCTCTATCTCATGCTCTGTGACCTATTGTTGGTCGAAGTGTTAAGGTGAGAGGCTACTCCTGCTATTTGGTGGAAGTTTCTTCTGAGAATCATCCTTTGGATTGTGCACCTGTTTGTTTCCATTGTTGGATCATTTTAAACACTTGAGCACTATATATGGACTTTTTCTTATTAACTGTTTATTGTTTATTATATATTATATTGTTTATTTATTTTATTATTATTTTTTGCGCTGCACTATCTTTATTGTTACATGTCTTGAGGTGTTTTATTTGAATTTACCTTAAGTGCTGGCTTGCAATTTTATTTCTAGTTTGTTGTGTGGGTTCCAGCGCTGAATAATTTCTTTTTCACTAATAAATCAGAGTGCGGCAGTCCAGGAACATTTCTTTTTTCCAGAGAACTCACCTTGCCAGACATTCTCTTGGTCGCCGTGGTGCGCGCTCGTGGGCGCTGACGTGTGTGCTCTGATGCACGCTGTTGTGTGCCCGTGCGCGATGGTTCACATCCTGGACTGCAGGCGTGCGCCAATGTGCGATGGTGTGCTTGTGTGTGTGCGCATGTGCGCGCCGCTTGGTGCCGGGCAGTCTATTTAAACCCCTGGAATACTGCAGACCGGTTTTGTCTGATCTGCAGCTTCCTGTTTATCCTGCATCTGCTATCTGCCTGAACCTGGGCTTTCTGACCACCTGGCTTGTGACTTGGACCTCTCGTGCTTTGCGCCTGCACCCTACCACGGTTTGCCTTGACCCCGAATCTGCCTGCTCCTCTGTACCACGTTGTCTGATCGTTGTCAACCCTGCCTGTTACTTGACCATTCTCCCCGGCTTCTGCTCAGCTTACCAATAGTCCTGCCTACATGCCTACCTGCCTGCAACTTGTGTGATTCCCTTCTGTATCAAGATCCTGAACCATCTTCCAGCAACTTTCACCAGGCTCTCATACCCTTCCGCACTCCTGTGTCTCCTGTTTGCACTACCAGGGGCCGCAAGTCGCATCCGTACGGGGGACCTTCCTCTGCTCCATTGGGCTTGTCAACCAGGTACGTGTGAGTCTGACAGTATGTCTGTCAGCTTACCTCTTCATATGTTCAGCTTAGGATACCGGCCGCCCTTAACCTGGCTACTTAAAGCAGAGGTCCAGCCTTTTACTGTTTAATAAAAGTCAGCTGCTACAAAAAATTTAGCGGCTGACTTTTAATAAACAGACACTTACCTGCTCCACCCAGAGCTCTGCTCCTCTCCCCCCCTCGCCGGCTGGTGCCTCCATTCATAGTGTGGGCACCCAGCCGTGACAGCTTTTGGGTTCATGGCCAGGCACTCACTGCCCATGCGGGAGTTGCGCTATGCACTATGAGTGGACAGGCGATCTTCTGGGACCTGTCACGTGGAGGGGCGAGAGGGAGTCACCTAGGCAGTCCCTGGGTGGAAGTAGGAAGTGGGACAGGAAGTCCCACTCCTACTGAAGCACCCATTCCCCCCCTCCTCCAAAAAAAAATGACATGCCAAATGTGGCATGTAAGGGGTGAGGAGTGCTTAAAACATAAGTTCCACTTTTGGGTGGAACTCCGCTTTAATTAATCCCTCCTCAAAGCATGGTTTCACCCCAGGCCCTATCAGGCAACTCTATACTAACCTGTGCACTGCAAGCCAGCCCTGCTGATCAATATTGTGTGTTTGGCTTCCGTGTGATCCTTGCTGTGAGTTCTACATTCTAGTTACCGATCTTGGTTTGTCTGCTTCATATCCAGATTCCCTACCTTGGCGTGTTCCTTGACTATACTTACCTGCTTGTTGCCCAGACCTTTGGCTATCTCCTGACTATCCTTTGTTGTCGCAGTCTGCTGCTTCCTCTCTACCTTCCTGTAGTCTTTTTTTCAAATATTTTATTTTAACCACAAAAAGGCAAGTCTAGGTTCTCACCAAAGTCATATATACACAGTAACATAACAAATATATTGAGAGAGTGAAACAATAATCCACATAATAATTAAAGCATACATAAATGTTTATCCTATAGAAATATAGCGCCGTTATTTTTTAGGAAAAAAAAACCCTTAGCAACTATACCCGGAATCACCTTAGGCCGCGAACACATGTACAAGAACCTCGTCGAGCTAAACCCATCGTTCTGCCCGACGAGGTTCTCGGCCGGCCGTCGAGTTCGTCGACCAGGCTGTCGAAAAAGGCGTCGAGCCATTAGTCCCGATGGCCCGTCGAGGAAATAGAGAACCTGCTCTCTATTTTGGCTCGACACCTCGCTCGACAGTTTGCTCGGCGAAAACGTACACACGATCGAGCTTCTCGGCAGAATATGGATCCCAGCGAGCTTCTTGCCGAGAAGCTTGGTCGTGTGTACGGGGCCTTATCCATTTTCTGTTTCCTAAGCTACAAAAAAAAACACACTAGGGAAAAAAGGGAAGGGGGGGGGTGGCCCTAATGAGCAATGGTTAACCAGTTATCAATCATGAATTGAGCAAAGTCAAACCTTCTTCAGAGAGGATAAATGTATTCCACCATCTCCATAACTCAGAATACTTTTCTTGTTTGTTTTGTGCTGAACAAATAAACCTTCCTGTAGTCTACCGTGAGCGTGATCTGGGAGGCCCTGAGGGTTGCAACCTGGAACCAGACTGCAGCTAAATCCATCCCCACCACTAGGGGCCTCTGGTGAACACCCACTGGCTCTTAGATTGTGCACCCTTGGAAATATCAGCAATCTAGCTCCTAGTGTAATCCGTGTTGGTGCTCCAGAATTCCTCCTCTCCTGAATCACCTGAAGCCCCATCCGCAGCAGTCAGCCTAAAGCCGCGTACACACGATCAAATTTGAGAGTGTGTACAGGCGAGAAGACGGGTTTTTCCAGCAGACAAATTTTAAAGCATGCTTTAAAATCTGTCTGCTGGGAACCCGTCCGTCCGACATGTCTGCTGGTTAGTACACTAACCAGCAGACATATCTGTCCGCACATGCGTCAAATGGATTCAACGCATGCGCGGAAGTGTTTTACTTCCTGGTGACGGTGACGTGGCGGCGTGTGTACACGATCAAACCAATATATCCCAGCAGACAAATCTGATCAAAACAGTCTGTCAGACCAATTTGATCGGATTTATTTAGTGGTGTGTACGCGGCATTAGGGTTCACTACCTTGCGGTGCACTCCTGACCCAAACGGAGTGCATCAGTCACCTGGACAATAATATTATTATTATTATTACTATATAATATAGATCAATAGGTACCATGAGTGGCTCTTTACCTATTGATCTATATTATATAGTCTTACAGCAGAGATAAATCAAATCAACATCAACAGCTATTTATGTTTAACATTTTGATGGAGCTCAGTCTGTCTTTCACAAGACGTAAATAGTATATACCGTACACAATGGGTAAAATAAGTATTAAACATGTCACTATTTTTCTAGGTAAATATATTTCTAAAGGTGCAATTGACATGAAATTTCAACCACGTCGGTAACAACCCATGCAATCCATCCATACAAAGAACCCAAAACAAATAGGTTCAGAAACTTGGTACAAAATCATTTGTTGGTAATGACAACTTCAGGATGCCTCCTGTATGGAGAAACTAGTCGCATGCATTGCTCAGGTGTGATTTTGGCCCATTCTTCCACACAAGCAGTCTTCCGTGGGCCTCTTCTATGAGCTTTCTTTGAAACCAATTTAGAGTTTTTATGGCTTTGTGTTTCGGATCACTGTCTTGCTAAAATGTCCACTCTTGTTTCATCATCCTGGTAGATGGCAGTTGTCATGGAAGACGCCCCAGAAGTTTTGCTGTCAACAGCAAGGACAAGAGAATCCAGTCCTGGTGCGTGAGCGGTGGTGCACGTGTGCGCGCGCGCTCCCGGCGGTGGCGGTGTTCTGGAGCCAAAGATACGGTATTTAAACAGCCTGGTCCCTCACCATTTTGCTGTCCAGTCTACAGTGTATCCCTGGAGAATCTGCACCTGTTACCTGTTTACTTCCTGTTTACCTGACCCGGCTTCCTCTGACCATGTCTGTCTGCAACCTGCCCCTGGCTACGTTTGACCACTGCTTCTGCCCGACCCCTGGCTCTGATCTCTGCCTGCTTGTGTACCGACCCGGCCTGGACTTTGACCTCCCTTTGGGACTTACTCTGGCTCCTGATCCGCACGCCTGTGCTCAACCCGGTCTTTGCCACCTGCTTGATCCCTGTTTCCGCAAGTGCCACCCATCCGTTCCGGCTTGCTGTTGGAATCCTGCCAGGACCACTGCACACCTTCCTGCTGCCACTTCTGGTTCGCTACCCAACCAACCATCAGGCACTTGTGCCCCTCTGAACTCTTGACCCTCTGTCTACTCTATCAGGGAATCCTGAGCCAGAGGCTTTACGAAAGGCTGCTCCCTGCACATTGGGCTCCACTTCCAGGTACGTGACAGCAGCAGGTTTTTATCAAGAATTTCTTGGTACATTTTTCCATTCATCCTCCTTCAATGACATGAAGTTTGGCAGTACCCTATGCTGAAAAACAGCCTCACATGGTGTTTTTGGGGTGATGTGCAGTGCCATTTGACTTCCAAACATGGTGTGTAATTTGACATCCAAAGAGTTTAATTTTCTCATCCCTTTATTTCACAGTCTTGTCTAAATGTTGTGCAGCAAACTTTAAACAAGCTTCAACATGCTTTTCTTAAGCAACGGAGTCTTGCCTAGTGAGCGTACATACAGGCCATGGCGGTTAAGTAAATTACTTATTGTGTTAGGATAATTCCTGTAATGAGTGGAGACCAATGGCCGATAACGTCAGGCAAGCTCAGTTCAGGCAAGCACCAGCCACCACTGATGTCTGTTATTTAAAAATAAAAACCTTAAACTTTACGATCACTGTGAGCATTACAACTAGAAAATACACATTCCAATGCAAGCTTTCCTAGTTCAACCAAAAAAAACTCAACACAACATTTTATTCTCTTTCTGGAACTGACTTATCAATGTTTCTCTCCAGGTTAGGGATTTATATCTTCCTAAAATCACAGAGGAATAGAAAGGATTCCAAATTCAGATGCCGGTTTGACACAAAATGCTAATTTATTGCATCCCACAAGAATTCTATTCCACCGTAGTCATTTAAATGACTAGGTACAGCTGCAGCGAGCTACCAGAGTGTGATCAGTGGAGTTTTCTTGTATATGTGAATATTTGTTAGGCCTTGTACAAACATAAGATACATGCAAAAAAGGCACTAGCCACTTGGTATAATAAAAGATTCATTTGTATTACAGCTCTGTAAGCCACAAAGTAATATAAAACATACCGGAAAACCCTGTAAATTCCAAAGGTTTGAAAATTCTCTGTTTATGTATACAGGGCTGGGACAAGGGGTGAGCAGTAGAGACTGCCCCCTTACCACACACCAGCTCCAGATCAGTGTCTAGCAACCACCAGTCTGCTTTGAAAGGTACTAGCCTGCCCAACAAATAAAAACACTGTGTATTTTCAACTACCTTCTAGTTGCTAGAAAGCAATTGGCCACGCATGTGCAGTGCACACTTCATGCCAGCCAGAGCAAAAGGGGCAGAGTATGGGTGCATGAAAGTACACCTATTCTATGGGATGCAATAAGAGCAGGAGGGGGGGGGGGGGGGCACAGTTCCCCATCCTTACCCTCGGTGGTGAATCAGCCCATACCTGTACTGTACATATACTGCAGGCATGTCCAAAGTCCGGCCCGCGGCCCACGTTTCGGTTTCAGACGGCCGCCTGGTCCATTTTGACATGTATGTCTTTTGTGGCCCCCAACGAATCGCTGGGGGTCACATAATAAATAAATGCCAGCTGCCTTGGAGGAGGCGGGACGAGTGCTGTGCATACAGGAGTACTTCCTGTTTACATGGCGACCTGTGTAAAAGGAAGTCTCATCTCCTGTGCTGCCTGTCTTTTAATTAAAGAAGCCACCGATAAAACAGGAAATTCTCCTGTATGTCTGTTGGCACTCGTCCCGCCCCCTCCCTGTCTCCTCCAATGCTGCAGATGAATGAATCAGGCTGCATTGGTGAGTCTGCATTCAGGGCAACAGGGGTGCTGCATTCAGGGCAACAGGGGTGCTGCATTTATGCACTTGTGAGGCTGTATTGATGGGCAGCGACCCTTATTTTGATTCACAGTTCTTTATTTAAAATGTAAGATTTTTTAAAGTGAAGGTGTGTGTTATATGCCGATAAATAAGGTATATCCAAATAACACGCCTGAGCTTATCTCTTCGCCACACACAGCCACAAAGACAATAGAATTCTTGTTGGGTATTGTGTATTAGTGCTCGAACCAACACACTTAGACTGAATGTCAGGCAAAATGGTCGACCCTCGCGCATATTCACTTCATCAAATCTGGCCCTCTTTGAAAAAAGTTTGGACACCCCTGATATACAGTATATATAGTATGTTACCTGTTTGCAGCATCTTGGGAAGAGGCTTTGCTGGTAATTAGTGTCTTTGCCAGTTGGTTACATTGGTGGACATTTCTGGAAGTTCTGGCTACTCATCCTTGGATGTATCTTTGCTACCTAATTGTGTCTATGAATACATGACCAGGGTAGATCAGAAGTCACCCACATATCGACTCCCATCTAACTATCCTTCGCATCATCACCTTTCTATATTCCCCAAAAGAAAACATACTACTCTAAAGTTGATTTAAATTACCCTAGCCACCTTTTATTATAAATAACATACAAAATGCAGTAACAAAACACAACATGACAAATCAAATCAGGTCCTTGAGGGTACCACATAACTACACCTAATGTCTGTGGGACCGGTTAGCTATGTTATTCTCCTAGCCACAAAACACCACCTCAAGGACTGTCCCAGCTGGCCTAAGACATGTACCGTACGGTACCGGTCTACAACTTCCCAGTCATTATGATTTGTCCAGACCAACTAGAGGATACCATACCGAAGATGGGTCCCCATCATTTTCCCCAAAACACCAAATTTAAACCATCTTCAAGCATCCCAAACTGCCAACTTCTGCTACAACCAGAAACCAAGCTATCAAGAACCGACTAAAAGGACAGGAGAAAAGTGTGTTTATCTCTGGCTGGATCTACTTCTCTGCAGACTATCCTCCCATTTTCCTCCCCATCACTCAGCGTTTTCTAACCAATCTGGTAAGTAAGTGTACTTTCTTCCCTTTTTTTTTATTTTTTATTAAACCAATTAACTTGATATTGCCTGGTTCCCCATCCACTTGTGTGAACCCTGCTTTTTATTCACTCTCTTCATAGCTACAGACTTTCCTGATTATTGATCTCAGCT
The DNA here is from genome assembly GCA_029574335.1 of Rana kukunoris. Classification (NCBI taxonomy): domain Eukaryota; kingdom Metazoa; phylum Chordata; class Amphibia; order Anura; family Ranidae; genus Rana; species Rana kukunoris. Next base: position 109,980,908 of record CM056059.1, on the reverse strand, counting down.
TAAAGGAAAAGTATATTTTTCAAGTTTTTGGGCTATTCATACTTACCTCGGTGGATGGAGCATCAGACCGATTTTTTTTTTAATTATTATTATTGAAAAGCCTGTGGCGTGCAAAACACAACCCAAAAACTTCACCCGGTGCAGGAAAAATGTGTGCACGCATAAAGAGTGACACAAAAAACTGTGATGGGTGCATCGTCAATTGGTCCTCCGAAAAGGACCCAACTCTGATCCCCCGGGCGTTAGGCTCCTGACAGGGACTCGAGTAATCTGTGGTCCGTGCAGCCGAAGCCACACGGACCCAACATCCTTGGAGGGTCTGCCGAAACAGAACCCTACTCGGTGAGGCTCCCCCGAAGGGAGACCCCATGAGAGCAGGCGAACTAAGCCAGAAGGCAATATCCACCCACTCCCAAGACTTTGGGAGCCCGAGGACCAGCACCCTACTCATCACACATAAAGTGCAAGTGCACAACAAAAAGAAGACATAGCGTGACAAACGGGGGAAAAATAAAAAAGAAAGCAGGGGAAAAGGAAGGTGGGAGAGGTGAGTGGAAAGTGGCCACCGTGCAATACCATGGCCGGCCCTCCGGCCAGGAACAAAAATGTCCCTGGTCCTAGCCAAAAGGCTCGGCCCAGTGACGTCAGTGGAGAGCGGACTTCAGACCGCTCTCCGCTGAAAACGGGTAACAGGAGTGCAAAACGAATTGCACTCCTGTGACCCATAGGAGAAGCCCAACCTAAATAGCTCAGACTGGACATCTCATTTTAACCCATACCCTATATAGACTGTTGCTAGAAGGGTAGTCTGTAGCCAGTTTGCCTATTTTTGTCTATCTGTGCCCTATCCCTCTCTGCTTGAGTCTATTGTGCTTCAATAAGCTCTTTATATAAATCAAAGTAAATCTGGCCCAATTCCTTTCACCCCTCAAGGGATCCTGCCCTGAGGTTTAAAATGGTAGTCCCCCATGCTGACCGGGTGTTCTCCTCATCTGCCAAGGGGTTGGGGGTTCTTCACAAGCAAACACAAATAAATCTATTCTGGTCCCGTTTTCATAAATGTTTTCTATCATTATAAATCCTGATGAAGAGGGTCTGCCAAGACCCTGAAATGCATTGGTTATATTGACTAATAAAGTCTTATAATTCAACCTTCTGGCAACATTGTCTTTCTGCTAACCCTACTGTTGATATCTTGAAGACCTTTTCAGGCCCATTTGTTTCTAGAGAGCAGGCTTTGCCTGAAAAACGAAAAAAACATTTTCATATTAGGATCCACCATTGTTATGATATTTGCAATATGCAATCAGGCATAAGGAGGAAGGCCGGCAACATGCCTGTAGAGAGTGGCCCCATATAATGGCATGCTGGATGCATTTCTGCTAATTGTAATGTGACCATGTGTTTATCACATTTGTCTGCTTTTAAATGACTGACCTGCAAAGCCTCTCATGGATTAAAGGAGACTCCCACGGAAGCACAATTCCCTTTCCTTAGTGAGAAAGCTGGTGTGGTGCATTCTTCCCAGCTGGGCTTCACATAATGATCTATTAGCACAGTGAACCTGTCAGGGGCTTGTCCTTTCAGCCCCTGGGACCAAACGGATCATCTTTCAGTGGTCAGCAAAATCTGCTTTCCTGATGGTTTTTCTCATTGTTAAGTGATAGTCATTACAAAAGGCCACAGCTTCCCAGGCAGAAGAACCTGAAGTGGTTAAATGCTCAATTACATACCTTTTCCCTTTGCGGGCAGCCTGCCGTCTGCTCAGATGAGGGTGACCTAGGAAAATTTGCAGTTGGCTAGAACTTGTCCATATTCTTGTCAATATTTAAAAAAATGAGAGACAGGGTCTCTTTAAAATTTTATTTTCAGAAAGTCCATATTTTACATTATTATTGTTTGCTGGTCTTGCAGGTCTTTATAGAGATTTTGAAGCGACCATGTCACCTTGCCCATTCAGGGCAAGATGAATGTCTATAGGTTTACCCCCTCCACCATGTTATACTGTACTTACCTCCCCAGCATTCCCCCACTACTCCTTTTTTCATGGCCGCCAATACAAAATACCCAGTACTTCTTGTGGAGATTGTGTCCCCCTCCCAGGATGCAGTACCTAAAGCTGGCCATTTACTAGTAGACCTGTGAAAGATTGTTCAAGGACTTGACAAATGTCGTTTGAAAGTACTTCAAACCTCTATTTGCTTTTATCATTCGATTTTGGAATGAATGCACTTTCCTGAACAAAGACCACATACACAGTTAGAAATTAATCGATTTTCAGCATGTAAAAAACGTTTTTTCCAACTTCATCATTAACCACTTGCCGCCCGCCAATGACAGATTGACGGCGGCAAAGTGGTTTCACTATCCTGACTGGACGTCATAAGACGTCCTCTGGATATTGAGCCTCTGCGCGCCCCCCGTGGCGCACATCACGGCGATCATTCGATGCAGGGTGTCAGTCTGACACCCAGCAACACCGACCTAGGTAAAGTGTCTCTCACGGAGACACTTTACCACGTGATCAGTCGTGTCCAATCACGGCTGATCACGATGTAAACAGGAAAAGCCGGTAATTGGACCACCAGGGATTCCACTGGACCACCAGGGATTCCACTAGACCACCAGGGATGTAAAACAAAGGTATGCCACCCTAGACCACCAGAGATGACACATAATGGATGCCAATCAGTGCCTGCAATGGATGCCAATCAGTGCCCACAACGGGGTCACTGATTGGCAGGCATTGTTTGGCACTGATTGGCATCCATTAGAACAACACATATGTTAGTGCCCATCTATGCCCATCCATGCCGCCTATCAGTGCCCATCCATGCCGCCTATCAGTGCCCATCCATGCTGCCTATCCATGCCCATATGTGCCGCCTATCCATGCCCATCCGTGTTGCCTATCCCTGACCATCCGTGCCGCCTATCCCTGCCCATCCGTGCCGCCTATCCGTGCCACCTATCCATGCCCATCCATGCCACCTATCTGTGCCGCCTATCAGTGCCCATCCGTGCCACCTATCTGTGCCGCCTATCAGTGCCCATCATCAATGCCACCACATCAGTGCCACCTCATCGGTGCCCATCAGTGCCACCTTATCAGTGCCAGTCAATGCAGTACCATCAGTGCCCATTAGTGAAGGAGAAAACATACTTTTTTACAATGTTTTATAACGGAAACAAAAAATACTTAAAAAAAAAAAAAAAAAAATTAGTATTTTTTTATTTTTTTTGGCAGAAAATAAAAATCCCAGAGGTGATCAAATACCACCAAAATAAATCTCTATTTGTGGGAACAAAATGATAAAAATTTTGTTTGGGTACAGTGTAGCATGACCGCGCAATTGTCATTCAAAGTGCAACAGCAGTGAAAGCTAAAAATTGGTCTGTGCGGGAAGGTGTATACGTGCCCAGTATGGAAGTGGTTAAAACGACATTAAAACAACGTTGCCCACACACGGTCGTTTTAACCACTTAAGGACCGCCTCCTGCACATATACGTCGGCAGAATGGCACGGCTGGGCGCAAGCACGTACATGTACGTCCTCTTTAAGTTTCCAGCCGTGGGTCGCGGGCACGCGCCTGTGACCCAGTCCGAAGCTCCGTGACCACGGCCATGGGACCCGCAGACCCGATCGACGCTGGAGTCCCGCGATCGGTCCCCGGAGCTGAAGAACGGGGAGAGCTGGGTGTAAACCCAGCTTCCCCGTTCTTCACTGAGGCGCTGTCATTGATCGTGTGTTCCCTTATATAGGGAACCACAATCAATGATGTCACACCTACAGCTACACCCCCCTACAGTTAGAAACACAGAGGTCATACATAACCCCTTCAGCGCCCCCTTGCGATTAACTCCTAAACTGCAATTGTCATTTTCACAGTAAACAAAGCCATTTTAATGCATTTTTTGCTGTGAAAATGACAATGGTCCCAAAAATGTGTAAAAATTGTCTAAAGTGTCCGCCATAATGTCGCAGTCACGAAAAAAAAAAATTAATAAAAATTCAATAAAACTATCCCCTAATTTTTAAACGCTATAAATTTTGCGCAAACCAACCGATAAATGCTTATTGCGATTTTTTTTGTAGAAGAATACGTATTGGCCTAAACTGAGGAAAAAAAATATTTTTTTATATATTTTTGGGGGATATTTAATATAGCAAAAAGTAAAAAATATAGGGCCAGATTCTGATAGCCTTTACGTTGGCGTATCTATAGATACGCCGCGTAAAGTCTATTCTGAGCCGGCGTATCTTTTTTCTGTATTCAGAAAACAAGATACGCCGGAATTCTGGTAAGATACGAGCCGTGTAAGTCACTTACACCTTCGTATCTTAGTTGCATATTTAAGCTGGCCGCTAGGTGGCGCTTCTGTCGTTTTACGTGTAAAATATGCAAATGAGCTAGATACGCCGATTCACGAACTGTCCAATTTTTTTTTCGGACATGCTCTATTTTTTCACAACGTTTTTAATGGAGTAAGCACATTTATCACGCTGTAACAGACAGAAAAGCGCAAATCGTCTTTTACTAACACAAAATCAGCTAAAGCAGCCCAAAGGGTGGCGCTATACGAATGGAACTTCCCCTTTATAGTGCAGTCATACGTGATGTACGTCACCGCGCTTTGCTAGAGCATTTATTTTTCACGATTGTGTGTAGGCAAGGCCGTTTTAATGATCGGTTGAAATTTTTTTTTTTTCTAGACCCTTAAAAACTTCATTTTTTAGAACTCGGAAAACAGTCGTGTGTAAGTGGCATTAGAACAAAAAATGTTGAACAAAATGCCTTCCACTGTATGGTTAGCTTTAATAAACTCATCCAGTTAGGCCCCATGTATGTTGCATTTAACAGCGTTTCTTTGAAAGCAAAAAAATGGGTTCAGACGGCGAAGATTTTCACGTTTCAGACGCCAAATGCAACTAAACGTAACCTGTGTTTAGCAGCGTTTTGTTTATAGGCATTTTTCGTTTTTGCCCAATTAAAAAATATATATATATATTTTTTTTAAACGCTTCTAAATGCAAAAGCGGCAAAGCGGCGCTGTACGCGGCATGTAAACACGGCAAAACGGACGTTTTAAATGTGGGTTACTATCTGTCAAGAGCAGTTGTAAAAGTGTCCCGTGTACATGAAGCCTCACGCCACGTACACACTGTCGGAATTTCTGACATCAAATGTTCGATGTGAGCTTGTTATCGGAGAATCCGACCGTGTGTATAATTTTTTTGTCTGAATTTTCGACAACAAATGTTTGAGATCTGGTTCTCAATTTTTCTGACAACACAAGTTCTGGTTGGAAATTCCGACCGTGTGTACACAATTCAACACACAAAAATTCTGTGCATGCTCGGAATCAATTTAACGCATGCTTGGAATCATTGAATTTAATTTTTCTCGGCTCGTCGTAGTGTTGTACATCACTGCGTTCTTGGCACCCGTCGGAAAAAAAATCCACAATTTTGATGTCGGAATGTCCGATCGTGAGAGAAACATGTTCTGTACAGCGCTGCATAATGTAATGTAGCCCATAAAAAAACAGTAGCCCATAAAAATGCCATAAATCAATCCCCTATATTGTACACACTATGGCCCAGATTCAGGTACATCTGCGCATTATTGGACCGGCGTAGCGCACCGCCTTTACGTTAGACTTGCGCAATTTTGCCGCGTAATCACCCTATTCTCGTAGCTTTTGCGCAGAAAATTGCGCATGCGTAACGTTTTTTCAGAGGCGTAAGGAGGAGTAATACAAATTGGGAAGGACATGGGCGTGTTACATTGAAATGAGCCGTGACCCCATGCAAATGAAGGGCCGGCCGGCTCGCGCATGCGCGCTTGAAGGAGACCATGGTCAGCTCCGCTGTGTGCATGCTCACAACTCGGGAGCGCCGCAATCAGTGAAATTGGAAATGGACTAGGGCAACGTTGTGAACTACGCAAACAGCATAAATAGACACACACAAACGCACTTGCATTGCAAAAGTACATCCCTTTGTCCCTTCCCATTTAACCAAGTGCTTTTGTCCTGTTGTTCGTTGCGGTGTGTTTTGTAGTTGTCAGATTAGTGTTCTGTGTGATCAAGTGTTTGTTAGTAGATCTTTGAAAGTGTTTTTGATAAGTGTTTGAGAGACTGTTTGTTTGATTGATATATTTCTGTTAGTTTGTTTTCCTGCTGTTTTTTGTTTTCTTTTTTTGTGACTGTTTATTGCTGAGTAGTTTTCTCTCTGTGTGTGTTTTTGCTTGATTGGTTGTGCTTGTTTTCGTGAGTGAATTTTGTTGACTGGGAGTGAGTTTTTTTGGAAGTATGACAGAGAGAAAACGAAAGCTCAATTTTACAGTTGGGGAAAAACAAATTCTTGCCCGGGCCATTAGCGAGTATGGGCATTACCTCCACGGCCCAGAGAGTGCCAACACCACCCCGGCCAGGAGGAGGGAGATTTTGGATAGGATCACTGAGCAGGTCAATTCAGCGGGGCAGGGGGAGACACGGACCCGGTCTGGGATTGACAAAAAAATCAATGACCTCCGGCGTCTGGTCAAACAGAAGCTGGCCAGAATGCATGCCCATGCCAGGGGCACAGGAGGGGGCCCACCATGCCGTATTAGGCTGACAGCAGAGGAGCGTGCGGTGGCCCTGACCTTTCATCGGCATGAAGTTGAGGGCCTGCCCGGCTTTGACTCAAGTCCGGAGCCCGTGGTGCCAGGTACGTTTTTTTTTAATATCAGGTGTGTAGCATGTGTGGGGGAGGGGGTGAAAGGGAATATGTGGCAAGTGTGTGGATCCTCCAACCTGTGAATGTTTTGTGTCATCCACAGATGTGCAGGAGGGTGCAGGGCCATCTGGCCTGACCGCACTAACCCCAGGACAGCAGCCTAATGAGGCCCCCCCAACAAGGCCGGAGTCCGCGGAGGAGGTTCAAGAGGAGCAGGAGAATCATGAGGAGGAGGAGAATCATGAGGAGGAGGAGTCCATGTCAGGCACTGGACGTTTGGTTTTTGAGGACTCTTCCCCTCTGGCTGGCAGCAGGCAGGCCTCCCTAAGGGGGAGCCCCCCCCCTCCTCCCCCAACATGGCTCCCCTAACAAGGGCCTCCCCTTCTCCCCGGCCACAAGCATCAGCTGGAGGCAGGATTTCATCCCAGAACACCAGGGGGTTGGCCAATCTCCTGCCCGCCACTCTGAGAAGGGACCAGTTCCTCCAGACCCGCCATCTGGGACAGGTCAGCCAGACATTGGTGCGGATGGAGGAGAGCCTGTCCTCCATCAAGGATACGCTGGGGAACCTGGACTCCCACTCCCGGGCTTTCACAACCTGCCTAAACGAACTGCAGACGACATCAGCAGGCGTTGGGCAGGATGTGAGGGCCCTTACCCTGGCTATCCAGGCCAACACGGCAACACTTGGTGCTACCCTGGACAGAATAGCCGTGGCCTTGGAGGGCAGGCCGCCAGGTGGGCAGAGATCAGGGGCTGCTCCTCCTTCCCCGGTTTTACCCCTCCCCCATGAGTCTCCCCTGAGAAGCCGGGGCCGTGGCCGAGGGCGCCCCAGGCGTGACTCACGCAAAGGGCATTCATTTTTTTTTCCCCTTTTTTATTTTTATTTTTTTTGTGCTGGAACATTTTTGCTTTTGCAGGTAATTTTTTTTTTTTTTTTGGGGTTGTGAATGCTGTTTGAATGTGGGGGTGACATTCCTGCCGGAAAAGGGGTGTCACCCTCAATTTTGGTGGAGTAGGGTTCCCCAGGACCAGGGAGAAGTGATCCCCAGGTCCGTGTGAATGGTGTATGAATGTACAGTGACATAATTGGAGCCTTGGCGTGGCGTTGCTGCTCACAAGTCCTGCATGGTGGACTGGTGCCAATCCAATTTGATGTGGATGTGGGGTGTGTGTGCTAGGGACCACAGTGGTGTGCATGCATGCATTCTCATTGTGCCATGATTAATGTGTATGTTTAACGTGCAAAGATGCCCAATGTGAGCTGTCTCCTGGCTGCTCTACCCTCAGAAGACTGCCAATCTGCAGGCCCTTTCTTTCTGCAAAGTTGTGCAGCATGCAACATGCACCGATGATCTGGCACACAAAGTTTGGGGAATACAAGAGGGTACCCCCAGACTTATCCAGGCATCGGAAACGTGACTTTAGTAGGCCAAAGGTGCGCTCCACCACTGATCGTGTTTGGGCATGTGCTTGATTGTATCTTTCCTCTCCTGGAGTTTGGGGGTTCCGGATAGGAGTCATGAGATGGGGTCCCAGTGGATATGCAGAGTCACCTGTAAGGGAAAAGACAGGAGGATGTTAGTCATGCATGTGGCCCTTGTGATGTGTGCATCATGGGGGGGACAGTCATGCCTGCCACCCATGTCACTCACCAACCAGCCAGGTGGCCCCATACACGTTCTGATCGAATTCCATTCGGATGTGGCATTGATTGTATATGTAGCTGTCATGGCTGGACCCTGGGTGTTTGGCACGGACGTGCCATATGAGGCCTTGGGCATCGACTATCACCTGTACATTGATGGAATGCCAATGCTTCCGATTGCGGTACATGTGCTCTGTCTCCTGGGGGGGCTGGAGTGCCACATGTGTGCAATCAATGGCCCCCACAGTGCGTGGGAATCTGGCAATTCTGTAGGAATCTGTCATTGCCTTCAGCCGCAGGTCCTCAGTGGTGGGTTTGATGATTTGGTTGGCCATGCGTCTGAGGATTGCAGGGACAACCTGGTGCACACATCTGCTCATGGAGGATTGTGACATCCCAGCCACCACTCCACTTGTACGCTGAAAAGAGCCACTGGCAAGGACATGGAGTGTTGCCAGTACCTTCACCAGTGGCTGCACTGCATGTGAGCGGTGTGTTGGGCTGGTGATGTCCTCCTGCAGGGTTGTGGTTAATTCCAGGATGACATGAGGGGTGAATCTGAAGATGCGAAACACCTCAGAATCACTCATGCCAAACAGGTCTATGCGGGTGCGGTATATCCTCTCCCGTGCCATCCTCCGTGCCATCCTCCGTGCCCTCATCCTTCTTTGTTCATCTAAAGTCAGTAGTATAGCTATGTGCGACGATGCCCCTGGCATGTTGGCATACAGATTGTTGTGCAACACGTGTGACTGCTGAGCTCCTCACTAACAGTGTTGCTTTATATAAGAAGTAGACTTTTTTCTCTTTTTAGACCAGCTTTTATATGGTCTAATTTTAGACAGGTCATTTTGCTGTTGCGCACACTGCGTCGCCTGCGCTGCCCCAACGTTGTTTTGTGGATCCCCGTAAGTCCCTCATTAGCATATTTGACTAGCAAATCAATGGTGTGTCTAGCGCACTTTTGCGCGGACGGATGCGCCAGTCTAACGAAATTACGCGGGACAAAAAAAAGTAGATTTTTTGCGTATCTCGTTCTGGGGATGCCGTGCATCGAAACGCACGCGCACATTTCGACTTACGCACGCGCATTTCCTGTTGCGCAGGCGTAATCGCTCTGTGAATCTGGGCCTATAACTTTTGCGCAAACCAATCAATATATGCTTATTGCGATTTTTTTTTTACCAAAAATTTTTTAAAGAATACGTATCGGCCTAAACTGAGAAAGAAATTCGTTTTTTTTATATATATATATTTTTTGGAGATATTTATTTATTATAGCAAAAAGTAAAAAATATTTGTTTTTGTTTTTTTCAAAATTGTCACAACTTTTTTGTTTATAGAGCAAAAAATAAAAACTGCAGAGGTGATCAAATACCACCAAAAGAAAGCTCTATTTGTGGGGGAAAAAAAGGACATACATTTTGTTTGTGTACGATGTCGCACGACCACGCAATTGTCAGCTAAAGCGATGCAGTGACGCATCGCAAAAAAATGCTCTGGTCAGGAAGGGGGTAAATTCTTCCAGGGCTGAAGTGCTTAAATGGTTCCTGAGAGCTATAGAAGCCTATTTCAACTATCCTGTTATTTTACTTTATTCTTTACAACAAAAAAAAACAGAATGCTCAAAAATGTTAAATAAAAATCTAGGACTGTATAGAAATAACAAACTTGTATACAAACAAAAAACGTAATCACAAAAAAGCATATACACAGAACACTAAAATCAAATAATTGAAACTAGCATATCACCCCAATCCCCTACAAAAACACTGAAAGAAAAACCTTCTAAATAGAATTTTGGCTAAGCAACGCAAAGAACGCAATTTAGAGATTCTGCTATGATATAATTTTGCTGTAAAAGCACTGAAATCATCCAGATCATTCCTACTAGCTTGCGATGTTGTCTGATGGCACGTACACACGATCGGAATTTCCGTCAGCAAAAATTGAAAGCTGGTTCTTAAATTTTCCGTCGCATAATCCGATCGCCTGTAGCAATTCCGACGCACAAAATTCCGACGCATGCTCAGAAACAATTCGATGCATGCTCAGAAGCATTGAACTTAATTTTCTCGGCTCGTCGTAGTGTTTTACATCAGCGCTTACAGAGAACTTTTGTGTGACCGTGTGTATGCAAGCCAAGCTTGAGTGGAATTCCGATGGAAAATCCGGTCGTGTGTACGTGGCATTAGGCAGATTTTTTCTCTTATGCCGCGTACACATGATCGAAAATTCCGACAAGAAAAACTTGGATTATTTCTGACGGAATGTTGGCTCAAACTTGTGTTGCATACACACGATCACACAAATCTTATCGGAAATTTCCGACCGTCAAGAGCGCAGTGACGTACAAGATGTACGACGAGCTAAGATCAATGAAGTTCAATAGGCAGTTCTGCTCTTCTGCTTGATTCTGAGCATGGGTGTATTTTTTTGCGCGTGGGAATTGAATACAGACGAACGGATTTTCTGAAAAATAGAGAACCAGCTCTCAATCTTTTGTTGGTGGAAATTCCGACAGCAAAAGTCCGATGGAGCATACACACGGTCGGAATTTCGGTCCAAAAGCTCTCATCTGACTTTCCTTGTCGGAATTTCCGGATCGTGTGTACACGGCAATACAGCTTTATGAGCAAATCCGCTTCCAAGCATTTTCTGAAATGTTTTGCAACTGAAGCGCTATGCCTTTGTTGCATATTCTATATAAATACACATTTTACACTTGCGTTTTGTTGCTGTTTGTATTGTAATTGGTGTTTAGTCTTTTATTTTTTTAGAACATAAACTTAAAGAAATGTATTTACAGTGTGAGCAAGTGCCAATTGTAGAACTCAGTCATGGTTACAAACATATGCAGTCAATTAAATTTACAGCTAAGCATTTCACACTTCCATGATGGTATTCTTTATATTGTTTTTCTTTCTTTGATGTCTTAAATGCCCACCGCAGTCAAAAATAAACCAATAACCTTTAGAAACAAGCAGAAAGTATAGACTACCTTGCTCATTATTATCTATTTTTATTTCAGACACTACTATAGTGCTCCAGCCCTCTCCCCCTTGGTGATGATTTGGGAACCTGTTTATGAATGATGCAGGAAAGCTATTCCCAGACACACCCACTGTATCCTCTCACATGCAGAAAGACTTGTTTTTATAAAAATGACAATATCCAAAGACAGCTTCTCACAGCTACTGCAATCAGATCCTGCCCTGAAAGCTGGAATGTGATTGGAGACAGGAGGAGCAGAGAGAGAGAGATAGAGATAGAGAGCAAAACAGAGAGAGAGAGAGGACAGTATTTGTTTTTATTACAATGTATTGATTATAAATTGGTGGTCCTTTCATTGTAAAAGTGGGGTTAGACAAATCATAACACACAAAGTACAACGGTCAGGAGTACCCAGAACGTAGGCGTTAGGAGTGCATGACGAACAGAACGCAGGGATCAGGAATGCATAATGCACAGAGCACAGAGGTCAGTAGTGTGTAATGCACAGAGTACAGGGTTTAGGAAAGTGCAGAGTACGCAGAGCCCAGGGATCAGGAATACATAATGTACAGAGTGCATAGGTCAGGTGTGTGTAATGCACATAGTTCAGAGGTCAGGAGTGCAGAATGCACAAAGCGCAGGTGTCAGGAGGGCAGAATGCACAGAGCCCAAGGATCAGGAATGCATAATGTACAGAGAGCATTGGTCAGGCGTGTGTAATGCAGGGGTCAGGAGTGCAGAATGCACAGAGTGCAGTGGTAAGGAGTGCAGAACGCACAGAGTGTAGGAGTCAGGAGAGCATAATGCACAGGGATCAGGAATGTATAATGCACAAAATGCAGGGGTCAGGAGTGCACAGAGCCCAGGGATTAGGAATGCATAATGTACAGAGTGCATAGATCAGAAGTGTGTAATGCACAGAGTGCAGTGGTCAGGAGTGCAGAATGCACAGAGCACAGGAGTCTGGAGTGAAGAATACACAGAGCGCAGGGGTCAGGAGTTTAGAACACCCAGAGCGCAGGGTTAAGGAGTGCAAAACGCAAAGAGTGCAGGAGTCAGGAGGGCATAATGCACGGTGCATAGGGATCAGGAATGTATAATGCACAAAATGCAGGGGTCAGGAGTGCAGAGTACACAGAGCCTAGGGATCAGGAACGCATAATGTACAGGGAGCAGAAGTCAGAGTGCAGAATACACAAAGTGCAGGGGTCAGAAGTGCAGAACAGACAGACACCAGGGATAAGGAATGCATAATGTACAGGGTGCAGAGGTCAGGAGTGCAGAGTATGCAGAGCCCAGGGATCAGGAATGCATAATGTGCAGAGTGCAGAGGTCAGGAGTGTGTAATGCACATAGTTCAGAGGTCAGGAGTGCCGAATGCACAGAGGACAATGGTCAGAAGTGCAGAATGCACAGAGCACAGGTGTCAGGAGTGCAGAATGCAGGGGTCAGGAATGCAGAGTACACAGAGCCTAGGGATCAGGAACGCATAATGTACAGGGAGCAGAAGTCAGAGTGCAGAATACACAAAGTGCAGGGGTCAGAAGTGCAGAACAGACAGAGACCAGGGATAAGGAATGCATAATGTACAGGGTGCAGAGGTCAGGAGTGCAGAGTATGCAGAGCCCAGGGATCAGGAATGCATAATGTGCAAAGTGCAGAGGTCAGGAGTGTGTAATGCACATAGTTCAGAGGTCAGGAGTGCCGAATGCACAGAGGACAATGGTCAGAAGTGCAGAATGCACAGAGCACAGGTGTCAGGAGTGCAGAATGCAGGGGTCAGGAATGCAGAGTGCACAGAGCCCAGGGATCAGGAATGCATAATATACTGAGTGCAAGGTCAGGAGTGTGTAATCCAAAGAGTGCAGGGGTCAGGAGTGCAGAATGCAGGGGTCAGGAGTGCAGAGTGCATAGAGACCAGGGATCAGGAATGCATAATATACTGAGTGCATAGGTCAGGAGTGTGTAATGCAAAGAGTGCAGGGCTCAGGAGTGCAGAATGCACAGAGCACAGGGGTCAGGGGTAAAGAACACACAGAGTGCAGGGGTCAGGAGTGAAGAACACACAGAGTGCAGGGGTCAGGAGTGCAGAATGCACAGAGTGCAGGGGTCAGGAGTGCATAACGCACAGAGCACAGGGATCAGGAATGCATAATGCACAGAGTGCAGTGGTCATGAGTGTGTAAGGCACAGAGCACTGGGGTCAGAGCTGCAGAGCCAATACCGATCTTCCCCACTGGTACAGCTCCCCCTAAATACAGATCTTTCCCCTTAGTACAGCATGCCCAGGTTAGTGTACATCATGGTACACCTGAGCATCAGAATTAATGAACTACAGTGCACATAGGAGTGAGCTACATCATTCCCGTCTGGCCAATCAAGACAGTCAAAGACCTGACACCTGGAAGAACATAGGGATAAGATGTTGGTGCCAGCAAGGGATCCTGCCAGTCTTATGGGGCAGACTGGGGTGAGAAGCAAATTAGTCTAGCGCCCCCATAAAGCAACCGCACAATATGCAGTTGGCCGGGATTCCGCAACTGTGGGGGGGTGGCTGACCACAAACCTTCCTCACTGTGCTATATGTTTTCTGCTGCACCATTGGCATGGCTATATCTTCTCAGTGCTCTCCATCAAATTATCAGAAATTTGTGCTTAAAGTAGAACTATAGGCAACACTTTTTTTTTTCATTTTGGATAGAGTAAGGGAGGGTTATAGCCCCTGTCAGTTTATTTTTTTTATTATCCCTGTCCCATTGCAGAGATTTCCCTTTCACTTCCTGTCCCATAGCCAAACAGGAAGTTAGAGGAAATCTATGCAAATTTAGGGAATTTATTGCCCTCCCCAGGCCCTCAGAACTAGTGTCCCAAATCAAAAACATCAGGACGGGTCTTAAACAGCAAGGGGTGTGTCTTGACAGAAAGGGGTGGGTCATATTTAAATTAGGAGGTGCGGGAGTTTAGTCAGGCCTAGGGCATTACAAATCCTTAATACACTACTGGCTACAGTGCATTGTACAAAAATCCATTTAGTGTTGTGGTGCAACGGATCACAGTTGATCCGTGATCCGAACGGGTCACCCCCTTCGGATCGGCACACACTGTGATCCGCGGATTGCCGTGGCTCCGGAGCTAGGCCGAAGCCGCGACCTAGCTCCTGACCTGCGGCAATCTTGGTCATACCTCCCAACCATCCCGTATTTCGCGGGACTGTCCCGCGATTCGCGGGACTGTCCCGCGATTCGCGGTAAATCCCGCGGTCCCACGATCAGGGGTGGAGTCCTGCGATTCCGCTTCTCCCCCCGCGATAACCGTGATTCGCGGTAAATCCTGCGGTCCCGCGATCAGTGCTGGAGTCCCGCGATTCCGCGCCCCCCCTGCTCAACAACTCCGATCCGCGGCACCCCCCGCTCAATAACTCTGATCCGCGAAACCCCCCCGCTCAACAACGCTGACCCACGTAACACCCCCCCCCCGCTCAACATCAACAACTCCGATCCACGGAACCCCCCCACTCAACAAATCAGATCCGCGCGGAACCCCCGCTCCGCTCAACAACTTAGATCCGCGGAACCCCCCCTCAACAACTCCGATTCCGCTTGCCCCCCCCCCTTCCGCTCAACAAAAATGAAAAATGTCCTGGAGGGAAATTTTTAAATGTTGGGAGGTATGATCTTGGTACACCCGGCGGCGGCCCTCCTCTCTGTTTACTCCCACAAAGGAGGAGGAGCCCGCACTTGTGGGACACACCACTGGGAGTCATACTACTGGGGGTGTCTGTCTGTACTACCTGGGGGGGGGTGTCTTACCTGGGGGGGTGTCTGTCTGTACTACCTCGGGGGGTGTCTTACCTGGGGGGTCTCTGTCTACCTGGGGGGTCTGTCTGTACTACCTGGGGGGGTGTCTGTCTGTACTACCTGGGGGGGGTGTCTGTACTACCTGGGGGAGGTCTGTACTAAGAGGGGGGGTGTCTGCACCGATGCGGGTGTCTGCACCAAGGGGGGTTCTTTACTGAGGGGGGACTATAGTTGGTGGGAGGGGGGGCGACACAATTTTTTCTGCACCGGGTGACACAAACCTTAGTGATGCCACTGCAGTGGGGGAGATATGATCTTGGTACACCCGGCGGCGGCCCTCCTCTCTGTTTACTCCCACAAAGGAGGAGGTGCCCGCACTTGTGGGACACACCGCTGGGAGTCATACTACTGGGGGTGTCTGTCTGTACTACCTGGGGGGGGTGTCTTACCTGGGGGGGTGTCTGTCTGTACTACCTCGGGGGGTGTCTTACCTGGGGGGTCTCTGTCTACCTGGGGGGGTCTGTCTGTACTACCTGGGGGGGTGTCTGTCTGTACTACCTGGGGGGGGTGTCTGTACTACCTGGGGGAGGTCTGTACTGAGAGGGGGGGTGTCTGCACCGATGCGGGTGTCTGCACCAAGGGGGGTTCTTTACTGAGGGGGGACTATAATTGGTGGGAGGGGGGGGCGACATAATTTTTTCTGCACCGGGTGACACCAACCCTAGTGATGCCACTGCAGTGGGGGAGATGTGGATATTGCAGTGGGGGGATGTGGATATTACAGTGGGGGGGGGGGGGAGATGTGGATATTACAGTTTTTTTTGTTTTTGCTGATCCGAAAAATGATCTGATTCGTGACTCCTGATCGGAGGAACGATCCAAACCGTGAGTTTTTTGATCCGTTGCACCCCTAATTTAGTGTAACCCAGATGTTCCATGCATAGGTTTTGAATGGAGTATCATTTTGTGATTTTCAAATTAAGTGGAAAAAAAAGAAGTAAACACGGCCTTGCATTGTAACAATGTAAGGTGCCCCCCTAAACAACAGAATCTAACCTGTATAGTAATTTCATGTTTCATGTTAACATCGGTGTGATCATAGAGCTCTGCCTGTTATAAGATTCCACACCAAAGCGGATTGATTACTTAGATCATTAACATTGACTCTTCTAGATGTGAATCAATTAACCCTTTTATAAGCCAAGTCTTAAAGGGTAAATTGACCTGAACAAACCCCCTGAAACGAGGTATCACCGAGACTCGCCGCTTCCACCCCCCCTTTTTCCCTGGACGCTGGTGAGAAGTGACGGACTTTCAAGTGGAAGCCTTCTATTAATACTGTTCCGCTATGAGGCTGTAATGTATCAATATCTACAGAACTCCCTCCTGTGCTTTGACAGCCTTTCAGCACCTTCTGGATTCTGTTACCAAAGACATCAGTGAGAGCATGTAATGTGTCCGAGCGTTTTAGAAATGGCTTCAGGAATATTACGTTGTTTGATGTCTCTTAAATCCGCTGGGTTTTCCCTTTTTAAAGTAGCTGTGAACATACAATGTTATAGACACTTTCCAATACAGTTATAACTATACAGGCACCAAAACCGCATTTCCTTAGTTTCAGAAATTATCTTTCTCACCTGTTTTACAAGGTTAAAAAGTTCTGTCATGTGACCATGAATCCCTTCTTTCTGATGCTTGGGGGATGGGGTTACAGGACACTCTGCAGACACACGTAGTTCCTATCTTCCATAGTCTGTTCAGCATTTGGCAAGATGAGGAGTGTGTTCGAGAGGCAGGCTGTGAATATGGGGGGGGGGGGGTGCCAGAGGCAGGGTGTCAGCATCTGGATCATCGGCTAGTGGCACTGTGGTTCCCTGGGAAGAGGGTTTAATTCCAGTATCTCCCAGTAATACTTTCCACCTGATGTTGGCTGCTGGGAGGGTATTTAGGCACTCTCCTATCAGTGCCTATCGCTCAAGTGTTTTACTTGCTGCTAGGTACTGCTAGCCATTATAGTGTATGCTGTACCCTGTGCCCTGCTGCCCAGTACCTACTCTCCCTTGTTCCTGATCCCAATTTTGTTTTTGTTCCACCTTTCTACCTGCTTTCTACACCTCCAGTTTTCACCTTGCTAGTTTGTGTTTCCCATTTTATACATATTGCATATAGCCAATTGTTAGTTAGGCCTCTGTTTGTTAGGTCTTAATCAGGTATTCTGTCATTATTTTTATTTATTTTTTCACTTTTACTTTTTCTATGTTTGATATTTACTGTTGTTTGAATGGATTTTGTTTCACTGTAAAAAAAAATCTCACCTAAAGCATACAGAGTCTGGTCCCAGTTTTCTGAATGTAGCCACACAGATCTGGCAGTCCCTCCTGCTTTTTTTCTTGGGTCTGTCTTAATTTTAATGCACATTAGTTTTTGAAACACAATTGCTATTTTATGGGGTGTAATGGGTAAATTATTGGAAGTGTTGTATTTTTTTTTTATTGATTTTTTTTGAAAATTGAGAAACTAATTAGTAGTTTTGCACATAATTGTTTTATTTATTATATTCAGGACTAAAAACAAAAAATAACTTTTAAACAAAGTAGTTTTTTTTTTTTTTAGGTAAGTCAAAAGTCAAACACTTTTAATATATAATAACAGATAATATAATAAAATTTTAAGAACATATCCATATTTTATTCTTCTTTTCAGCCACTAGGTGGAGCTTTAATTTTCTTGTCCTAATTTCCAGGCTTTTCCTCTTGTTTCTTGTTGAAAATAGCCTGTTGCCTACAGAGCCCAATAGCTTAGGCAGAAATTTACACACACAGCTGAATTGATCAGGCAGAACTAACAATGAGGCAATGAGACAACCAAGCTGCTGTAAAGGTGCAGTGAACGGACTTGGATGGATCATGTGGATGGATCACTAACGTTAGTCAACTCCTGGCCAGGTAGGAAGATATGTAGCTGGGGTGGATCCACACGGGAAATAGCTTAGCTGTAACCACAAGGTTGGGATGGTCACCAGAGCTTCAAGCTGCTTAAGGCTCCAGAGCAGAAACTAGCTTGGCTGGGTGGAGATCTTGGGCACTTCTTCATCAGCCTTGGTGTAGTGGATGGGGCTGGGGGAAGCTGGAGGAAGTAGCCCTTGTGTAGAGCTGGCAGAGAGATGATGGAAGGATCTGCTCCTCTCCCGTGCCCTTGAGAGACTGCACCAAAGTCCGTGGAGCCTTCCATGAACCAGACCGCCAACAGAGTCACTCGCACATACAGTTTCAGGTTGTCTGCCATGGAATCAATGCATTTCAGGGCCATGCCCCTTTCTCTAGTAAAACCATGGGCGGCCATAGATGTACTGATATAGGGCTAGAATGCACGGGATTGGGTATGGGGTAATCTTTTGAGGTTTGAACAGATTCATCCAAATCAGTTTCCTGCTATTTTATAGTCATGCATGTGGCAAGCAGGAAGTTATTAATCTGGCAAACAGGAAGTGCAGAGGCATGGCTTAAATAGGAAGTCAATGGGAGTAGCAAGGAGTTCAAGGCTCAGCAGAAACAAGCTACAAGGCAGGATTGACCAATGGGTCAGACAGGGTGATGTCCAGCATCTCAGGTGGCTCGACACTAAAGACACAGGTTGCAGGTTCAGACCTGAGTCCTGACAAATAGTCCTGACAAATTGTGTGGTACAACTGTGCAGACTACTCAATTTGGTGCTCTTTATTTTTAAGAGTCCCCACTGTAGAGTGGCAGTGAACCTGAGCCATTTGACCCCGCTTCATAGAGGATCCATACCCAGTGCCTCACCCCCACTTCATCTTAGATTTCTGTTGCTGTATCGCCACTGGGGTAATTCACTCCCTCATTCATTAATTCTGGTGATATTATCGTCAAAACAGAGATTCAAAATGTCCTCTCACTTCCTGTTATAACTACAGGACAGGAAGTGAAAGGAGATATTCCAAAAGGAACACGGACAGCAAAAGAAAAAACTGGAAAGGAACTTTAAAGCTCATTCTCAACTCATTTTTAGAAGTTTTGTAATGGCAACCCATATTGCTTAAAGTGGATGTAAACCCAAATGTATTTATTTTTTGCTGTCACAATGTATATTATACTATTTCCTATGATCTGTGCCCAGTCTTGCCACACAGAGTTAATCCAGCTCTGAGCAATCCTCTGTTATTGTTCAGTGAAATAAAACGGACTTACAGAGAAAAACCTTAGTCCTTTCCGCCCCCTTGCTGTGAGTGACAGGTTATTTACATATCTCATGCACTAGCCTGGAGACAGGCATTATTTTTTAATTCCCACCCCCACTCCTTTTCTGAAGTCATGTGGTTACTTTTCTGGATTTTGACTGGATGTTAGTGATCATAGCAGAATTCAGTGTAAGGAATACACAGGAAAAAATGCATGTTGACAAGGGGAGTGTAGAGGAGGGTGGGGAGTCTACTGACATCACAACTCCACCCACTGAGCTCCAGACAACAGATCCACCCACTGCAGTTTTTCGGGTCTCATAACAGACAGATGGGAGACATTTGACAGGTAAGGATACATGCAGGAATCATCTATATCCTTAAAAATCAGCACTATGGCAGGAGTTTAGAAAGGATGAGAGTGGCTTTACATCCACCTTAAACAATTGGCTATAAAAGTATTAGCAAACAAAAAATTCTCCTGCGCTCTGGTATTTCCTACTATGGGGTGGTGTGGTCCAAATAAAAGTCTTGCAGCCCTCCTCAGAATCGTGAGAATTCATATGACTAAAAAAGAGAAAAGAATGGAGGGCGCACCGACCTAGTGTGATACCGTATAACAGGGGTTTTATTAAATAATTAAAATCAATAGTTATACTCACAAAAATGAGTTGTAAAACATGCATTGACAGACAGCACAGCAAATGTACAGCAACACCAACAGAACAGTGTGACTACTTGAATCAGATGGTATCTGACCGGTGGTATGGCTGACATGTTTCGGGGGCGTACCCCTTTCCTCAGAGCCTTGGTGGTCTGCAAAAGCTCCCTCATAGTGAACCTTGTGGGTATATATATACACACACATATCTGGGCATGTGCTGGAAGGTCAGGACCATAGGCCACCCCCCCTTCAAAGGGAACTCCCACCAGACACACTCCGCTTATTACTCCCCTTCTAGCCACTCCCATCATCTACAGTGTGGTAAAGAGTTTTTCCACAGGGGCTAGCCTTAATATACGGTGGGACCCCTTATAGTATGGTGCATCTATGGTTTATAGCACTTATGTACAGTATTTTATATATATATATATATATATATATATATATATATATATATATATATATATGTGTAAATATATAATGTATATACATCGGAGGTGGGAGAGGGAAGGGTCAAAGCTTTAGGCAAGATGTATACTCTGTTGCAGATTATAAACAGTCACAGAGTTATATCTACCATATCTGCCGGGGGGTAGTTTTCCTCAATGTACCAGGGTCCTCTCTATCCATATTGGCATGCGCTGAAGCGCACACCCGCTCAAGCCGGAAGTAAATGTGTTCCAGCCCTCGGATGGGCCGTAACGTGACAGCCTAACGTGCTCCCATCCTCTACAAGAAGTAGATGCGTTCCAGCCATCATCACTGGAGGTGCTCCCTCTAGTGGTGAGAGTGGGGGATTGTCTGAATAAAATGTCCCAATCCCATGGTTAGTAGAGCACTCCCAGCACATGCCCATACATACAAAACCCCAAACCATAAAAATGCAAAATGTATATACATACATATACATAAAAATGATCGTAAATGCATATGCGCATATATGCACAAACACATATACAAAGGGGATATACCAAACTAATCACAATATTAATAAAGGTAAAATTACAATTACAAATTTTAAATTTTAAATTAATATTAGTATTAAAACAATGGTCTTAGTAAAATCATATGTTTCATTTGTATGTATGGATTGAACGTAGATATATATATATAGGGAAAAGAATCCCAAAGGAGCACAATACTTGGTTCAGTAAATAAAATATATATTATATATCGCATATAAACATATAAGTACGTAATGTTGTACATATATATATATATATATATATATATATATATATATATATATATATATATATATATATATATACTAGAACCTCGACAATGTCTTAAGGGATAGTAGTAGAAGTTAAACTATATTATGGTTGCTATTATTTACCTGTATTGGTAACAATATAATAAAGCCACACTCTTCTTCAACCCACCGCAAACTAGGACCGCTTGTCTTATACATATGGGCAAGGCACTAAGACTCTTTGGGAAGACTGCTATATATACAGTACCACCTATATATCTAAATGAGGCACAATGGAGTAATTATATTTTTACAACCTCCCTCCACATAACTCTAATGGATACACTTGTCCCCTTAACATACAATATGATCCCATATAGGACCCTCTTCATTAACCCCTTAAAAGGGTGTTCGAGCCAAAAAATGTGTTTATTAAAAGTCAGCAGCTACAAAAAGTGTAGCTGCTGGCTTTTAATAAACACTCACTTACCTGCTCCAGCGTTCCAGCGACGCGCCGACCGGGGCTCCGCTCCTCTCCCCCCCTCCCCAGCCGGCGTCTCCATCCCGACTGTGGGCACCCAGCCGTGACAGCCTTCGGCTTCACGGCCGGGCACCCACTGCGCATGCGCTCGCCGCACTGCGCATGCGCTCGCGGCGCGGCTCGCCGCTGATTGGACAGGCGATTGCCTAGGACCTGTCAGTGTCCTAGGCCATCGCCTACAGGGAGGGGCTGAAATAAGGCGATTACGCCTAATCGCCTTACCAGCCCCTCGGCGGAAGCAGGAAGTGGGACAGGAAGTCCCACTCCTACTGAAGCCCCCACTCCCCCCCCAAAAAAATTACATGCCAAATGTGGCATGTAAGGGGGTGTGGAGTGGATTAAGAGGAAGTTCCATTTTTGGGTGGAACTCCTCTTTAAGGACTGCCGCATGTATATTTATGGCGGCAGAATGGCACAGGCAGGCTAATCAACGTATATATACGTGCCGGCCTTGACGTGGGTCGGGGGTCCGATCGGGACCCCCCCTGGTACATGCGGCGGTCAGGTTTGCTGTGTGAGCGATCCAGGATGAGGGGGCGGCGGTTCGTTTTTGTCCGCTCCCTCCGGATCGCTCCCAGCCAATCCGCGCGCTCCCCGCCGTGTCACTTTCTCCTCCTGTGTAAACACAGGAAGATGGAAGTGATGTGATCTCTGCTCTCGGCGGTATTTTCAACCGCCGCTGAGGAGAGATCACATCACATAGTAAGTCTGCACAACACTACGCTGACACCAGGACACGCAGGCACACTTAACCCCTTGCGATCACCCCCCCCCCCTCCTCCTTGTCACAGTGTCACTAAATGCAGTAATCATATATGTTTGATTACTGTATTTAGTGTCAGTGTCACAGTCAGTTAGTGTTAGGTTCAGGGTAGCCCCTGTACCCCCCCAATAAAGGCCATTGTACAGAGGAAAAAAAAGCCTCATAACAGAAGCTTACTCCAATGGCCAAACCTCATATCGATGTACTCTCTATTGTTAGTGTATATGTTTATACTATGGTGTGTAGCTCAATTTCTTCATTCAACCCTTGCGGGACCATGGTACCCAAGGTAAAAATCTAAAAAGCCTCTCTCTTGCAAAAAATTTGATATTTTTTGCCACTATCTAGAGTATTTTGGATGGCCTCTATACCGAACACTTTGAGGCCATCCGCTTGACTGTCATGGGCTTCCTTGAAGCGTCTGGGTTTTGAGCCTTTATATTTTTTTGTTAAGATGCTGCTCCTATGCTCATTCATCCTAGTTCTTAGTTGTCGTGATGTTCGTCCTAAGTCAGGGGTCCTCAAACTACGGCCCTCCAGCTGTTCAGGAACTACAATTCCCATCATGCTTAGTCATGTCTGTGAATGTCAGAGTTTTGCAATGCCTCATGGGATGTGTAGTTCCACAACAGCTGGAGGGCTGTAGTTTGAGGATCCCTGTCCTAAGTATAGTAGGCCACATGGACACAAAATGCCATATATAACATATGTAATGCCGCAGTTGATGAATTGTTTTATCGTGTGGCATCTTCCATCTACCCCGGTGACATCTCTTTTTCTGTGGCACATATGTGTACAATTGCCACAATTGTTCACACCACATCTATAACTGCCCTTTTGGTCAAAAATTGTGGTCCAAGGCCCTTCTAACCCTTTGCTTTTGCTTCTCTTGACTCTACTGGGGGCAATCATACTTCTCAAATCCTTTGGCCTTCTGAAGACCAGATTTGGGTGGAGCGGGAGACAGGTCTTCAGGAATGGGTCTGATGTCAGGATCTTCCAGTTCCTTTGGAAGATTTTTTCACTTCTTGGTCCATCCTCCTCGTAGAATTGTACTGTAGGTATTTTTGGAAAGCTTCCTCAATGTGTGCTTCTCCATACCCTTTTTCCCTGAATTTCTCTCTCAAAATCAGACTCTGTTCTTCATAGTCTTTTTTCTGGATGCAGGTCCGCTTCAATCGACAGAACTGGCCAAATAGGACATTTTTGATCCATCTTGGGTGATGGTGACTTGAGGCATGTAGGTATGAGTTACCCGCACTGGGTTTGAAGTGAGTTTTCTTACCGCTATCATCGGCCCTCAACTCCAAGGGGGAGTGGAACGGCAGTGATGAAGATCTGGAGGGATTTCTGGCAAACTGTGAGAACAATCAGTTTGGTATCTCATTTACACACGTAGTGGATAAAGACTCACTGGTATTCCTAGATTTGGAGTTGAGGGCCGATGATAGCGGTAAGATTTTTTCGAAAACTCACTTCAAACCCAGTGCGGGTAACTCATACCTACATGCCTCAAGTCACCATCACCCAACACTAACTGCAAGCTGTACACTAAGGCCCCGTACACACGATCGGACATATCCGATGAAAACGGTCCGCGGACCATTTCCATCGGATATGTCCGATCGGGAGTTTGATCCGATGGCGTGTACACACCATCGGATCAAATTCCCCGCCGCCGGACGGCGCGGTGACGTGGCGGTGACGTTGACGCCGCCACGTCACCGCCACGTCACCGCACCAGGAAGTTAAACACTTCCGCGCATGCGCCGAATCCATTCGGCGGCGGCGCGGCGGCGCGGCGGCGCGGCGGCGGTGGGGGACGACATGTCTGCTGGTAAGTGTACTAACCAGCAGACATGTCGGGCGGACAGATTCCCACCGGATAGATTTCAAAGCATGCTTTGAAATCTGTCGGGGGGAGAAATCTGTCCGCTAGCCCATACACACGAGCGGAGATGTCTGCTGAAACGGTCCACCGAACCGTTTTCAGCGGACATATACCCTCGTGTGTACGAGGCCTAACTGCTAGCTGTGACGTTCCTCCAGTGATGAGGGCTGCAATGCATCTACTTCCTGTAGAGGACGGGCGCTCGTTAGGCTGTCACTACGACATCCAAGGGCTGGAACACAGTTACTTCTGGCTTCAGCGGGCGTGCGCTTCAGCGCACACCAATATGGATAGAGAGGGCCCTGCTACATTGAGGAAAACTACCCCCCGGCAGGTATGGTAGATAGAACAGGTGTGACTGTTTATAATCTGCAACAGAGTATACATCTTGCCTAAAGTTTTGACCCTTCCCTCTCCCACCTCCGATATATATATATATATATATATATATATATATATATATATATACAGTATATATATATATATATATATATATATATATATATATATAAATACTGTACATGCGTGCTATAAACCATAGATGCACCATATTATAAGGGGTCCCACCGTATATTAAGGCTAGCCCCCGTGGAACAACTCTTTACCACACTGTAGATGATGGGAGTGGCTAGAAGGGGAGTGGTAAGGGGAATGTGTCTGGTAGGAGTTCCCTTTGAAGGAGGGGTGGCCTATGGTCCTGACCTTCCAGCACATGCATGCCCAGATATGTGTGTGTATACTGTATATACAGTATATACCCACAGGTTTCACTATGAGGGAGCTATTGCAGACCACCAAGGCTCTGAGGAAAGGGGTACACCCCCGAAACGCGTCAGCCATACCACCGGTCAGATACCATCTGATTCAAGTAGTCACCGTGTTCTGTTGGTGTTGCTGTACATTTGCTGTGCTGTCTGTCAAGGCGTGTTTTACAACTCATTTTTGTGAGTATAACTATTGATTTTAATTATTTAATAAAAACCCTGTTATACGGTATCACACTAGGTCGGTGCGCCCTCCATTATTTTCTCTTTTTTCTTCTCTCTATAAAAGTATTTAAATTTAAGTGCCTCCTCACCAGTGCCCATCAGTGCCCATCAGTGCTTCCTATCACTGTCCACCAATGAAGCCTATCAGTGCCCATCAGTAGAAAAGTAGAAAAGTAGAAAAAAATGAGAAAAAAAATAACAGAAAAAAAGAAAAAAAAATGTTTTTCAACATTTTCTGTATTATTATTTTTTTTTCATTTGTTGAGCAAACCAGTGGTGATTAAATACCACCAAAACAAAGCTCTTTCTGTCACAATTTTTTTTTTTTTATAAAAATGTCATATGGGTACAGTGTGGCAGGACCGCACAATTGTCATTTAAAGTGTGACAGCGCTGAAAGCTGATAATTGGCCTGGGCAGGAAGGGGGGTGAAAGTGCCCTGTAGGCAAGTGGTTAAAATATTGGTTTGTAGACTGGACCCACTCTTTAACTTTTTTTTTTTATAAGTAATATTAGTGATAAGTACATACACTTAAAAAGAAAATTAATAATTTTGTGTATATAACAAAAAAAGTTAAGAGCAGCCTGTTGCCGCCTTGAAACTTTGATGCCCTAAGCCACAGCCTGTGTGGTCTGGCCCGGCCAGCTCCGTCTAAGCCACTGAATGAAGAGTGTCCTCGACAGCTGACGATGTTCCTGTAAACTCCACTCACTTGCTACAAAGTCTTGAGAAGATTTTTTTTCTTCATCCAAACTTTTTTTTTTGCTTTTTATTCTACCGCCTTTCATTTTCCGCAATGGGAATGACTCTGTGGGAGCTTTTGGATGTATGTCTCAAAGAACCACAGACCTTGGAAGGAAAATCATGCTTAAAGCTGTTGTGTTTTCCTCAGCTGTTTCTTGCATTTATGGAAAAATATTTTCGCTGTGCCCAAGTGTCGCTCTGCGCTGTGCTGACTGCTAAGAGTGGCAGTTCTCTGAGAATCGCCTGCCAAACTTCCTCTACAAGGTCTGCCCTGAAAACCATATATTACCATAGGGATAATCAGTTTGGTTTCTGGCGCTCACCGGCTGATCTCCCATTTTTTTTATTTTTTTGGGGGTTTTATGCGAAGGAAAAAAGTAAATCCCCAAATTTTGCTTTTGAGATAGCATTGTGCATAGCCGCGGAGGTCATGAATAATCGCGTTGGAAGGAGTAATTGTTGTTGTTGCTGAAAAACTATCATTTTCAGTCCCTTTCATTATAGCCTACTGCACAGAGAGAAGGAAAGGAGAGATCTGATTGGTTGCCGTGATCAGAAAGAACAGCTGTTTTTATTAAAGCGAAGAACTGAAATATTGCCGCTTTCTCATCTTCTAAAAAGCCACGGCAATTCCATTACACCCTTATATCTCTGTCTGTTATTATTTAATTATTAATACAGCAAAAGCATTTTCCCTAATGGTTACTAATGACCCATATACAAGTAACAATAAATATGAATTTCAAGCAAACATATAACATACACATGAATTGAGATTTCATTAATACACCATTAACCTTCTCTTTATTTTTTTGCACACATGTTTAAAAAATAATTTTAGGCCTGAAGATTACACAAAACCCACAAATATTATACAGTGGAACCTTGGATTACGAGCATAATGCTTGTAATTCATAGCACTTGCATATCAAAGCGAGTTTCCCCATAGAAGTCAATGGAAACAAAGATAATTCAATCCACATTGACTTCTATTGTATGCAGTACAGCATGTGCCCAGAAGTGTGGGGGGGGGGGGGCGCCCGAGAGACTCAGAAATACTCGGAGACCGTTTGGAGTCGATCCAGGAGAATGCTTGTAATCCAAAACACTTACATATCAAAGTAAGTTTCCCCACAGAAGTCAATGGAAATGGAGATAATTCGATCCACATTGACTTCTATTGTATGCAGTACCGCATGTGGCCAGGAGTGGAGGGGGCGCTGGATAGACTCAGAAATACTCAGAGACCCATTGGAGCTGCTCCAGGCGAATGCTTGTAATCCAAAGCACTCGCATATCAAAGCGAGTTTCCCAATAGAAGTAAATGGAAACAACAATAATTCAATCCACATTGACATCTATTGTATGCAGTACCGCATGTGGCCAGGAGTGTGGGGGGGCGACGGATAGACTTCGAAATACTCAGAGACCGTTTGGAGCGGCTTCAGAAGAATGCTTGTAATCCAAAGCGCTCACATATCAAAGCGAGTTTCCCCATAGAAGTCAATGGAAACAACGATAATTCAATCCACATTGACATCTGTCATGGACCATGAAATACTAAAGCGTTTCTACGTGAAATCCTAATTCATGTATTGCAGAAGATTTTATTCTGAACCCCTCACCTAGGTCATTAGACTCAGAAGAGATACTCATTGTCCATTGTGTGATAACCCTATATAAAGCCTTTTGATTATCAGGTGTAAATGACTTCTGCCCTGTCTCAACTCTCCAGACGGTTCCATTGTTCTGTGGCTGGCTATTGTGTACATTGATTGCCCCCCTGGGGCTTTTGTCTGAATAAACATCAGTCTTTCTATTCAAACCCTTGCTGACCAATCTCTGCTGTGTCATTTTCAAGTCCTCATTTGCATGAAAGGTGGACCTGATGGGACTGTAAAAAGGACCAATAAGAAAGCGGTTGTTGGGGGCGGGATGTTCCAAATCCTGTATAAAAGTGTGCTGTGTTTTCAATAAAGTGTGTCCTGTTTACATCCAGCATTAAGCCTTGGCTCATGTATGGATTATTCTGCGATTCCAGGGATATTCCTACTCGTAGAATATTGGGTGATTTTCTTTTATGGAAGAAGAAGGGAATGCTTGACGGGGATATGTTCTACTACCGTCACAACATCTATTGTATACAGTACCGCATGTGGGCAGGAGTGTGGGGGGGGGGGGGCACCAGATAGACTCAAAAATACTCAGAGACCATTTGAAGCCGCTCCAGGAGAATGCTTGTAATCCATGGCACTCGCATATCAAAGCGAGTTTCCCCATAGAAGTCAATGGAAACAACGATAATTCAATCCACATTGACTTATATTGTATGCAGTATTGCATGTGGCCAGAAGTGTGGGGGGGGCGTCGGGCACCGGAGAGACTCAGAAATACTTGGAGACCGCTTGGAGCCGCTCCAGGAGAATGCTTGTAATCCAAAACACTTGCATATCAAAGTCAGAAGTCAATGAAAATGGAGATAATTCGATCCAGATTGACTTCTATTGTGTGCAGTAAATTTGCTCCTCCACCTTCCATTTGAGGATGTCCCACAGATGCTCAATGGGGTTTAGGTCTGGAGACATGCTTGGCCAGTCCATCACCTTTACCCTCATCTTCTTTAGCAAGGCAGTGGTCATCTTGGAGGTGTGTTTGGGGTCGTTATCATGTTGAAATACTGCCCTGCGGCCCAGTCTCAGGTAGGGGATCATACTCTGCTTCAGTATGTCACAGTATATTTTTGCATACATGGTTCCCTCAATGAACTGTAGCTCCCCAGTATCTTGGTCTCATCAGACCACAGGACATGGTTCCAGTAATCCATGTCTTTAGTCTGCTTGTCTTCAGCAAACTGTTTGTGGGCTTTCTTGTGTATCATCTTTAGAAGAGGCTCCCTTCTGATACGACAGCCATGCGGACCAATTTGATGCAGTGTATGCCAGATGATCTGAGCACTGACAGGTTGACCCCCCAAGCCCTTCAACCTCTGCAGCAATGCTGGCAGCACTCATATGTCTATTTCCCAAAGAGAACCTCTGCATGTGACGCTGAGCACGTGCACTCAACTTCTTTGGTCAACCATGGCAAGGCCTGTTCTGAGTTTAACCTGTCCTGTTAAACCGCTGTATGGTCTTACTCACTGTTCTGCAGCTCAGTTTCAGGATCTTGGCAATCTTCTTATAGCCTAGGCCAGCCCTCGTATTTTCCACATGCCTACTCAGATTTTGCAAGTGGAAACTTATGTCTGGCGAGCGTGGGCATCCTGGGAGTGGTGGGGGGAGCACCGCCAATAGGCGGAGTTGAATGGGAGCCATTCTCCCAGCAATCACCAAGGTGAAAAGATGAGGAGAGCGGGCCGCCTGATCTACAGAGAGCGGGAAACATCGATGTAAGAGCTTTTATTTGCATTGCAGTGTGTTCCCCCGCCTCTAGGCCTGGGTACTTTGATAGACAGATCACCCATCTAATGCCAAGAAGTGTGACGTATATCAAAGTACCCGGACTGTATGTGATGGGAAGTGATGGGAAAACTCAGCAATTTAAATGAAAGCTGGTACAGCAATGCAATTCTCTTCCTTTCCTCTCTTCCCCTGCACAGGTAGGCTGAATTTTCAGGCACAGGTAGGCTGCATTGATGGACAAAGGTAGGCTGCATTGATGGGCTTAGGTAGGTTGCATTGTTAGGCACAGGTAGGCTGCATTTATGGGCTTAGGTAGGCTGCACTGATGGACACAGGTAAGCTGCATTGATGGACACAGGTAGGCTGTATTGTTGGGCACAGGTAGGCTGCATTGTTGCGCACAGGTACACTGCACTGTTGTGCACAGATAGACTGCATAGTTGGGCACAGGTAGGCTGCATTGATAAACACAGTTAGGCTGCATTGTTGGGCACAGGTAGGCTGCATTGATGGACACAGGTAGGTTGCATTGATGGACACAGGTAGGTTGCATTGTTGGGCTTAGGTAGGTTGTATTGATGGACACAGGTAGGTTGCATTGTTGGGCATAGTTAGGCTGCATTGTTGGGCACAGGTAGGCTGCATTGATGGACACGGTAAGTTGCATTGTTGGGCACAGTTAGGCTGCATTGCTGGATACAGGTAGACTGCATTGTTGGGCACAGGTAGGCTGCATTGTTGGGCACAGGTAGACTGCATTGTTAGGCACAGGTAGACTGCATTGTTGGGCACAGGTAGGCTGCATTGTTGGGCACAGGTAGACTGCATTGTTAGGCACAGGTAGACTGCATTGTTGGGCACAGTTAGGCTGCATTGTTGGGCACAGGTAGGCTGCATTTTTTGGCACCTGCAACTGAAAGCCAAAGCATAAAGTAATAAAGTATACTAACGAAGATCCTTCGGGTAGGTTGCATTGTTGGGCACAGTTAGGCTGCATTGCTGGACACAGGTAGACTGCATTTATGGTTTTAGGTAGGCTGCATTGCTGGACACAGGTAAGCTGCATTGATGGACACAGGTAGGCTGCATTGTTGGGCACAGGTAGGCTGCATTGTTGGGCAAAGGTAGGCTGCATTGTTGGGCACAGGTAGGCTGCATTGTTGCGCACAGGTAGACTGCATTGATGAACACAGTTAGGCTGTATTGTTGGGCACAGGTAGGCTGCATTGATGGACACAGGTAGGTTGCATTGTTGGGCACAGTTAGGCTGCATTGCTGGGCACAGGTAGACTGCATTGTTGGGCACAGGTAGGCTGCATTGTTGGGCACAGGTAGACTGCATTGTTGGGCACAGTTAGGCTGCATTGTTGGGCACAAGTAGGCTGCATTTTTGGGCACCTGCAACTGAAAGCCAAAGAATAAAGTAATAAAGTATACTAACAAAGATCCTTCTTCAGTAGCCAATGCTGCCACAACCCCCCCCCCCCCCCAACCCCAAGTACGCCTTGGAAAGGATGTTCTACTGCCTTGAGGAAGTTTTACTCAAAACTGTAAGTAAGACAGTACAGTGAGAAGTACTAAGAAGTAGTGACAGAAACATTGAACTAGAGACTCGGTAATACAATCTTTTATTGACCAGAAGGAATTTTATAATTATTACCTTGTGCCTTAAATGCTAAGGGTGGTCTTGACAAGTTCTATTTTTTTTATCCTAATCTGGAAAGTAGTACATAACTTTGTGAAATAGGATCAGGGAGGATCCATGGAAGATTAGTGGGCTGTCAAGTAAAGAAGAGGCCAAGGTGGAATCATAGTGTTAATGTCATCCACTGACAAAGCATTTCCAGTGTCACAATTATCCTCCCAGTGGATGCACAGACACACCAGAAAGAAAAAGAGTTTTGTTTGCAGGAATCTACCTGCTGGGTCTTGCCTGCCCGAGTTGGACTAATAAATGAATACACAACATCCCAATCAATCAAGCAGTGTTTGCCTTTGCCCCAGGTCTAGGTGAGGTCTGCTATGAGATGACCATACCTGTCAGGTATGCAGCGTGCATCGCCAACAAACTGTCTGCTTGCATGAAACAACATAGACTCCTGAAATAGTACATTTCTGTGTTCAGTCCCCTGCCACTCCCAAGAGCCTAAGCTGTATTTATTGGAATAAGAGTCACCTGAGCCTGTCCCTGTGGGCAGCTAGGTAACATGGGCAGCATCTTATAGCGCAAAGTACAATGTGTGTCTGTGTGTTTTCTATTATTTTATTTTTTTTCATCTTTGGATAATTCTAAAGGGTAGAGCAGAAATATTGGTGGATGTGTGTTGTGATGCCGCAGGTGCTATTCAGAGATCCTTAAACTCCAAAAATAAAAAGGTCCTTGCATAGAAGATTTGAGAAGGAATCTTTCCATGCTTCTAGGGGAGATTACAGAACAAAAGAAGGAATCTTTTTGGTCCCAATTGTAAGAAGGTCTTTGGCTGGCCACCGACAAACGGGGTACCAAACTAAATCATGAAGGAGTTCCGCCATCTTGGCAACGTACTTCTAGCCCACTTTCAAATACCTTTGCCATTCTTTTATTAAACAATTGATTATATGGTCATGCTTTACTATAAAAAGTAATGCCCCATACACACGATCACTTTTTGTGATGAAAAAAAATGTCATTTTTTAAAATGTCATTTAAAATGATTGTGTGTGGGCAAAATGTAATTTTATGTCTTCTGAAAAATGACCAAAAAAAAATTCGAACATGCTCGAATTTTTTATGTCATTTTTTAAAATGTCATTTTTTGTGTCATAAAAAATGATCGTGTGTGGGCAAAACTACGTAAAAAATGACGTTTTAAACCCGCACATGCCCAGAAGCAAGTTAGGAGACGGGAGGTAAAACTACCATTCATAATGGAGTAAGCACATTCATCACGCTGTAAGGCCCCGTACACACGGCCGAGGTTCTCGCTGAAAATCAGCGAGAACCTCGCTGGAATGCACATTCCAGCGAGGACCTCGGCCGTGTGTACGGTCTCAGCGAGCTTCCCGGCGGGAAGCCCGTCGAGCCGAAATAGAGAGCACGCTCTCTATTTCCTCGACGGCCCGCCTGGAAGAATGGCTGGTTGCCATTCCCGACGGGCAGGTCGCCGAATCCGACGGCCGGGAGAGAACCTCGACGGGCGGAACGATGTGTTCTGCCCGTCGAGGTTCTCTGCCGTGTGTACGGCACCTAACAGACAAAAAAGCAGGAATCTTCTTTTACTAACAAGTAACCAGCTAAAAGCAGCCTCAAGGCAAATAGAACTTCTCCTTTAGAGTGCCGTCACTTTGTTCATCATTTTCCAAAAATGATGGTGTGTACGCAACGTCATTTTTTAAAATGAAGTTTGAAAAATGTCATTTTTTTTCATGAAGGAAAATGACATTTTTTTTCATCACAAAAAGTGATCGTGTGTACGGGGCATTAGGGTGGTAAAAAGTGGTACAAAGCAGTCCCCATACCCTTTCCTTACACTTTTTTAGAAACTTTGGTAACTCCAGTATTAACCAGCCTTCAGCCTTCGCAGATTCAGGTCCCACAAGAGTGTCCTTGGCTCTGACACTCCTTTCCTTTAAGTTCCCGAGGCCTACCCCATACAGAGTATTTCTCTAAGCCCTTGTTGCCTCACATGATGCTAGTGCCAGTCACTAATGTAGGGTGACCAGACATCCACAGTTTCAGGGGACAATCCCCTGATTGAGGACACTGTCCCCGGACCAAGTCTATCCCTGGTTTTGTCCCCAGATTGAATTTGAACGGGGGCTGGGGCAATTTCAAAGACAGTCAGTGCAGAATTAAAAAAAAAATCTGAATTACACACCCCTGTTCTGCCGCGCCTACTAGCCTAAAAGGGTTGTTTTGTTATCCATTATCTGTGCCCCTTTCTGATGATCATGTGCTGGTCGGAGCGGAGGAAATATTTCTTCAGCTTTGTTCGCATATTCTTCCGACTTGGCTCAAATTCTGGCCAGTAACCTGCCTATCTCCTTGCCTTCCATGGCGGAGTGATCTTCCTCCGCTCCCCATCCAGTAGTAGCCGGGGCCTGAAGAGTAAGGCCGCGTACACACGATCGAACATGTCCGCTGAAACTGGTCTGCAGACCAGTTTCAGCGGACATGTTCGATCGTGTGTACGGCCTATCGGACCGTTTTCCAGCGGACCAAAGTTTCAAAACATGCTTTGAAACCTGTCCGCTGGAAGCCTGTCCGTAGGACAGATTCGATGGTTAGTACACAAAATCATCGGACCAAAAACCCACGCATGCTCAGAATCAAGTCGACGCATGCTTGGAAGCATTGAACTTCGTTTTTTCATCACGTCGTTGTGTTCTACGTCACCGCGTTCTGGTCCGAGGAGATTTTGGTCCGATGGTGTGTACACACATCAGACCAACAGACCACTTCAGCGTGGTCCGATGAAAATGGTCCATCGGACATGTTTCATTGGACATGTCTGATTGTGTGTATGCGGCCTAAGACTTGAGAGGCTGTGAGGTGGGCGGCGGTGGGCAGAGAGTCGCTGATTGTTGCCATTACTAGTAAAAAAAAATATGTCCCCGGATTTCATTTTAAGAATCTGGTCACCTTACACTAAAGGTGACCCCAAAATCACTCCAACGGGTGACGCTTTCATATAAAGGGCCCTAAACCCTTGCCTACACACCATCGGTCAAAAATCCAGAGAATCAGCTAACATTAATAAGCTCCAGCTTTACCGCTAAAAATTAGCTTGTTAATATTTCAAACCCACTAGTGTATTTAGGTTTTGTGCTGCCCTAGGCCTGACTAAACTTGTGAACCCCCTAATTTAAATATGACTCACCCCTTCCTGTCAAGGCCACACCCCTTTATGTTTAAGACACGCCCTGCAATTTTTGAGTGGGGACACTAGTGCTTATGCCGCATACACACGATCATTTTTCGGGTTGTAAAAAATGACGGTTTTTAAAAATGTAATTTAAAACGATCGTGTGGGCTTCAGAGCATTTGTCGAAATTCACGACGTTTTGAACAATGTCGTTTTTCGGGTTGTAAAAAATGATCCTGTGTGTGGGCTAAAACGATGTGAAAAACCCGAACATGCTCTCAGAAGCAAGTTATGAGATGGGAGCGCTCGTTCTGGTAAAACTACCGTTCGGAATGAAGTGAGCACATTCATCACGCTGTAACAGACAGAAAAGCGCGAATCCTCTTGCGCTACACTTAAGCCCTGTACACTCGATCGGATATCTGATGGAATCTAATCCGATGGATTTTTTCTTCAGATATCCGATGAAGCTGACTTTCATCAGTCTTGCCTACACACCATCGGTCAAAAATCCGACCGTGTCCGTGTTAAAACACTAAGACGTGCTGAGAAAAATGAAGTTCAATGCTTCCGAGCATGCGTCGACTTGATTCTGTGCATGCGTGGATTTTTGACCGATGGACTTCCACACAGACAATCGTTTTTTTTTCTATCGTTTTTTTTTATCCATAGGAACATTTTAAAACATGTTCTAATTTATTTCACCGATGGAAAACAAACCGATGGTGCCCACACACGTTTGTCCAATGAAAACGGTCCATCGGTCATCAGACAAACCGATCGCGTGTACAGGGCTTAAGTGTAGCGCAAGCCGTCTGGGACTCAGAAAATCAGAAACTGCAAAGTGCTAGATTCAGAATTGTGGCAGCCTAATAAAAATGTTTTGCTGACATACTGCCTACCACTGACCCACTGTATAGCAAAATAAGAAACACTCCAAGAAAAACCTCAAAAACAAAAACCGGGAAAGGCAAAACACACCCGATTGGAGTTACCTGCACAAAATGTATTGCACAATAATAGCGACAAAACAGCACATAACAGCATCAAACACCAATATGTCCCCCTAAAAAAAAAGGGGGGGTACTTCCAGGGGCGAATAAAGGGGTGATTAGCGCATAAACATTCAACACTGAGAGTCTGTAAATGACAAAGTGCAATCCGTGCAAAAAAAATGCAAATGCATAAAAAATAAATAAATCATAAACTGTCCCATCCGTGGTACTGTAGCCTTTCTGGTGTATAGCACTCTGGTTGGGTCCCCAGTGGATGTCTCTCTGTCCTCTCAATGAGATGGTGTAGTGGTCCGATCGGGGTCCAATAATCCAGGATATGTGATGCTCAAATAAGGAGAAATGGTGCCATAGTGAAGTATGTAAATGCGTTTTAATGATAAAATAGAAACGTACATCAAAATAAACACAAACGAACGAGTTCCGCGTCTACTTCCGGTGTCCGGGTCTTACTTGTTACGCTGTGCCACGCTGCGCCCAGGAGCCTTGGCACCAGGCGCAGCCCAAGACAGGGCAAATAAGTGTCATTTTGTTTAATTTATTATGCTCAATGTTTCAGCTTGTTTATTTATTTTTGTATGCTCAAGGTATGAGCTTGTTTATTTATTTTTGTATGCTCAAGGTATGAGCTTGTTTATTTATTTATGTATGCAAATTTTTTGGGGATTTTTGAGAAATATTATGCACACGGTGAGGACTGCAGCCTACAGTGTGAATGGTGGGGGGGGGGGGGGTGGGTGGCACTCCTGCAAGTAAGGGGTGTCACCCTCAGTCGTTGGGGATAAGTTCTCCCCACGACCGTATGAATGACGTATGAATGGACAGCGACATCATTGGGGCCTTAACGCGGCGTTGCTGCTCCCTAGTCCTGCATGTTAGACTTGGGCTAATCCAATGTGATGTGGATGTGGTGTGTGTGGCAGACGAATTCGCCTCTGGCAGGGGGGGGGGGGGCAGTGTGGTTGGGGAGTCAGGTCATCACGTAGGTCAATCTGCAGGCCCTTTCTCATGGCAAAGTTGTGCAGAATGCAACATGCACCAATGATCTGACACACAAACTTTGGGGAATACAACAGGGCCCCCCCAGACTTATCCAGGCATCGGAAATGGGACTTCAGGATGCCAAATGTTTGCTCCACCACTGCACGGGTTTTGATGTGTGCTTCATTGTATTTTCTGTCTCCTCTGGTGTCGGGATCTCGGAATGGAGTCATGAGATGGGGTCCAAGTGCATATGCCGAGTCACCTGGAAGGGAAAAGACAGGAGGATGTTAGCCATGCATCTGCTCCTCGTGATGTCTGCATCATGGGGTCGGACAGTCATGCCTGCCACACATGTCACTCACCAAGCAACCAGCTGTCCCTGTACACGTTCTGTTCAAATTATGCTGGGATGGTGCTGTGACGGTATATGTAGCTATCATGGCAGGACCCGGGGTTTTTGGCACAGACGTGCCATATGAGGCATTGGGCATCGGCTATCACCTGTACATTGATGGAATGCCAATGCTTACGATTGCGGTATAGGTGCTCTGTGGCACGGGGGGGCTGTAGTGCCACATGTGTTCAATCAATGGCCCCGATGGTGCGTGGGAATCCTGCAATCCTGTAGAAATCCAGCATTGCCTTCTGCCGCAGATGCTCATGGGTGGGTCTGATGATGTGGTGGGACATGCGTCTGAGGATTGCTGGGACAACCTGGTGCACACATCTGCTCATGATGGATTGTGACAGCCCAGCCACAATTCCACTTGTACGCTGGAATTATCCACTGGCAAGGAAATGCAGTGTTGCCAGTACCTTGACCAGTGGCTGCACTGCTTGTACGTGGTGTGTCTGGCTGGTGATGTCATCCTGCAGGGCTGGGGTAATTTCTAGGATGGCATCAGGGCTGAATCTGAAGATGCGATACACCTCCGAATCACCCATGCCAAAAAGGCTAATGCGCGTTCGGAAAATCCTCTCCCGTGCCCACCTACGTGCCCGTAGACGCAGTAGTGCTATGACCACGACTGCCCCTGGCGTGTTGGCACACAGATGTGTGTTGTCCTGCAAGTGTGTTTGCTCAAATCGTCCATTACGGTGCTGCTGTAGCTGCTCTCCAGCTGACCTGTGCATGTCTGCTGCAAAGTTACCCCTGCTTTATGAGGGGTAACTTTAGGCCGGACGTACAGCTTAAGCGCACCGCGCGGAGCCAGCGCCGCACAAACGTACGTTTCTGAATCGCCGTATCTATTTCATTTGCATACTAATCTAGGTGTGCGCGCATATGCGCCACGCGTAGCGATACGCCTGCGATACGCCGGCGTTGACAAGTTACGCAGGTCGGAGGAAGCGCATTTTCTGGCGTATGTGGTTTTCTGGATACGGCACACAGATAGAACGGCGCATCTTGACACTTACGCGGCGCATCTATAGATACGCTGGCGTAAATGCTTTCTGAATCTGGCCCAGAAAGTTTAGAGAATGTAGGAGAAAGAGAGAGAGAGGGGGAGGAAAGAAAAGAAAACAAGGGGGAGAGGAGGTATTCCAGAACTAGAGCAAGATGTTAAAATAACCAGATAAGGGGAGTAGGATAAGAGGAAGAATAAAGGAGAGCAGCACAGTAAAACCGTTCAAAAGCATACAAATCTATACACCAATACTTATACAATCGACCAAGAGGGGTGCTATATCAGAGGTATTTGGGGAGGGGTTTGTAGCTCATAGGGTGGATATGATCAGTCACGAGGGGTTGCACCTCCAACATAGCCTTTGTCCAGGAATGCGAAAGGGCAGGACAGCAAATTCTGTTGTTCGAAAGCAGACAGGCTATACTTAAAGTGGCGTTCCACTCATTTTTTTATGTTTGTCTGTGCTGCATGCCCTAATCTCATAGTGTTCAGAATGGACAATTTTTATTTATTTTGTTGCTTTTAAATACCTTTATTTTGTAGTCCTTCATTACTTCCTCCTCCTTATTAGCCTAGGCTATTAAGTCACAAGGCTATTTCTGGGATAGGCATCATGTTTCCCAGTAGTCCTTGCAAACCTGACTGAAACCTAGTATGCAGCACTGAGCATGTGCGAGATATGCAAAGCTGAAATCCAGGAAGTCATGCAGTCTGGCTTCATGATGCCCACACTTAAGATGGCCACACTTAAGATCTAAATGCTGTAACAACCTAACAATACGGACCTTAGTTTACAGACTAACTTTACTAGAATACATTAAGCTTGTGTATTACTGGGGTATTTATATTTTAAAAGTGAAATTGTGGGTGGAACTCCCCTTTAATAAAGGATGACCATTTCTTGTCAAACTTGACTCTTGACTGCAAAGAATGGGTGTGTAGATCCAGGTTTTCTCTGTTTAACAGGGTCTTCAGACTCCTTATCGTTTCTGCAAGGGATGGGGGGGGGGGGGGGTAGACGAGAGCCAATGATTTAGACTAATCGCTCAGCTCTCTCTCGGCTGTGCCGCTTCCATCCTCGGTGAGGGAATCAGGAAGTGAAGCCTTGCAGCCTAACTTCCTAATTCCCTACTGCACATGCGCAAGTCTCGCTGCGCGTCCTCACTGGTCCCCGCTATCTTCTGGGACCAGTTTGTTTCCCAGAAGACAGTGGGGGCAGGAATGGGCGTGACTATGCCTGGAAGTGGGTGCAAATACTTGTATTATACAGGTATATGCACTCCCTCCCCCTGAAAGGTGCCACATGTGACACCGGAGGGGGGGAGGGTTCCAAAAAGTGGAGGTTCACTTTTTGTGTGGACCTCTGCTTTAAGAAACACTCAAAGCAATAAAAAAAAATCCTAATGTCCTGTTTAGGGATGAACTTTGGGTTTAGGTTGAGCATGAGTTTGCTCGAATCCATCGTGCTTGCAGTTTTGGAAAATAACATTAAAATGAAAAACTATTCGGACAAATAACCCACCCCAACCTCTGGCTGACATTTGTAAACAAACAGCTGTAAATTTGTCATTTAATGGATGTAGCAATACCTTAAAGCGGAGTTCCACCCACATTTTTCACTCCTCCTAATGCAGCACTAATGTGCATCCTTAAAATGAATTGGCAACTTATTTTTATTTGTTCTGTTCACTTACCTGACTTAAGCTTATATCTATATTTAATTTCCTCTTTTAGAAGCCGTGGATGTCGTTTCCGGTTTTGCATTGGCTATTGAGAAATCTTGATCAGCTTGGCATGGCACTGCTCCCGTAACATTTAACCACTTGCCTACTGTGCACCTACACCCCCTTCCTGCCCAGACAAAATTTAAGCTTCCGGCACTGCGTCGCTTTAACTGACAATTGCGCGGTCGTGCGACGTGGCTCCCAAACAAAATTGGCGTCCTTTTTTTCCCACAAATAGAGCTTTCTTTTGGTGGTATTTGATCACCTCTGCGGTTTTTATTTTTTGCGCTATAAACAAAAATAGAGCGTCAATTTTTAAAAAAATTCAATATTTTTTACTTTTTGCTATAATAAATAACCCAAAAAATATATAAAAAAAATATATTTTTCCTCAGTTTAGGCCGATACGTATTCTTCTACATATTTTTGGTAAAAAAAAAAATGCAATAAGCGTTTATCGATTGGTTTGCGCAAAATTTATAGTGTTTACAAAATAGGGGATGGTTTATGGCATTTTTTTTTTTTTTTTTTACTATTAATGGCGGCGATCTGCCATTTTTTATTGGGACTGTGACGTTATGGCGGACACTTCGGACACTTTTCTGACATTTTTGGGACCATTTACATTTATACAGTGAACAATGCTATAAATATGCATTGATTACTGTATAAATGTGACTGGCAGTGAAGGGGTTAACCACTAGGGGGCGGGGAAGGGGTTAAATGTGTGTCCTATGAGTGTTCTAACTGTGGGGGGAGGGGGGGTGACTGGGGGAGGTGACCGATTGTGTCCCTATGTACAAGGGACACAATCGATCTCCTCTCTCCCTGACAGGTCGTGGAGCTCTGTGTTTACATACAGAGCTCCACGTCCCCGCTCAGTTACTGAGCAATCGTTGCCGCCGGGCACTCGCACGGGATCCCAGCAGAGCGGCGGGTGCGCGCGCGCCCGCCCGCGGCTTTAAAGGGACATCACGTCATATGACGTGATGTCAGGATAATGGAGTCCTCCTCCCGCCGTCATTTGACGGTGGGCAGAGGACAAGTGGTTAATAGTGACGTCTATGGAAATTCTTGGTCAGCTTGCCATGGAACGACTCCAGTAACATTTAACATTGCAATTTATGGAAAATCTTGGTCAGCTTGGCATGGCACTGCTACCGTAACATTTAATATTGTCGTCTATGGAAAATCTTGGGCAGCTTGGCATGTTACGATGACCAAAATTGCACCACACTGCACATGCGCAAGATCAGCAGGTGCATGCTGGGTAGCCAGCATGCATGGAATCCAGGAAGAAGGACACTGTGGCTTCAGATGCCCACACTGGAGATGGCTGCGCTGTACAGGAACTTCACAAAGTAAGAAAACGATGCTGCACAAATATAAAACTAGGCATAGTACCTTTGTTACATTGCACAAGGCATGAGTATTCTAGGGGTATTTTTATCTTAAAAGTCATATTTTGTCCCGAAACTCCACTTAGAATAAATGCCAGATCCCCTGTGGTTTCTGCTTGTAAACAAGCCAGTGGAGATGCTGGGTGACGTCATTGACCAAATATGATCATGACCATATTTGGGCAATGTTGTCACCCAGGATTCCCGATGGCTTGTTTGCATACTGAAGCTGGCAGGAATCTGTCATTTGCAATGGGTGTAGCAGCAAGTAAAGATCACAGAACATGGCGGGTCTTCATGCCGGTGGGTCGACATTATTGGTGGGCAGATCATCATCTTGGAAATAGATCTACATGGCTATAATACCTGATTGACACTGAATGGACTTTTAAAAAGAAAACAATAAAATTGAATTTGGCTTCCACAGGCTTCGCTATGATCGGGTTTAGCAGATTTTTTCTGCTAAACCCGATAATAAAGGTATGCTGTACTATGCCCAGTTTTATATTTGTGCAGCATCGCTTTCTTACTTTGTGAAGTTTCTGCACAGCGCAGCCATCTCCAGTGTGGGCATCTGAAGCCACAGTGTCCTTCTTCCTGGATTCAGTGCATGCTGACTACCCAGCATGCACCTGCCGATTTTGCGCATGTGCAGTGCGGTGCAATCTTGATGAGCTTGCCATGCCAAGCTGACCAATATATTCCATAGACGCCAATGTTAAATGTTACGGGAGCAGTGCCATGCCAAGCTGACCAAAATTTTCTCCAGTTCGCTCATCCCTCATCATGTTAAATGATCGGCTTGTGTCCCGTAAACCTGTGTCTGTTTGTTTTTGCTCTTTATAATAAGCTGCTAGTCCATAGTGGGATTGATTTACTAAAAGTGAATAGACACTGCAACTGCAGTTGCTCCAGAGCTCAGTAAATGAGGGGAAGCTCTGCTGACATCATCCAATCATGTGTAGGCAAATATATATATTTTTTTTCATGTGATGCATGTGATTGGATATCCTCTGCAAAGTAAAACTTCATCTAATTTACTAAGCTCTGGAGCAATTGAACTTGCAGAGTGCACAGTTTACTTGCCTTTAGTAAATCCACCCCATTGGCTTGTTAATCTATTCACCATTAAAGTGAGAACTCACTGGTAAAAAGAGATCAAATACAGTAATAAACAGTAAAAAAAATAAAAAAGAGCTGCAGACGACAACAATGTCTGAAGGAACGGCCATATGGCAAAGTCTGATCGACTATTACATTTCACCTCTACGTGGCTGGAAATTACATGTTTGTAATGGGGAGAGCGGGCCAAGTTTATTAACGTGGTGAAATAGAACCTTTGCCTGTGCCCAAATGAGAATCGTCCTTGCCAGATGTTTACATTACATCCCAGACTGAGGTGGCGATGGTTACTGCTACAAAGCTGATGCAAGATCGATCGTTCTTCTGCTGCTGGTAATAGGTGTACCCTGACCAGTCTTACAGTGGACATGGCATGACATGGCATGACATAAATGTATACATTATAATGATAGGCCATGAAAATACATATAACAGGAGGGGAGGACTTGTTTGCCCACTTAACTTTCCAGGAGATTTACCCCCCTTCACAACCAGGCCATTTTTTGCAATACTGCACTGCGTTAAAGGGGTTGTAAAGGATTTTTTTCCCCTCCTAAATAGCTTCCTTTAGCTTAGTGCAGTCCTCCTTCACTTACCTCATCCTTATTTCTTCTGTGAAATCCTCACTTCCTGTTCTTCTGTCTGTAACTAGACACAGTATTGCGAGGCTTTCTCCCTGGTGTGGAGAAAGCCTCTTGAGGGGGAAGGGGGCTAGCAGGAATGTCAGGACACCCACTAACACACAGCTCCATTCTATATCTGCAAAGTAGAGAGTGTCCTGACCGTTCTGCTTTACAGGAACACAGGATCCATGTCTTCTGTACTGTCAGAATGGTAATCTGCCTTGTTGTCTGGCATTCTGTTAGTGTAAAGAACGATTGGTGGGTCCCGGCAGACATTGGGTCCATGGTAAAATCACAGCGGAAGCAAGCTGCCGCCAGCGTGCACTCCTGCCTAAAACTCTGAAGTGCAGAATCACATATATATATATATATATATATATATATATACAGGGCTGCCCTGGGGTGGTTGTCAAGCGGTTAAATCAGAACTGCAGCTAAAAATAAAATGTATACAGTGAATACA
Organism: Rana kukunoris; assembly: GCA_029574335.1. Lineage (NCBI taxonomy): Eukaryota > Metazoa > Chordata > Amphibia > Anura > Ranidae > Rana > Rana kukunoris. The sequence continues at coordinate 109,937,775 of CM056059.1, read as the reverse complement.
GTGGTTATACAGTGAAAGGAGAAGCAGTAAAATTATGAGCACATCTGTGTCTCGCTCTGCTGTTTTCGCCTATCAACAGGCTTCTTATTAACATATGAACCGATTGGCTTCTTGTATCTGCCTGTATATTTCAGCTTTGAGGACTCCATTGATCGGGCAACATTGAGGACCATAGACACAGTAGGCGGCCAAGGAAACTAATTGCAGCAGATAAAAGACACATCCAAGAGAATTAAGCATGATGCATTAAGCTTCCATGGCCAACCACCGCGTCCACGGTTCTCAGTGTTGCCCGATTAATGGGGTCTTCGGTACTGAAAAATACAGACAGATACTTATCCATCATGCTATATCAGTGGTCTCCAAACCTTCTAAACAAAGGGCCCGTTTACTGTTCTTCAGACTTAATGGGGGCCAGACTAGGCCCATGGGGAGTAGAAAGGGTCCCAATATCAGTGGGAATAAACAATGCCCCATCTTTGGTGTCACTGGGAGGAATTATGCCCCATCATTGGTGTCATTAAGCCCCATTGCTGGTGTCATTGGGAGAAATTGTGTCCCTTCATTGGTGTCATTGGGAGGAATTGTGTCCCATCGTTGGTGTTAGTGGGTCGAATTATATCCCATTGTTGGTATCAGAGTTTGAAAACAGTGCACCAAGGGCTAGATCAAAGCAAGCAAAGGGCCACATCTGGCCCCTGGAGCGTAGTTTGGAGACCACTGGCATCAGGGAGGCATGTGGTTGACCTCCAAATCTAATCTACAGCAGGACAATGACCGCAAACATGCATCCGAAGTCATTAAAATGGAGTTCCACCCAAAAGTGTATAGAAAAAGGAGATTGGGACTTTAAATGAGGTCCAAGACAGGGTGGGAGTATACATAATTGTACCAGGGATGGAGGCACATTCATGTGCTTCACTTAAAGTCCAACCTATGCTGCTGCATAGCCCCCCCTTTTTTCTTGAAGTCCACCCAAAAGTGGAACTTTCGCTCATGTTATTTCTCCCCCTCTATGACAGGTATCCTTTCCCACTTCAGGGAGTCCCTGCCACAGAGCTGTGACATCATGCTGGGCTCCCTCCTTCTCCCCTGACGACTGGGCCAATAGGAGAGAGGAGCGGGGCCCCGCGCATGCACAAAAGGGTTTCCGGCGTGAAGCCGGAAGGCTGCACTGCCGAGTTCCCGTACCCGCAATGGCGACAGAGCACCTGATAGCTGATGGAAACAGCCAATGTGCCGACATTGCTGGACTCCAGGACAGGTAAGTGTCCATTTATTAAAAGCCAGCAGCTGCAGTATGTGTAGCTGTTGGCTTTTATTTGTTTTCATGGCACCGCTTTAAGAACTATCTGGAAGTGATGGTTTGGCCCCCAGAAAGCCCTGATATATACAGTAGTTGTCAGTGTAGGAAAACTTGGCCCGGCTGAGAGCCAGGTCTGGGTAAATCTGGGTCAGGGCTGAGTGACTCAGAAAGGCTGGATGACTTAGCAGGAACCACCTCTGGTTATTCCCCCTGCTCTCTGTAACCTTGGAGAAGCTTCCAGAAGTAGAGGGTGAAGTCTAGAAGAAGCAGCTTGGAGTATTTATGGGGGTCCCAGCCAATCCCCAGCAAAATGGTCAGGCTGGCTGCAGGCACCTCATAAATACTTATGGGTCATGCCAACAGGGGCAATCGAGTAGAAGATGGAGTGCTGAGAAGGCTGTCTGTGCCCCTTAAGGGTGGCCCCTATTCTGAAGATGGGTGACCTCGAGCCTTGGGCTCGGAAGCTGGAGGGACCCTCTACAACACATGGAGGAAATCCTTCCTGAAAGCACAGGAGCAAGGAGAGGACAGCAGATCAGCACATCCAGGAGTCAGCGGGTAGGGTGCTGAGTGAGCAGTCTGGGAGGACTGTGGTGTCAGTTTAGGAGAACCAAGGAGAAGTAGCCAGGAGGGATAGTGAAAGGGGCAGCTGCAGCCAGGCAGGTTCAAGGGCGGATCCAGAGTCTAGTCTCGGGAGGGACACTGCCAGAAAATAAGGTGTTGCTTACAGAACTCAATTAGGTGTCCGATGTGTCTGCTGCAATGTTGCAGTACCGCTAAAAAATCAATGATTGCCGCCATTACTAGTTAAAAATATTTAAATATAAATGCCATAAATCTATCCCATAGTTTCTAGACGATTGTCAGGGACTGCAGACATGGTACAAGAGATGGTCAGAGACTGCAGACATAGTACAAGAGAAGGTCAGAGAATGCAGTCATGGTACAAGAGATGGTCAGAGAATGCAGACATGGTACAAGAGATGGTCAGAGACTGCAGATATGGTACAAGAGATGGTCAGAGAATGCAGACATGGTACAATAGATGGTCAGAGAATGCAGACATGGTGCAAGAGATGGTCAGAGACTGCAGACATGGTACAAGAGATGGTCAGAGACTGCAGACATGGTACAAAAGATGGTCAGAGACTGCAGACATGGTACAAGAGATGGTCAGAGACTGCAGACATGGTACAAGAGATGGACAGAGACTGCAGACGTGGTACAAGGGATGGTCAGAGACTGTAGACGTGGTACAGGAGATGGTCAGAGACTGCAGACGTGATACAAGGGATGGTCAGAGACTGCAGGCATGGTACAAGGGATGGTCAGAGACTGCAGGCATGTTACAAGGGATGGTCAGAGACTCACTGTGCATATGAATGCAGCCCCATCTTTGTATAAAAATTCAGTCCCACTTTTGTATATTAATGCAGACCCACTTTTGTTTATTAATGCACTACCACTTTTGTATAGTAATGCAGTCCCACTTTTGTATATGAATGCAGCCCCACCTTTGTATATGAATGCAGTCCCACCTTTGTATATGAATGCAGTCCCACCTTTGTATATGAATGCAGTCCCACCTTTGTATATAAATCCAGTCCCACTTTTGTCTATGAATCCAGTCCCACTTTTATCTATGAATCCAGTCCCACTTTTGTCTATGAATCCAGTCCCACTTTTGTCTATGAATCCAGTCCCAATTTTGTCTATGAATCCAGTCCCACTTTTGTCTATGAATCCAGTCCCACTTTTGTATATAAACGCAGCCCCACTTTTGTCTATTAATGCAGCCACACTGTGCATGGCACTCACCATGGCATTACCTCGATCACACACATCAGGTATCTCCTCTCCCGACGTGTGTCATGGAACAAACAGGAGCTGTAGGTCTGTGTTCGGCAGGGCAGTGTGCTCTAGCAAGGTCCCCCCTAGACGGGCTTGTGTGATAGACAAAACACTGATTCAATCAGTGTTCCATCTCCATCTACTATCACATGAGCAGGTCTAGCACAGCCGAACACAGATCCAGCTCTCACACACAGCCAGAGATGCCCAATGTCATACACGCAGGAGAGAGGGGAGCACTTCAGTCAGCTACAGCTCAAAGCAGCCTCAGGACAGGCAGCCTACCGGCCCTGGTGATGAGAGAGAGAGAGTGAGAGACTCGGCAGCAGCAGCTGCAGGCAGGCCCAGACTGGGACAAAAAATAGGCCTGGGCATTTTGGACTGAGCAGCCAAGAAAGATAGATAGATAAACAAGAAAGATAGATAGATAAACAAGAAAGATAGATAAACAAGAAAGATAGATAAAGATAGAAAGCAAGAAGGGAAGGAAGGAAGATAGATAAAGAAAGAAATATAGATAAAGAAAGAAGGGAAGATAGATAGATAGATAGATAGATAGATAGATAGATAGATAGATATAGATAGACAGTGGCGGTGCGTCTATAGAGGGCGCCGGAGCGCCGCCCCCCTCTGGCTCAGCCGCGACAATGGGCACAGTGGCGACAATGGGCACAGTGGCGACAATGGGCACAGTGGCGACGATGGGCACAGTGGCGACGATGGGCACAGTGGCGACGATGGGCACAGTGGCGACAATGGGCACAGTGGCGACAATGGGCACAGTGGCAAAAATTAAAGGGCACAGGGGCATCAATTGGCACAGTGGCGACAATTGAAGGGCACAGTGGCTGCGTTTGATGGCATGGCACAGTGGTGACACTTGATGGCACAGTAGCTGTGTTTGATGCCATGGCACAGTGGCTGTGTTTGATGGCATGGCACAGTGGTGACAATTGATGGCACAGTGGCTGCGTTTGATGGCATGGAACAGTGGTGACAATTGATGGCACAGTGGCTGTGTTTGATGGCATGGCACAGAGGTGACAATTGATGGCACATTGGTTGTGTTTGATGGCATGGCACAGTGGCTGTGTTTGATGGCATGGCACAGTGGTGACAATTTATGGCACAGTGGCTGTGTTTGATGGCATGGCACAGAGGTGACTATTGATGGCACAGTGGCTGTGTTTAATGGCATGGCACAGTGGTGACAATTGATGGCACAGTGGCTGTGTTTGATGGCACAGTGGCTGCGTTTGATGGCATTGCACAGTGGTGACAATTGATGGGCCCAGTGGCTACGTTTGATGGGCACAGTGAGGCTGCAATTGTTTTTTTTGTTTTTTTTATTTGCGCCCACCAAAAATTTAGAGCACCAGCCGCCACTGTAGATAGATAGCTAGATAAATTATTATCTATCTATCTACAGTGGCAGCTGGTGGGGGGGTGCAAACGAAAAAAAAAAAAAAAGAAAGGTGAAGAGAGAGCGAGAGAGAAGGGAATGAAGGGCACCCCATACATCAGTGTACAGTACTCTCAGTACTCACTCAGGCAGGAGGGACTGACTGGATGGATGGATATCAGACTCCATCTTTCCTTTCTGATTGCTGGGCTTGAATCTTCCCGCCCACATCCCTTAGGCAGCAGAACAGTGTCCGTCGGGAGAGTGGGCGGGGCAGACACGGGAGGAGAAGAAGCAGCTCCTCTCCTCTAACTGGCCGTGGGGGGGAGAAGTGTCAGAGCTGGCTATGATACCCCAGCTAATCTCTCTCTATCTGGCGCTGTGTTGGTGGTGCCAGCCCGCGGCCCACAGGCATTTGCTAGGTTTGCCCTATCGCCAGTCCGGGCCTGGCTGCAGGCACTGCAAAGCAGTTAAAAAAAATGGTAAAGCCAATGTGACATGATTGCCTCGGCGGGGGGGCAATTTCCCTGTTGCCCCCCCCCTGGATCCGCCGTTGGGCAGGTTGGCAGTGTCTGAAAAGGTGGTGCTGAGATCAGTAGCCACAGGGTTGGAAGTTGAACACTGACTTTTGCTTCACATTTAACCACTTGCCTACAAGGCACTTTCACCCCCTTCCTGCCCAAGCCATTTTTCAGCTTTCAGCGCTGTCACACTTTGAATGACAAACACTGTACCCAAATTAAATGTTTATAATTTTTTCCCCACAAATAAAACCTCTGTGGTTTTTATTTATTGCGCTATAAACAAAAGAACAGGGACAAGTTAGAAAAAAACACAATATTTTGTACTTTTTGCTATAATAGATATCCATTTAAAAAAAAAAAAAAAATTCCCTCAGTTTTACATATTCTTCTACATATTTTTGGTAAAAAAATCGCAGTAAGCCTATATTGATTGTTTTGCCCAAAAGTTATAGTGGCTACAAAATAGGGGATAGTTTTACAGTCATGCCCCAATTTTAAGTACACAATGGGGTTTATTTACTAAAGCTAGAAAGAGAAAAATCAGGCTCACTTCTACATAGAAACCAATGAGCTTCTAACCCCAGCTTGTTCAATTAAGGCTAATAATAAAACCTGGAAGCTCATTGGTTTCTGTGCAGAAGTGAGCCTGATATTGCACTTTCCAGCTTTAGTAAATAAACCACATTGTGTACTTAAAAGTGGGGTATGCCTGTATAGCATTTTTATTGTTTATTTATTTTTTACTAGTAATGGCGGCAAACTGCGATTTTTTTATTGTGACTGCGATATTGCAGCAGACATTTATGACACATTTTTGGGACCATTCACATTTATACAGCGATCCGTGCTATAAAAATGCATTGATTGCTGTATAAATATGAGTGGCAAGTCCTGCTCAGTTACTGGGCAATCGCGGGTGCCCGGCGGACATCTGGACCGCCGGGCGTGGGCATCGGGTTCCCAGTGACGCAACGGGCACGCCCCCTAGTGGCTCAGGTAAGGCGGGACGTCAAATGACGTGCGCCCAGAACGAGACGGTCTTCACCCTGCCGTCATATGACGGTGGGTGGTAGACAAGTGGTTAAAGGGGTCTCGGGTTCCTGCCTATAACAGGCTGTTGCTCTAAGATCTCACTGGGTGCTGTGTCAGGATTATTTTTTGCCAAGTGTACCAGTGAAGTTCTGCAAGCAAGTTTGCTAGAGGAAGCAGAGGAGTGTCTAAAGACTGTATATAGGAAAGTTGTCTCTGAAGTTGTTTAAAGTCACGTGGGCATCCCATAATACCCCAGCTCCCCATCCAAGTTTTATCCCCTCAATAAAACACAAAAAAAAGTGCTGGACTGTTTTCTGGCTCTGGGAGACTGTGGGAATTCGGTGTGTCTGGCTGTGTAGATTGGGGGATCCCATTTTACCTGTGGCTCCTACGTGACGTGCGCTACACTTATATATCATTAGCAAGGCACAGTTGCCTGAAGTTAAATTACATTTGCTACGTTTCTGATAACTTCCTCATTTTTGTGCCTCAACTACAGCAGGCAAACATCATGAAGCTCCAGTCATCCTCCCTTGGGACCCCTCTGCATGTTGGCCTCTGCAGGTCCGCCGGCTCTTCTGCCCAAAGTGGTGACTGCTGCAGGATTTCTAACTAGCGGCTCTCGGTCCTGGAATAATGAGACCGGCGTCTCAATACGACCAAGAAGCCTCTTCACCATTGCAACTGAACGTTCAGCTGTTTTCTTTTGGACTGTAATTTCGACTTGGAGAATGCTTGAGAAAGCCGCAGAGCTAATGCGAACCAGGCGGTGAAAAATGAAATTTAAGGCAGGAATTCCTTAGCGAGGGTCTTCCAGTGTGGTTGGCCTGTGTGAGGTCTGGCTGAGTCACGAACCGCCGCAGAGAGAAAGAGAGAGAGAGGATTGGTATTGAAAGCAGAGCGCCGCTATAGACGGAGGGACTTGGCCTGGTTAAATTAAGTCCAGGCCGTGGCATTTTCCTGGGATAATCAGCCAGTAAGACCATCATAAAGCAAATATATTTACTCCCAGACGTGTTTTTTTTTTTCCACCGTACAGCCTAACCCTTTCATTACCCCAAAGGCTGCACCTTGAGAGGAAAGTTAATAAAGAGGTCCTTCTGCCCCTAATATCGAATTAGGCAATGTCCCAGAGTACAGTTCAATTAGATCAGTGCTATTTGGCAAACATTGCATGTATACTAAATAAAGCTTAAGTTTATCCATTTAGGGTACTTATATAGCAGTGATTTGCATATACACTATACTATGAAAAGTATTGAGACGCCTGCCTTTACACACTTTAATGGCATCCCAGTCTTATGCCGCATACAGACGATCAGAAATTCCGACAACAAAACCGTGGATTTTTTTCCGACGGATGTTGGCTCAAACTTGTCTTGCATACACACGGCCGCACAAATGCAGGGCCGGCGCTACCACTAGGCGAAGTAGGCAGCCGCCTAGGGCGCACTACCACCTAGAGCGCAACCACAGCCCCTGTCATGTGTGAGCTCTCCTCTCCTGATCGCTTGTTGTGTGCCGTGGCCGCCACCAATCCCCCATGTGTCCCGCTGAGCGCCCCGCTGAGCGCCCCGCTGAGCGCCCCGCTGCACTGTTACATCTTCTTGGGTGTTGCCTCACGCCTTTGCTCCAGCCTGTCCCTCTGGTGCAGCGCTGTGTGTCTGTGTGTGCAGCGGAGGGGCGGGGATCAACGGAGATGGGAGCATTGAGAGGCACAGCTGACCTCCCGCCCAGCAAGGACTCCGTAGAGCTTCGGGTGGATGGATGGCGCTGGCCTGGCCCGGCCGTGACACGTGGAGCCCCGGGTGGATGGATGGCGCTGGCCTGGCCCCGGCAGGGACACGTGGAGCCGCGGGTGGATGGACGGCGCTGGCCTGGCCCCGGCGGGGACACCATGGAGCGGGTAGATGGCGCTGGCTTGGTCTCGGTGGAGGACGGATCCTCCCGGAGGTAAATGAGGACGGATCCTCCCCGAACTAGATAAAGCTGTATGTGGAGTGGGAGTGGTGTATGTGTCAGGTGGGGGGGTCAGTGTCAGATGGGGGGGTCAGTCTATGTGTCAGGTGGGGGGGGGTAAGTGTATGTGTCAGGTGGGGGGGTCAGTATATGTGTCAGGTAAGGGGGGTCAGTATATGTGTCAGGTAGGGGGGGGGCAGTGTATGTGTTAGGTAAGGGGGGTCAGTATATGTGTCAGGTAGGGGGGGTCAGTGTATGTGTCAGGTAAGGGGGTCAGTGTGTCAGGTAAGGGGGGTTAGTGTATGTGTCAGGTAAGGGGGTTAGTGTGTGTGTCAGGTAAGGGGGGTTAGTGTATGTGTCAGGTAAGGGGGTCAGTGTATGTGTCAGGTAAGGGGTGTCAGTGTATGTGTCAGGTAAGGGGGTCAGTGTATATGTCAGGTAAGGGGGGTCAGTGTGTCAGGTAAGGGGGGGTCAGTGTATGTGTCAGGTAAGGGGGGTCAGTGTATGTGTCAGGTGGGGGGGTCAGTGTATGTGTCAGGTGGGGGGGTCAGTGTCAGGTGGAGGGGTCAGTGTATGTGTCAGGTGGGGGTCAGTGTATGTGTCAGGTGGGGGGGGGGTCAGTGTATGTGTCAGGTAAGGGGGTCAGTGTGTCAGGTAAGGGGGGGTCAGTGTATGTGTCAGGTAAGGGGGTCAATGTGTTAGGTAATGGGGGTCAGTGTGTCAGGTAAGGGGGGGTCAGTGTGTGTGTCAGGTAAGGGGGGGCCAGTGTGTCAGGTAAGGGGGGTCAGTGTGTCAGGTAAGGAGGGGTCAGTGTATGTGTCAGGTAAGGGGGGTCAGTGTGTCAGGTAAGCGGGGGTCAGTGTGTCAAGTAAGGGGGGTCAGTGTGTCAGGTAAGGGGGGGACAGTGTGTCAGGTAAGGGGGGTCAGGTAAGGGGGGTTAGTGTATGTGTCAGGTAAGGGGGTCAGTGTATGTGTCAGGTAAGGGGTGTCAGTGTATGTGTCAGGTAAGGGGGTCAGTGTATATGTCAGGTAAGGGGGGTCAGTGTGTCAGGTAAGGGGGGGTCAGTGTATGTGTCAGGTAAGGGGGGTCAGTGTATGTGTCAGGTGGGGGGGTCAGTGTATGTGTCAGGTGGGGGGGTCAGTGTCAGGTGGAGGGGTCAGTGTATGTGTCAGGTGGGGGTCAGTGTATGTGTCAGGTGGGGGGGGGGTCAGTGTATGTGTCAGGTAAGGGGGTCAGTGTGTCAGGTAAGGGGGGGTCAGTGTATGTGTCAGGTAAGGGGGTCAATGTGTTAGGTAATGGGGGTCAGTGTGTCAGGTAAGGGGGGGTCAGTGTGTGTGTCAGGTAAGGGGGGGCCAGTGTGTCAGGTAAGGGGGGTCAGTGTGTCAGGTAAGGAGGGGTCAGTGTATGTGTCAGGTAAGGGGGGTCAGTGTGTCAGGTAAGGGGGGGACAGTGTGTCAGGTAAGGGGGGTCAGGTAAGGGGGGGTCAGTGTGTCAGGTAAGGGGGGTCAGTGTATGTGTCAGGCACCAGCCCTGCACAAATGTTGTCGGAAATTCTGATCCCCAAGAACGCGGTCACATACAAGACGTACGACGGCACTATTAAAGGGAAGTTCAATACCAGTCTTGTTAGTAAAAGTTTGGTGAAAGACGCTTCGCGCTTTTCAGCTTTGTGCTTTTCAGTCCGTTACAGCGTAACGAATGTGCTATCTCCATTATGAACGCTAGTTTTACCAGACCGAGCACTTCCATCTCATTCAGAGCATGCGATGGAATTGTCCACACACGATCGGAATTTACGAGAACGGATCTTGTTGTCGGAAAATTTGGGAAACCAGTCCGACAGCAAATGTCCAATGGAGTCTACACAGGGACGGAATTTCTGCCAAAAAGCTCCCATCGAACATATTTTGTCGGTAATTCTGACTGAGTGCATGCTGCATAAGTCTGTAGGGTTCAATATTAAAAATATAGGATTAGGGTTAGAGTTTTCCCTTGAAGAATAAGGCTAGGAATTGGAACAGAGACCTCCCCCAGAGGTCAAAGATCAGAAGGCGAGTTTCCAGAGGTCAAAGGTCATGGGGCATGGCTGACCCACCCCCACCAAAGTGTACAGTGGACCCCAACTAAGTCAGGGAATGAACAAGTCGGGGAAAGCGTCTTAGTCCGTAGGGTTCAATATTAAGTTGGCCCACCCTTTGCAGCTAGAACAGCTTCAACTCTTCTGGGAAGGCTGTCCACAAGGTTTAGGAGTGTGTCTGGGGGAATCTCTGACCATTCTTCCAGAAGGGCATTTGTGAGGTCAGGCACTGATGTGGACTCAATATTGAAACCTACGGACTAAAGCCATGTACACACTTTGTTTTTCCTGACGAGATTCTTGGCAAGAATCTCTTCCTGGCGAGTGTGAAGACACTCCATTCAAAAGAACCGCCTTTTGAATGACAAGAACGCGGTGACGTCATCAGGTACGACGAGCATTAACTCGTCACATGCGATGCCGTCGCCGCCATTTTGCTGCACCCTACCTATGCCTAGGAAGCTACCGCTCATGCGTCAAAGTCATTTCGAGCATGCGCGGGTTTCCACGGCGACAGGTAATTGTACACACTCTCGGGTTTCTCGACAGGATAACACTGCCGAGGATCACAACGAGAAAATAGAGAGCAGGTTCTCTATTTTTCTCGTCGAGACTTTAGGCAGTTTCTTAACAAGAAACCTGAAAGCCTCGTACACACGCTCGGTTTACTCAGCATGAAAGCTCTGCCAGCAGTTTTCTTGCTGGTTCTTGGCCAGTAAACCGAGCGTGTGTACGAGGCTTTAGACTGGGATGTCATTAACCACTTAAGGACCGCCGCATGTACATTTACGTCGGCAGAATGGCACGTACAGGCACATTGGCGTACCTATACGTCCCTGCCTAGACGTGGGTCGGGGGTCCGATCGGGACCCCCCCGGGTACATGCGGCGGTTCCCCTGGCTGTGGAAGCGATCCATGCTTAGGGGGCGGCTTTTGTCTGCCCCTTCCGGATCGCTCCCAGCCAATCCGAGTCCGCCACCCGCCCTCTTCTTGTGTAAACACAGGAAGGGGGAAGTGATGTAATCTCTCCTCTCTACGGTATTTTCAACCGCCGCTGAGGAGAGAAGACATCACAAGTGAGTCTGCACAACACTACACTGACACCAGGACACACAGGCACATTTAACCCCCCCGATCACCCGCCCCACCCCCCTGTCACACTGTCACTGAATGCAGTGATCATATATGTACTGATCACTGCATTTAGTGTCAGTGTGACAGTTACTGTGACAGGCAGTTAGTGTTAGGTTCAGGGTAGCCCCGTACCCCCCTAATAAAGTTTTAACCCCTTGATCACCGCCCTAGTTAACCCTTTCACCCCCTATTGCCAGTGTCACTAAGCGATCATTTTTCTGATCGCTGTATTAGTGTCACTCTTGCTGCTAGGTAGCTAATTTTTTTTTTTTTTTATTGCGATTTTTTTTACTAAAGACATGTGGCTGAATACATTTTGGCCTAAATGTTTGACTAAAATTTAGTTTATTCGATTGTTCTTATAACAAAAAGTAAAAAATATAGATTTTTTTTTCAAAAATGTTGCTCTATTTTTGTTTATAGCGCAAAAAAATAAAAATTGCAGAGGTGATCAAATACCATCAAAAGAAATCTCTGTTTGTGGGAAGAAAAGGACACGAATTTTGTTTGGAAGCCACGTCGCACGACCGCGCAATTGTCTGTTAAAACAACGCAGTGCCGAATTGTAAAAACGCCTCTGGGCATTTAGCAGCATATTGGTCCAGTTCTTAAGTGATTAAAGTTCAAGTATGTGTAAAGGAAGGCATCCCAATACCGTTTACAATATAGGGCCAGATTCAGGTAGATGGGCGCTTCTTTACTTTGGAGTAACGTTTCTCATTTACGTTACTCCGCCGACACTTTCGGCGCAAGTACTGTTATTCACATAGCAGTTGCGTGTAAACTTGCGCCAGAGTAACGATAATGCGCTGGCGTAACCCGACGCAAGTGGAAGTGGGTGTGATGATATGTAAATGATGGGCGGAGCCCAGCATAGAGGCTTACGTTCAGCGCATCATCCACGGAGCATGCGCAGTTAGTGAGGCTTCACTCGGCCCCCTTGTGCGCATGCTCACAACTTCCGTCGGCACCACTTCACGGGAAACTTCAGCGCAATGCGTTCCGTTGGGCGTTTAAATGCGCCCGTAGATGCGCCATTCCGGCACTAAAGTATATCCTGTTCCCCCTCTCCGCAGTGAAGTTACTTTTGTTCTGAGATGGCTGCTCCCGTTCCCCGCAAACACACAGGAGAAAGCTAAACTCTAAAGGCCAGGAGCTGTCAGCCGTCATCTCGGCTATGGAGACCTATGATGTCTTCCTCCATGGCTGTACAAGTTGACAGACAAGCATGGACAGAGGTGTTGTCCTTGCACGTGTGGTTGTTCAGCTAGCTCTTATCGTCGGTAAAGCTGCTGTAGTAGCTGCTCTGCTGCTGACCTGTGGCCGTCTGGAGTAAAGATAAAGCAGCTATTTGTAGAAATAACTTTGCGCCGGACGGACGAGATACGCGCGGCGCATGTAGCCGGCGTATGGTGCTAATCCGTTCGCGAATCGGGAAATCTCCCTCATTTGCATATTTGCAGGGGAAATCAATAGGCGCGACTGATGCGCCAAGCGAAATTATGCGCTGACGAGACTCTGGCGTCGGAAAGTTAAGCCGATCGGAAATGGCCCGTTTTCTGTCACATCTAGTTTGGTGGGTACGGCCACATAGAAACGACGGCGCATCTTCACAGTTACGCGGCGCATATCGAATTACTCCAGCGCAAGTCTTGCTGAATCTGGCCCATAGTGTATGTACTTCCATTGGACCAAGTTGGATCAATGTAACTATCTGAACATATCCATACCTGGAATTCAGCTTTGACTCTATCAACAGAAATATCAGTTTTATGTGGACTGATCCTCTAAAAAAAAAAAAAAAAGTTTCATTATCTCACAGGGTTATATATTTTTTTATTTTTTTATTTTCTTAGGTAACCTTCATTGTTTCTGGCACTGATCATGCCTAGAACATGCAAGTCACAGAACATCATTGTTACACTAAGATATAAAATTCAAGCTTTCAAGAATCCCAGCTAATTAAGAGCCCGCTAAGAACGGGGTTGCTATTTATAGGTAAGCTGAAATGTAAAAGGAAGAACTGGAATGTTATATCATTTTTTTAATAAAAGCTCTGCTGTTTTGGCAGTGCAACAGAGTTGGGCGGAAGCTACACATGTGTAAGTTTAACTATGCAACCTTTTCTCATGATTTTTACTGTTTTTCCCCTTTCCAAGCTGAACTCTAGACAGAAATTCATGCAGCTCTGTATTCGCCAATATTTAATTAAATATAATTTATACAGTGATTGAAAGTACTGTAAGTAGATGAATTTTACTTGGTACCAGCTTTTTGCAGTTGCTCTACAGCAGAGCTCAGGCTGGCTGAGGCAAAATGTAGCACAAGGAGCCAATTAGTTCATGTGTTGAGAAGAAGCTTGCTAATATCAGGAGAGAGCAGAGTGACATAGAAATGAGAGAGCTTTGTTTGCACTGTGCATTCACAGCCTGGGGCAGGTTCAGGATAACCTGGGCTCAGAAGAAGGGATTTAATTGATGCTGGCCAACAGACTGAGGACATCTAGCAGGAGAAAAAAAGTTCTGCAGGGGAAATCAATGATTTAAAGCTGCAGCAAAAGCCGGTTTTGTTATTTCATCTTTCAATGGGATATTCTAATTGATTGTTGTCACTTTTAGCTAGAGTTAGCTTGTGGAAGGGTTAGAACAGTGGTCTCTCCAAACTGCAGCCCAGTGGCTGGATATGGCCGTTTGCTTGCCTTTATCTGGCCCTTGGGGCACTATCAAGTGACCCCAAAGAAGAGACATCATTCCCCCTACTGACATCATCAATGGGGCACTATTCTTCCACTGATATCATCAACGGGGCACTATTTCTCCCATTAACCACTAGCCGACCAGCCGCGGCAGTTTTACGGCAGCAGGTCGGCTCGGCTGCGAGAAATCACGTAATATTCCGTAATTTAGCATTTTAGCCAATAGGGGCTCGCCCCTGGTGCAGACGCACCAATGTATGAACAGTGATCTGTCATTTCCCCTAGCCAGTCCCACCCCCCCTTCAGTAAGTACACACCTAGGGAACATAATTAACCCGTTCCTCGCCCCCTAGTGTTAACCCCTTCCCTGCCAGTGACATTTTTAGTGCCATAAATCTACCCCCTATTTTGTAGACGCTACAACTTTTGTGCAAACCAATCAATAAACGCTTAGTCCCCTTTCACACTTATACGACTTGTCCCACGATTTTGGACAGCAAAAATCGTATGACAAGTCATTCTCCATTATTTTCAATGACTACCATTCATACTGGCACGACTTTAAGTAGTGCCGACTTCAAAGTAGTCCTTGCACTACTTTGGTCCGATTTTGATGCCACTTACAAAGGCATTCATTGAAATTGCGGCCGCGAATCGCAGCAAAAATGCGGTAACATCGCGGCCGCGAAATCGCGGTAAAATCGCGCGACTTTAAAGTGGTACAAGTGTGAAAGGAACCTTATTGCGATTTTTTTTACGAAAAATATGTAGAAGAATACATAAAACTGAGGAAAAAAATATTTTTTTTTAATATTTTTGGGGGATATTTATTAGAGCAAAAAGTAAAAAAAATTTTTTCAAAATTGTCGCTCTATTTTTGTTTATAGTGAAAAAAATAAAAACCGCAGAGGCAATCAAATACCACCAAAAGAAAGCTCTATTTGTAGGAAACAAAGGACGCCAATTTTGTTTGGGAGCCACGTCGCACGACTGCACAATTGTACACACGACCAGTTTTCTCAAAAACCAGTGAGAAAACTGCTTCTTACTGAGATTCCCGTTGGGGTGTACGAGGCATTCAGGTTTCTCATCAGGAAATCTGGCCAGAATCTCAACGAGAAAAAAGAGAGAACCTGCGCTTTTTTTTCTCGTCGAGATTCTTGTCGGCCTGTTTCCTGACAAGAAACCCGAGAGTGTGTATACTTCCGAGGGTGTGAAAACTTCCACGGCATAGGTAGGGTGAAGCAAGATGGCGGCAAGATGGCGAATGTGACAAGCTCATGCTCGTCGTATGCAATGACGTCACCGCGTTCTTGCCTTTCAAGAGAACTGCAGTTCTTTTGAAAAGGTCAGTGTGTACACTCGGGCGGCAAGAGATTCTTGCCAAGAATCTCGTCAGGGAAAACAACGTTTTTTTCCTGACGAGATTCTTGCCCTTGTGTACAGGGCCTGATTCCGCGTACACACAAACGTTTTTCGGGTTGTAAAAAATTATGTTTTAATGGTCTAGAAAAAACGAATCGTGAAAAAAAAATGCTCTAGCAAAGCGTGGTGACGTACAACACGTACGATGGCACTATAAAGGGGAAGTTCCATTCGCATGACGCCACCCTTGGGGTTGCTTTTTGCTGATTTTATGTTAGCAAAAGACGATTTGCGCTTTTTGGTCTGTTACAGCGTGATGAATGTGCTTACTCCATTACGAACGCTAGTTTTACCAGAACGAGCACTCCTGTCTCATAACTTGCTTCTGAGCATGCGCGTTTTTTACACGTCGTTAAAGCCCACACACAACCATTTTTTACAACGTTAAAAACGTTGTGAAAAATTAGAGCTTGTTCAAACATTTTAATGGCCATTTTTTACATCGTAAAAAAAGCTCTGGAGCCCACACACGATAGTTTTTAATGACATAAAAAAAAATAAAAAAAATTTACAACTTGAAAAACGGTCATGTCAGTGTCAGTGTGGTTTAGGTAGGGTAAAAAAAAGCAAAATGCACACTATTATTTTTTCTGCGATCATATACATCATGTCTCTCTCTCTGAGTGTAAAAAAAAATTAAAATGTAATAATATTAATAAAAAATATATATATATATTTGAAATAAAAAAAAAATTCCTAGATCAAGGTTGGATTTGGGTTGTTCTTTGATTGACGGTTATAATCCACCTGGATGCACAACGTAGTAGTGGTAGTAGTACAGTTTTACTATCACATGTCAAAGTTGCAAAATTGTGCTCAGGCGTTTAGATTTGTTTTACCCTTAGGCGCAAATGGGGTTAAAGTAGCATAGTGCTGAATAGCAAAAAATGTCCTGGTCATGAACCTTCTGGAGGTCAAGTGGTTAGGATGGGTGCAGTAAAACCTCCCAACTGCAACTGTCAATGATCACTAAGGGGGGAATTCCCCCTCTCCTTCTCACTTCCTGCTCCATCTCCAAGACAGGAAATTAAGAGAATTCTCCCCAGTGGGCTACAGACAAAAAAATAAATAAAAAAATTGATAACAATTTTAAACCTTTCCTACTCTAGCCAAAAACACCCCAAAAAAGTGTTGGGTATACATACCTTTTAGGAAGGCAGTGAGCGATTCAGCCCACCATAATCCACCCATGGTTGCTTTATCCCTTTTGGGTGGACCGACCCTTTAATTTTTCTTGACAGATCCTCACATGCTTCTGATGTCGCCATTTACCTCAGCTAAAATCTTTTAATGGCTATGGAGAGGCAGGGAATTTCACCAGATAACTAAGACCATTGATCTGGGATCCCTTGGGCCAGGCTGTCTCTGGAATCGTTGCATGCGTGGCTTGAGTCCAGAGAAGAGGACTGCCAAAAAAAATGCTTAGCGAGTTAGCAGCCAACAAAAATGTAAGAGGTCTGCGCCGCATGTGGCAGCAACATAAAAAGAAGTGGCTTTTCAGCTTAAGCCGCCAAACGTCAGCATATGACACCAATATTAAAATGAAATAGCTGTAATTTTCAATCACATTCGAGTTCCCCAGGATTAGTGCCTGCAAAACAGAGGTGGCAGGGAGCTAGTTAAGGTTCTGCTGTTCACGCTAGGAAAAAAAAGGAAAAAGGAATAGCACTTCAAAGCCAACAGAGGGAATAAGATACACACGACACAACGTGCGCTTATTACTTACAGCAAATAATGCCATTGATTCCTTGCAAGCGCCTTAACCGTCAAGTTGCTGTAGGACCCTGGACCACCGAATGGCTCAAGAATTTGCATTCGGTTTATTTAGATAATTTTTTGTTCTCTGACCTTAAAATTATATTAAATCCTCCTAGGAGAAATAAATGACTTCCTGTCCCTAGTGTTTACAGCATTATCAGCCTATAAAAGTTTCCTTAATTTTCTGCCAATAGGATGTCTCCTTTGTCTCCAGTGTCACCCTGGTGCCACCTTGAAGTACGCGTTCCCATTATCTGGTGCCTTGCTTGTGGGACACTTGCGCAGTAAAGGTCTTTGCCTTTCAAAGATTTGAAGCTGTGCATTGATGGTGGATGCATGGTAGGGGTAGGGGGCCGCTAGTGCTGTATAGCCATCTCATAGCCAGTAGGAACCACTGGTGCTGTTCCCAGCCAATCGTACTGTGCTGAGAAATTTAAAGCACAGTACTACCTATGGGCAGGCAGGGCACAGCACTGGATATCAGAAAGGTAGTGGCCCCTGCCAGTGACCAGAAAGTGCCAGCAGCTCCCTACCATACATACACCATCCAGACCAGGGCTGTTTAAAGGTATTTGGGGGCCCCAAGCAAAATGGACATGGAGGTCCCCGCACACACGCACGCAAAGCCCCCCTCCCGATGTTTTTTTTTACTCCCCCCTCCCTATGTTCTTTTTACTCCCCCCACCCCCCTCCCTACTGGGTTCGTACCGCACGGCAGGAGATTCAGTTTCCTGTTCCCAGCGGACTGAAAGGAAGTGAGCACTCAGTGTGCACTTCCTGTCAGTCCGGCCGGGAACAGGAAACTGAATCTCCTTTACCGCATGGTACCCAGACTGACAGGAGTCCAGACTGACAGGAGGAAGGAAGAGGAGCTCGGCCACGCTACAGAGAAGGGGAAGTGACGACTCGAGGCAGCAGTGTTGGCTCTCTATAGAGCGCTCAGGCAGCTGCAGCATATAGGAAGCTTAGCATGTCAAAGGGCCCTGCTTGGGGCCCCATGCCAGCTCGGGGCCCCAAGCAATTGCTTGGTTTGCCTGCCTTGTAGGGACAGGCCTGATCCAGACACAGCTCCAGAGCTTTGACCCCTACTTTGAAAATGTCCCACAAGCGAGGCACCAGGTAATAGGATCTTAACCACTTCAGCCCCGAACCATATTGCTGGTCAATGTTCGGACCTATTTTTTCGATTTGGCATTACGTTACTTTACTTTACGTCGTGTGAAGTGGCTCCCAAACAAAATTGGGGCCTTTTTTTTCCCACAAATAGAGCTTTTTTTTGTGGTATTTGATCACCTCTGCTGTTTTTATTTTTTGCGCTATAAACAAAAATAGAGCGACAATTTAAAAAAAAAAAAAAGAATATTATTTACTTTTTGCTGTAATAAATATCCCCAAAAATATATAAAAAAACATTTATTTTCCTTAGTTTTTCCCCAGATGTGCCCGCAACCCCCTGCTCTAGGATGGCTGGGTGGCAAGCCCAGATCGCGGATCGCCAATCCATCATTCCAGAACATCAGTGTTGTGAATGAAGCTGACGGTAGAGAAAGCAAGCATTTGCGGAGCAGAGCCACATAAGCTGATGCATCCTCTATAGCACCGGCTCCAAACTGATCTGCAGGTGCTCCCCCTACCTCCAATCCAATCTGCTATAAAAACCAGAAGGGGATCCATCCCTTTCCACCTGGGTGGATCAGATCGAAGGGCCCATAGAGTAGAGTGGGCTGTGTCTGCTCTCCATATGCAGAGTGGACACAGACCTGTCATGCGCCCACTCCACTCATTGTGGCCCGTGACCAGTTACCAAGTCACTTAAGTGGCCCTCGCTCTTCAAAAGGTTGATCATCCCTGCTTAGGGTATAATTCTACTTAAATCAGATCTAAGGCTCAGTCATAAAAATCTCACATAATTTTATAAGACCAACTCCACCTAAAAATACCCCCCCAAAAAAACAACTAATAAGCTTAGCACTTAGCAAAAAAACAAAAAGATAGGAACAGTTTTCACTGCAATACATTTATTAGTGTACTTTTTAGATAATTCCCATTGTCCCAGCGACGTCATCTTCTATGACGAAACGTACGTCGGGAGGAGGAAGTAGTGGTGACCTCAGCACGTCCGCTGTTGTTTTTATCAGTCTTGTAAGTAGATGTCTTTTATTAAATAAATGTTGTACATAGACATTGTGTAAGGAGGCTCTCTTCCCTTTTGTCTTACCTACCGTGCCTCATATAATTTTTCGGGAGTATTATATTGTGAAGTACCATCTGTTAAGGTGATCTGCAGAGAGTGTCCAAAGTAAAGGGACCATCCGTATGGGCCTTTCCACTAGGAGACACTTCTAATATTTACAGTAAGGGATATACTCACTAAAGAGAAGTTAGACTACATTTTAAAGAGTAACTCCACTTTTTCAAGGAAAACAATTGCAAATAAAGAAAAAATAATATAGCGTATACAATTGCAACACAAGCCATATTATAATTGAATGTTATTAAAAAATACCTTTGCTTTTCAATCTGCAGCTTTGTAATTTTCTGGAAATGCAATGCAATATGGCTACCTGGAGGTGTTCTCTACACCTGTGTACAGTGTGTACAGAACGCCCCCAGAAACATAATTTCCTGTCTTTAAGATTGGCTCACTGATTTTTCCAGAAGTCTAGACTAAGATACATGTAAGATTTCCAGCATCCCCTGCAACAAAAATACAATTTTTGGTAAAAAAAAAAAACGTTCAATATGAAATCATGGCTAAAGGGATGCAGACCTTGCAGCTTTCCCCATTAGAGCCCTGCAGGTGCACAGCTGGTTGATTATTATGAAACCACTCCCATTAAACAAACAGTGATTTCTTCAGAATAAAAAAAGGTAGGAATCTGCAACAAAGTTTTATTAATTGTTGTAAAATAACAAAATCATAAACATCAAATGTGGTTTACAGTTTGAGTTGAGTTCTTTTACAATTACTATATTGACAAGTATAACATAAAAAAGGGAGGGTGAAATGATATAACATTTTGTGGAAAGCGTGTGGTTAAAGGGTAAAGTTGAGATATAAGGGAAAGGGAGCAGATAAAATGGTATTAAAGTAAAATAAATGGATGATAGCAGCAGTTTGTTAGAATCCTTGCAATGTACATAGATCACCCAGAGAGGAATGTTTTTTTTTTTTCTCAACAAGGGTTATGCCTCATACACACAAGGTAGTTTTTTCCGTCAGAATAAACTCCAATGGATTTTTCAGACGGAATTCCGTTCAAGCTGTCTTGCATACACACGGACACATCAAATTTCCGACCGTCAAAAACGTGGTGACGTACAACACTGCGCCTAGCCTAAAAAAATTAAGTTCAATGCTTCCGAGCATGCGTCAAATTGTTTCCGAGCATGCATGTTTTTTTCTCTGTCGGAATTCCATACAGACGAACGTAATTTCTAAAATTTCAGTCAAAAAAAAAGTCAGATGGGGCATACACACGGTCAGAATGTCCAATGAAAAAACTCTGTTGGACTTTTTCCATCAAAAATTCCGACCGTGTGTACATTACGCTTTAACTATTACATTTCAACTATTAATGTATTGATATTACTTCACATACTGACGTGAGGCACTTTATGCACTTTAATAATTGTCTATTGTTATACATTTGTAAGTTTTATATATTTACTTATTTGATGACAGCGCAACATTTCTTCCTTTTCATTTTGTAATCCTATGTTGTTATGTGCAATGTATTGGAGTGCAGCTGTCGACATAATTATTAATGATTAATTATCACCAATTAAATTTTCATTTCACAGAGAGCGCAGATAGTATCCATTAGATTACTTTTAAGATAATACCCTGTGTTTCTGCCATGAAGGTTTTTGTGCATTATCGGCCTGTCACACAAGCCCTTTGTAGAAACTAAAAGCACTTGTGCTGACACACATTGCATATTGATCCATTTTTGTCACTAGTAGGATGTCAGTTGAGAAAAATGACGTGCAGCCTAAAATTGTTCCCACTGACCACCAATGAAGGGAACATTCTTTCCACTGACCACCAATGTAAGGAACATTCTTTCCACTGACCACCAATGTAGGGAACATTCTTTCCACTGACCACCAATGTAAGGAACATTCTTTCCACTGACCACCAATGTAAGGAACATTCTTTTCACTGGCCACCAATGTAAGGAACATTCTTTCCACTGACCACCAATGTAAGGAACATTCTTCCCACTGATCACCAATGTAAGGGACATTCTTCCCACTGATCACCAATGTAAGGAGCATTCTTCTCACTGATCACCAATGTAAGGAACATTCTTCTCACTGATCACCAATGTACGGAGCATTCTTCCCACTGACAGCCAATGTAAAGGGCATTCTTCCCACTGACCACCAAAGTAAGGGTCATTCCTCCACTTTCCACCAATGTAAGAAACATTCATCCAACTGACCTCCAATGTAAGGATCATTCTTCTCACTGATCACCAATGTAAGGAGCATTCTTCTTACTGATCACCAATGTAAGGAGCATTCTTCTAACTGATCACCAATGTAAGGAGCATTTTTCCCACTGACCCCCAAAGTAAGGGTCATTCTTCCACTTTCCACCAATGTAAGAAACATTCTTCCAATGGACCTCCCATGTAATGAACATTCTTCCCACTGACCACCAATGTAAGAAGCATTCTTCCCACTGACCACCAATGTAAGGAGCATTCTTCCCACTGACCACCAATGTAAGGAGCATTCTTCCCACTGACCACCAGAGTAAAGGTCATTCTTCCCACTTTTCACTAGACATGTGCATTCATTTTCATCCGAATGCATTTTCGTCCGAATTTCGGGTACACCCTTTGGTTCTGGTATGAATATTAACCCCGCAACAAAATAAAAAAAACATTGCGTGGGGTTCCCCCCAAAAATCCATACCAGGTCCTTATCTGAGCACGCAACCTGGCAGGCAGCAGGAAAAGAGGGGGGGACGAGAGAGTGCCCCCCATCCTGAACGTACAAGGCCACATGTCCTCAACATGGGGAGGATGTCCCTATGTTGATGGGAACAAGGGCCTCATCCCCACAACCCTTGCCTGGTGGTTATGGGGGTCTGTAGGCAGGGGGCTTATTGGAATCTGGAAGCCCCCTTTAACAAAGGAGACCCCCAGATCCTGGCCCCCCCATGTGAATTGGTAAGGGGTACATTGTTTTATCCCTGTCATTTCACAAACAAAAAGTGTAAAAAAAAATTAAAAACCACAGAACACAGCTTGGGACAAGTCCTTTATTAAAAAAATAAATAAAAATCCAGCGATGTAATCCAGTCTCGATCTCCAGAAAGGAAACAATGCCGACACAATCCTGCCTCCACAGGAGGCACCCGACGAATGAAGAGCTCCAGCCTGATAGCTCTTATATAGCTGAGGGCGGGGCCACCCATCAGTGCGAGGGTGACCCCCGCCACCCTCTGACATAATGGTAAAAGGCAGGAGTTACCCAGTGACATGTACGGGTGACCCTGCCCCCCTCTGACGCAACGGGAAACCATAGGGGGGGCAAGTTGTAGCTGGCCAGCTAGAACCTGTCCTAGGTAGCTAATATAACCTACATGTATATACAGCTAAACCTGCTAAGAACCTAATGTAGAGCACATGTTTATATGTGAGAGACAAAGGCAGAGTTATTTACTGTGATTTTATGCTTGGATGTCATATAACAGTTGTATGTTGTGTTCACAGAAGGAAAAGAAAAAATATGCCTTTAAGAGTCATTTGTCTGTATGGAAGCAGGAGGTAAGGAATAACACAGCTGAATTCATGCCAGAAAACATAGAGTTAAGCTTTTGTGACTCATCAGAAGCCTTGGCCCAATCACAGCCAATCTCACATTGAGCAGAGTCTTGACCAGTCACAGCCAGCTTTACAAACACTCTGTCTGGGAGGTTCCTCAGCACATGTGCTAGATTATTCATTCCACCACAGAGATAGCCACACAGAGACAGAGAGCAGACACACAAGGCCAGAGTCTTGTTTTATGGAAGCTAGGAGATAAAAATAGGTATGTGACACAGTTATATATATATGTTCTTATTGTAAATAGTGTAGTTAGAACTGTATACTGATCTAGTTGTTTGTTCACTTGTAGTTCCACCAAACCTTCATACCTTCAAACCAAACCGAACCATACCTATTAACCTAATTCACAAACCAAACCCAACTAAGCTAACCCTGCAAAAGCAACCATGCAAACCAAGTTGCAAACCACAGTTATACCTTTCAGTGAAATCAGAGAATGCTTTGATAACTTACTGAGAGAGAGAGAGAAATATATCCACCATCTTATGTTAAATGACAAGATTGAATATTTGAACCACCATTTTGTTATGCCTTATTCATCACGTGTTTTGTACATGGACCGTCTGCTGCTATATATTTTATATGAAGAAAAGTGAAGTTAATAAAGCAGTTATTTTAAGCATTTGGTGTGCTCTTTAAACCTACTGCTTCCATAGAATGGCAATAGAGGAATTTCAGAGTAAGGGCCCTTTCACACGTGCGGACCATTTTTTAGGTCCGTTTTTTTCATCAGTTGATCAGTTTTTTCGTCAGTTTTTTATCAGTTTTTCGTCAGTTTTTCATCCATTTTCATCCGTTTTTCGTCCGTTTTTCGTCGGTTTTTCATCCGTTTTTCATCTGTTTTTCCATCCGTTTTTTCATCCGTTTTTTTTTTTTTTTTAGAACTTTTTTTTTTACTACATATTTTGATGAAAAACGGATGTTAGCGGATCGGATGTTAAACAGATCGTCCGCTAACATCCGTTTTTTGTCCGTTCCGTTTTTTTGACGGGAGAAAAATAGGGTTTTCTTCCGTTCAAAAAAACGGAGCTTAACGGAGACTGATGCAAACGGACGTTAGCGGATGCTCATCCGCTAACGTCCGCTATCCTATAGGGATGCATTGCGGTCCGTTTTTCATCCGTAAAAAAAACGGACGCACGTGTGAAAGGGCCCTAATAGACAGTCTTGTTGGACTGAAAAGTCAGAGATATCCCAATTCTTCTAATGCCACAGCACATGAGGCACTTCATAGTGCTGCGCCTGCCACACAAGTTCCTTCCCAACCAAACTTGCTCATCCATGTCTTTATGGACTTTGCTTTGTGCACTGGTGTGCAGTCATGTTGGAACAGGAAGGGGTCATCCCCAAACTGTTCCCACAAAGTTGAGAGCATGAAATTGTACAAAATGTCTTGGTAGGCTGATGCCTTTAGAGTTCCCTTTACTGGAATTAAGGGGCCAAGCCCAACCCCTGAAAAACAACCACACGCCATAATCCCTCCTCCACCAAATGATTTGGTCCAGTGCACAAAGTAAGGTCCATAAAGACATGGATGACTCTGTCTGACTAGTCTGCACAGAGTCACACCTTTGGAATGAAATAGAGTGGAGACTGCAAGCCAGGCCTTCTCATCCAACATCAGTGCCTGACCTCACAAATGCTTCTGGAAGAATGGTCAAACATTCCCATAGACACTCCTAAACCTTGTGGACAGCCTTCCCAGAAGAGTTGAAGCTGTTATAGCTGCAAAGGGTGGGCCGACCCAATATTGAACCCTACAGACTAAGACTGGGATGCCATTAAAGTTCATGTGTGTTAACCACTTAAGGACCGCCTCCTGCACATTTACGTCGGCAGAATGGCATGGCTGGGCACATAGCCTTACAGGTACGTGCTGTGCTAGTACCCAGTCGTGGGTCGGGGGGGCGCTCCCGCGGCGCGTGCACGTGACCCGGCCCGAAGCTCTGGGACCGCGGGACTTGCGAACCCGATCGCCACTGGATTCCCGCGATCGGTCCCCGGAGCTGAAGAACGTGGAGAGCCGTGTGTACACACAGCTTCCCCGTTCTTCACTGTGGCGGCGTCATCGATCGTGTGATCCCTTTTATATGGATACACAATAGATGATGTCACACCTACAGCCACACCCCCCTACAGTTGTTAACACACATTAGGTCACACATAACCCCTTCAGCACCCCCTTGTGGTTAACTCCCAAACTGCACTGTCATTTTCACAATAAACAATGCATTTTAAATGCATTTTTTTGCTGTAAAAATGACAATGGTCCCAAAAATGTGTCAAAATTGTCCGAAATGCTGATAGCCGCCATTAGTAGTAAACAAAATATAATTAATAAAACTATCCCCTATTTTGTAAACGCTATGAATTTTGCGCAAATCAACCGATATACGCTCATTGCGTTTTTTTTTTTTACCAAAAATAGGTAGAAGAATACGTATCGGCCTAAACTGAGGAACAAAAATATTTTTTTTATATATTTTTGGGGGATATTTTTTATAGCAAAAAGTAAAACATATTGCATTTTTTTCAAAATTGTTGCTCTTTTTTTGTTTATAGCGCAATAATAGCGCAATAAAAAAACGCAGAGGTGATCAAATACCACCAAAAGAAAGCTCTATTTGTGGGAAAAAAAGGACACCAATTTTGTTTGGAAGCCACATCGCACGACTGCGCAATTATCTGTTAAAGCGACGCAGTGCCGAATTGCAAAACCTGGCCGGGTCCTTTAGCTGCCTAAAGGTCCGGGTCTTAAGTGGTTAAAGACAGGCGTTCCAATATTTTTGATAATATAGTATAGTGTATCTGAGAGGTAGAAAGCGCTCATTGCTCAAGGAACGCCTAGCAACCTCTGGAGGAACCCTAGAGTTCTATGGAACCCTGATTGAGATACTATGGTTTAGGCTTTACATATTATTTGCACACTACTCATTTAATCAAGCTTTAGGACCTGGGGGTCACTTTCTGTAAAATTATAAGACCAATATAGTTACTTCTGTTCATCTTCCAAGTGCTGCTGACTAGCAGTAATACATGGGAAATACATACTGTACAGAGAAAATATAATGTGATTCAACCATGTCTGTATTCACGTTTTTTTTAAATACAAAAACAGAACAAAAAAAAAGTTTCAAGGATAATGTCTGCTGCCCATAGTAGACAATCAAACTGCATCTGAGATGTTCCAATATTTATTTGGATTTGAACCAACTGTCTGGTTTCATGGGCAATTCAGTTTTTTCTGAATGTAATATTTAGCCCTGTCCTAGAAACATCCTGGCAATATTTCAATTCCTTTTAATATTGGAGATTTATAGTGAAATATAATGTAAAATTCAAATATTTTCAAAGTAATTTGATATTTTTTACTCTTTAATAAAGTCTTTTTTGTTTTTAAAAAATGACAAATGCCCAGGAAAAGTATTTATTTTGATTGCAACTTTTAAGTTAAACCACAAACAATTACAGCAAGTATCCATTGTATATTGCATGCCTTGTACAGGCCAATCAAATTAAACTTTGACGCAGAGCTTAAAAGAAATAGCAAGAGGGAGAAAGAGCCTTAGGAAAAGGTCTCCTGGTGTCCAACTAGAGATGAGCACATTTCGGAAAAGTTTAATCAGGTGAGGTTTGACCAAGGGCAGACTGACCATTTGTTCACTCAGGCACTGCCCGAGGGCCCCATGCCACTAGGGGGTCCCATCAGGATTGCCAGCCTCAGAAAAAAACAGGGAAAGTATGTAAAAAGGTTTTTTTTTTTTTTTACATCCCTGAAACGTCCCTTACCGACATCTTTTTGGGCTAAAAATCCCAATATTATAGCTGTCCCACCTCTCCGGTACCTTTTCAGTGTGTGTATGTATACTGTGTGGCCCATAATCTATTGCCTGGGGGCCCCATAATCACCTATTACCTGGGGGCCCCATGAGTTGTCAGTCCGCCCCTGGGTTTGACCAAACTTGAAAAAAAAAATTCAGGACTGAAAGTGTTAATGAAAATCTGAACCAAACCCCCAAAAAAGTGTGTATTACAGAGCAGCACATGTTGCACAATTGCATAGAATGGATTGGCAAGCTCATCATAGCTCCACAAGATGGGGTTGAGGGGCCAAAAAAAAATTCATATCAGGGATACTAAAATATAAAGGAGCGACCTGGTAACACTGGCAGTCAACTTAAGTGTCCTCAGGCAACATCAGGAGGATAGAAGGCAGACCCAGACTTTAGAGCAGCTGTGCGTCCTTTTTTCTCAAAGGTCTGTTGGGAACCCAAAAATAACACTGAAATTCAGATTTGGCATGGGACTTGGGAGATTTGGGTCATTCAAATCTCAGAATTAACTCTACATCTGATACAAAAATGCCAATGTGCAACCCCCCTTCCCCATTGTTCTTGGATGGATGGAGCTTGCACATCTATTTGTACAGTGGGCAGGCCAAACTCTGTATGAGATGGGAGGGGTGTCTCTCAACCAAGACTGTGGGACAGTAGAGATCCCTCTGTCCTTTTTCCTTTCTCAGCTCCCAGCCTTAAAGCAGAGCCCCACTTAACCTGGCATCCCCTTCCAGGACACAAGACACAGCTTCCTCACTCCATCTTTCACCCGACTATCCTGCTGGCCAGTCTCCACCATATTTATGGGCTGATCCAGCCAACCTGCCAGTTTTTCTGCCTGGGGATTAGCCAGATTCCCTCAAGTATGCAGATCAGAACCTCTTGGCCTCCATCCACTAGCTTCCAGAAGTTTCTCCAAGTTTTTAGAACCAGGGGGAGGTACAAGAGGCTTATTCTGTAGAGCCCAACAGCCTGACCTACAGTAACCCCAACCAATTAACCAGGCTCCCAGGCTACTGTTAGTCTAACAAACGATTTACCTACACTAGTTGCAGATTAGAGGGTGCTACATGAGGGGGAAGGTAGAAAGGCTGGACATAGTCGGCACTCTTTATTAGTGCCTATAACAGGTCAATCAACTTGTATTAACCGCTGAAGCACAGAAAAATGATGGTTGCAGGGGGAGGGGAGTAGAGGGTTTTGGATTTTTTTTACTAGGGCACCTGGCACTAGCACAAGAGACACTTTGACTTTGAATACAATTTAAGTAACATCCCTTGTGCTGTTTTTTTTTATTATTATTTTACGTAAACTTAGGTTTTAATAAACATTCAGGGTTTATAAATTCATAACATTTATTTGAAAACAGTTGTAGTCTATTACCCAAAATCTTCAAAAAACAATAGTTTATGGATAAAGGCTACAACTGTCTCCTATAGTGGCCGGTAGAGGGAACTTCAGAGGTGCAAATGAGGATCGGGCATTCAATACTACCCAAAGGGTCAGATACTGAAGAGAGCAATGATTGGCAGCACAGGTGGCAGGACACATAAGTGTTGGGTTTTCGTTTTGCCATGAGAATCGTTTGGAAAATAGCGACAGAGTCACTTTAGGACAAAATGTAGTTTCCAATCCAGTACAGTTGTAATGTCTACTGCAGGGGTGCCCGACCTTTTGAAGAGCAAGGGCCACTTAAGCGACTTGGTAACCGAGTGTGTGGATGGCAGCCCACTCGGCTCTATAGAGCCCACTCTACTCTCAGCACACCAAACTCGCAGGTAATAGAAGTCTATGGCTCAGTGCAAAAACGTACCTTTAATAACAGTATTCTATTCTATTTTATTCCATCCCATAGCAGGAGGTCGTGGGCCACATCAGTGGGCTCCACGGGCCACTGGTGTTGGGCACACCTGGTCTACTGGATGCCATAAAAAGTTAACTATTTATTATTTATTATTATACAGGTTTTATACAGCGCCAACAGTTTTCACAGCACTTAAAATTTGCTGTTTGGAGTTGCTCTTTAAAATTAAACACAAGTTCCCATTAGCTTTGAAGAAAGTAAGATTGATGAGTGTTTAAGTCAATTCCTATTCATTCATAATTGAAATCATTTCAATTCATTTCCTCTTTGGCTGAATAGGGAGCATGTTTTCAATAGTGGAGAAATCTTATGGGATTCTATGGAAGTCACTTGCAACATCACAGTATAAGGTAATGGACAGAAATGGTGTCTGTTTCACATAAAGAAGGATTGCGGCTCTTCTTTTCTCCCTCTGTACCGTATTTCATGAAAGCCTGTTTCATTTGTGAAGTTTTAATCTCCTAATGGTCTTATGGTTTATGTACCCTGTTCAGCTCTGATGGAAAAGTTGTAACTTTACAAATCCTGATAAAGATGAACTAAGTTTGTCTAATTTGTGGGTGTGTTTAAGAGGCTACAGAGAAGAAAAGATAAAACAAGGTTTCAAGCAGATACAATGACCTTATGTATTTGTAATTTCTTTCTTTACTTATTTTTCTTTCTTTCTTTCTTTCTTTCTTTCTTTCTTTCTTTCTTTCTTTCTTTCTTTCTTTCTTTCTTTCTTTCTTTCTTTCTTTCTTTCTTTCTTTCTTTCTTTCTTTCTTTCTTCCTCTCCCCCTCCATCCCTCTCTCCTTCTCCCTCTACACACCATGATGTCTTCTTCCCTCTCTTTCTATAATTTTCTCTCTCTCTCTCTCTATCCCCCTCTCTTTCCCTTTCTTTCTCTCACTTCCCTTTCCTTTTCCCAACCCTTCTTTCTTTCTTTCTTTCTTTCTTTCTTTCTTTCTTTCTTTCTTTCTTTCTTTCTTTCTTTCTTTCTTTCTTTCTTTCTTTCTTTCTTCTCTCTCTCTCTCCCCTCCTCTCCCCCTCCATCCCTCTCTCCTTCTCCCTCTACTCACACTTCCTTTTCCCAACCTTTCTTTCTTTCTTTCTTTCTTTCTTTCTTTCTTTCTTTCTTTCTTTCTTTCTTTCTTTCTTTCTTTCTTTCTTTCTTTCTTTCTTTCCTCTCTCTCTCTCTCTCTCTCTCTCTCTCTCTCTCTCTCTCTCTCTCTCTCTCATACACACTCCCTCTTTCTTCCTTTATGTCTCTCACTCACCTTTCCTTTAATTTACCTTTTCTCAACCCTTTCTTTCTTTCTTTCTTTCTTTCTTTCTTTCTTTCTTTCTTTCTTTCTTTCTTTCTTTCTTTCTTTCTTTCTTTCTTCCTCTTCTTTCCTCTCTTTCCTTTTCCATTTTCCTTTTCTTGCTTTCTTCCTCTCTCTTTCCTTTTATCTTTCTTTCCTTTATGTCTCTCACTCACCTTTCCTTTAATTTTCCTTTTCTTTTTTGTCCTTTCTTTCTTTCTCTTTTTCTCTCTTTCTTCCACTCTGTCTTCTTTACTCTCTTTCCTTTTCCATTTTTCTTTCAATTTTACTTTTTCTTTCTGTCTTCCTCTCTCTCTCTCTCTCTCTCTCTTTTTTTATTACCTTATTTATTCATTTATTTCTCTCTTTCTTTCTTTCTTTCCCCTCTCTCTCCCTTCCTCTCTCCCTCCATCCTTCTCTCTCTTTCCTTCTATGTCTCTTCTCTCCCTTTCTCTTTTTTATTGTTTTCTCTTTCTCTTTCCCTCTCTCTTCCTTTTTATCTCTCTCTTTCTCTCTTTCATCCAGCACTGTCTTCTTTCCTCTCTTTCCTTTGCCTTTTCTTTCTTTCTTTCTTTCTTTCTTTCTTTCTTTCTTTCTTTCTTTCTTTCTTTCTTTCTTTCTTTCTTTCTTTCTTTCTTTCTTTCTTTCTTTTCTTTCTTTCTTTCTTTCTTTCTTTTCTTTCTTTCTTTCTTTCTTTCTTTCTTTCTTTCTTTCTTTCTTTCTTTCTTTCTTTCTTTCTTTCTTTCTTTCTTTCTTTCTTTCTTTCTTTCTTTCTTTCTTTCTTTCTTTCTTTCTTTCTTTCTTTCTTTCTTTCTTTCTTTCTTTCTTTCTTTCTTTCTTTCTTTCTTTCTTTCTTTCTCTGTCTCTCTCTCTCTCTCTCTTCCACTCTGTTATTTTCTTTCTTCTTTTTTCCCCAACCATTCCTCCTTCCCTTCCTTGCTTCCTTTTCAATACTTTCTTTCCTCACTCTTCCTTACTCCCCCTTCCGCCCAACTCCTTAACTAGACAAGAATATGAGCTGTGCTGGAGATTCTGCATTTCTGACCAGGGAAATAAGTTGCATCATATTTGCCCAATATATATCAGTGAAGCACCACTTCACTAGTGCAGAATGATGGCACATACCTCTCTCTCTCTCTCTTTGTAAAAAAGAAATGTAGTTCCTAAAGACAGCATGAGCTCCCTTCTCTGACTGATGTCTAGTCACTCAAAAAGATCCATCGGGGAGGCTGCCTTTAACACTGCATAGGGTTCTGGGATAAAATAAGAATCCCTGACCCCTGTGTCATGAATGATCTAGAAAAGAAGCAGATCTTCCATTGTTGGGTGCTATCCTCATAGTACTTTCTTAGTAGGGTGGTCATTTGGAATATTGTTACCCGTTTCTCATTTCACACATTAAAATGATCCCCTAATCCTGGCTGATTAAAAAAATTGTAAAATAATCCAAGGAAAATCCTGTGTTGTCTATCCCCTCTTTGGGGCTCCTTGTCGCTTTGTCAAGGGTTAAGGCTTGGACAGCATGTCTTTAGCCTGGGGCTCCAGTTCCCACGCTGTCATTCTTCAATACTGTATTTATTGAACAGGAAAGATGGTAAGCCGGCAACCTTTTAGATAAATCTGACTGATAGATGAGAGAACGTGGACATCAGACATGGCAATAAAAATGCAGCTAAAAGACAAATATATATATTTATTTAAATATAATTCTTATACTAATAAAAAAAAAACTAAAACAAAACTAAAGTGCTTGGCTTGACATACACAAAAGGGGTTTATTTACAAAAGGCAAATCCATTGTACACTACAAGTGCATTTGGAAGTGCAGTCATTGTAGATCCGAGGGGGACATGCAAGGAAAATAAAAAACAGCATTTTTGCTTACACATGATTGGATGATACAATCAGCAGAGCTTCCCCTCATTTCTCGCGACTGAGCACTTTCAAGTGGATTTGGGTGGATTTGACTTTAGGTAAATCAACCCCTAGCTATGTTTTTGGTGCATAAAATGCATTTTAATCATCAACCCCTTCCTGCACCCTGTGCTCTTTGCTTATTATTCAGATCTTATACATGGGGGTTAATTTACCAGTAGGACAGGGTGACAGCCCCCCCCAGCACTCAACCCTCCATAGCTTCCATTGCTTCCTCTGCTTTTTTTCCCAGCCAACCCGATGCGCCTCCTGTCCTGATTGGTTGGACGGGGGAGGCGGAAAAAAATAGCAAATATTAATTCGCTATTGTCACAAGTCTAACCTTTTACAAGACAAATAGACATACCACTCAACTGTCTCTGATTCACCGGGACTGTCCCAGAAATTGGTTCCTGTCCCAGAGTCCCGGATCGCCTGTGGCGTGTGCAGGGTGTCATGGTTTCTGCACTCTATGAGCAACACTGTGTATGGCAGCTGCCAGTCAGCATCTCTCCCCGCTGGTCCAGCTGCCTCTGACACACACGTACAGTGCAGAGTGAAGCGCACTGAACCTGCTCCTGCTCCTTCTGCTGTGATGTTTGTTTTTTCTGTACAGAGGACAGAGGGGATTTGTGATAGAAGGGGGTGGGGGCGATTTTGGTTAAGAAGAGGAATGTGGGGAAATTTGAAGCCCTGTACCCTGCTATACTGACCCCATGTCCTCTGTCCTGTTGACTAGTGATGAGCGGAATACGCCATATTCGATTTCGCGACGCGAATATCCGCGAATATTCGTTAATATCGAATATTCGTGACGAATTTTCGCCAATGCGAATTTTCGCTAATGCGAATTTTATTGCGAATTTTTTTGCGAAATTTGAAAAATATCGAATATTCGAAATAGCGAATATTCGCCGCGATATTCGAGATATTCGCGAATACTCGAATATGCAATATTCGTAGCGAATATTCGCAATGCGAATATTCGTGAGCAACACTACTGTTGACCCCTGTACCTTCCCCTTCTGACTCCCTGTCTTCTGTCCTGCTGACCCCTGTATCCTGCCCTACTGACCCCCCTCTCCTTTATCCTGTTAACCCCTGTACCCTGCCCTACTGACCCCCGGGACTTCTGTCCTGTTAACCCCTGTACCCTGCCCTATTAACTCCCTGTCTTCTGTTCTGACCCCCTTTCCTTCATCCTGTTGACCACTGTACAATGCCCTACTGACCCTCTCTCTGTCTTCTGCCCTCCTGACCCCTGTACTCTACCCTACTGACCCCCTGTTTTTCATCCTGCTGATTCCTGTACCCTACTTTACTGACCCCCTGCCTTCCATCCCGCTAAATCCCTGTACCCTGCTCTACTGAACCTCTGTCTTCTGTCCTGCTGACCCTTGTACCCCCTGTACCCTGCCCTACTGACCCCCTGGCTTCCATCCTACTGACTCCTTTACACTTCCCTACTGACCCCCTATCCTCTGTCCTCTGCCCTTGTGATACCTCTTCTCTGCCCTGCTGACCCATGTACACTGCCCCACAGACCCTTCTCCTCTGCCATTCCTGTCCGCCACACTCCTTAAGCCCCTACCACTGTTAAGAGTTTGGTCACACCCACATTTTGCTTCCTCCCTCAACTGTCCCTCATTCCAAAGTTCCAAATTTGGACTCTAATCATGTGGCTTGCAAATAAAAAAAAACCTCAAACAAATGTATGAGTCCGATGCCCCTAATTGTCGGCCGCTCCTGTAATTTACTAAAGACATATAGACTAAGGACTCTAAAAGAGCAGTTGCTCCATAACTTAGTAAATCAGTGGAAGTTCTGCTGACTTCCATCATCCAATCACGTACAAGCAAAAATGCTGTTTTATTTTCCTTTATTCTGGCATGTGATTCTTTGCAAAGTGAAGCCTTACCTCATTTACTAAGATCTGGAGCAACTGCACTTGCAAAGTGAATAGTCTATTTTGCCTTTAAAAAATCAACCCCATTGTCTCCTATGACAAGCCCTGATGATGAGTTGCAGTAGCAGTGCGTCCATAGAGGGTGCTAAAGCGCCGCCCCCTCTCGCTCCTGCACCGTCACTGAATACAATACATAAATTCATGCATTGCATGAATCTATGTATTGTCGCTGCCGCCGACTATTCAGATGTCCGGCCCCCTAGTGAGCGCTGGCCATCTGAAAAACGGCAGCTGGTTGGCTGTGGAAGTGCCTCTGATGGGCTTTCCGATTACAGCCATCAGGCTGTAATAGGCTTCCAAATACTTATCCAGGGACGCAGGGGGGGATGGCGTTCCTTGGATAAGACTGACATGCGTCTCAGCCAATCAGGTTCACCGGTTCTGGTAACCTGATTGGCTGAAGCGTCATCAAGGGCGGGAGAAAGACATCGAGGGACTGTGGAAGGAGGTTGGCCGACCCCAGAAAGGTAAGTACCAGGCGGGGGGGCAGCATTTTACAGGGCACAGTGGCAACAATTACAGGGCACAGTGGCGACAATTACAGGGCACAGTGGCGACAATTAAAGGGCACAGTGATGACAATTGGCACAATGGCAACAATTACTGGGCACAGTGGCGACAAATACAGGGCACAGTGGCGACAATTACAGGGCACAGTGGCGACAAAGGGCACAGTAGTGACAATTGGCACAGTGGCAACAATTACAGGGCACAGTGGCGACAAT